>OY293420.1:1474955-1807372 GCA_958502065.1 Chrysolina americana | reverse complement strand
CTGCAGGCCTTTATGTCATGTGGAAAAAATCAAAGAAAGACAAAAAGCTGTTATTGAATTGGTTGACAAACCAAGTATGCTGAACAACGCCCGAGGTATCTTGAAAAAAATGCCGGATTGGAAAGACAGTTAACAAAGTATGAAATCTTCACTTTTTCAATTCAATAATTCTGTTGTATATTATGAAAATATCGCCATTTCAGACACACAAAAATAATGTTCTGATTATTTTTTCAGAATACATACTTATGGCAACAAATTTGTTGCATCCGATCATCCAGATGGTAGAGCCATCTTTATGAGGCAGTCACTTACTCCAGGAGGAAAATCAAAGACTTCTTGAAGACTCTGAGGGCATTTGAAAAGGCGCAAGAAATTGTGGAAATATTTTCAGGTACCGTGATTCAAAAGTTGGTTTTTCAATCTCGTGTTTTTCAATTGAAACGCCGCGTATATTTTCATTCATAGCCCAAGGAAAAATTCTGGGGGATACGTATAGTTTGCCACCAGCAATAAGTCTCATATATATATATTTTTTCTAATTCTTATGGTATTTTTTAGATTGCGAGGACCGTCTTTTGAAGAAAATCACGCAGTTCAGCCCAGTTGGTGTCTATGTAGACCTCACCGACACCCTCGCCTTCTTCAAAGTAATAACTCGTCAGATCAACACTCGGATTTCTCTAATGCGCTTACTAATTATTTCAGACCGCATTCGATCAAGACGAGGCAGAAAAAGAAGGAAAAATCATACCGAAACGGGGTGTAGTGGAAGAGTTCGATAAAGTCGAGGTTTCGATCAAAGACATCAACGATGAGTTGTCGGATTATCTCGAAGAACAATCTCGGTTCTTCGGTTGCAAACTGAACTACTTCGGAAGCGACAAAAAGCGGTTTCAGTTGGAAGTTCCAGACGAGAAATGTCGCAAAGCAAACAACGACTACCAGCTAGAAGGCACCAGGAAAGGCAACAAGCCTGCCAAGAGGTTCTCCACCCCAAAGAGTAGGGTATGTTTACCGATTCTTCTTTGGTTTAATGCCAATCACGACAATCTGCAATATAGGTGTTGTAGGAGTTTGGTTGAACTTGAATTATGTCCAGCAGGAATTCTGTGCGAGGTGTTCGAACGATTCTCATTTGTTTCAGGAATTATTGGCGGCCATGCTGAAGGCTGAGGCTGAGAGAGCAAAAGTCATTTTGGATCTCAATAGGCGTATATTCGAAAAATTCAGCGAAAAGTAATACATTCGTCCTTTCTTTCTGAACCGTTGATGAATATTTAGTTAGATCGATAAATCAATTAATCGTTTATTGACCGTTATTTCAGGCACGAACAGTTCGATCAAGCCATCCAGTGCTTGACGATCTTGGATGTTCTCTGTTCTCTGGCAGAGTATGCCAGAACATATTCGATGGATCTCTGTGTTCCAGATGTTCTGCCTTTTGCCGAGAAGGTACGATGGTGATTAAAGTTTTTGTCATTTAAGTAGTTGCTTGATTCGAAATTTCACTATATGAGTTTAGGAACTATTGCATCTTCAAAGATTTGGTTGTTTCAGCCAACGCTGGTGATGGCAAACGGCCGTTTTCCTTGCGTTGTGGACCCCGAAAATTTCGTCCCGAACGACACAAAAATGGGAGTAGACGGAAAGCCGAGCCTTTTGATAATCACTGGTCCTAATATGGGCGGTAAATCAACGTTAATGAGACAGGTTGCCTTGCTTTCTATTATGGCCCAAATGGTGAGACTTTTCGATTATTTCCCGACGTGTCCTTCATCTAGAGTGAAGGATATCAATAATTCCGTGAATTTTTAGGGCAGTTACATTCCAGCTTCTAGTTGCCAGCTCAGTCTGATAGACCGTGTGTTCACCAGACTGGGGGCTCAAGACGACATCATTCACGGCCAGTCCACGTTCTACACTGAGCTCTCCGAGGCCTCGTCGATTCTCAAACATGCCACTGAACATTCCCTCGTTCTCATCGACGAGCTCGGTCGGGGTACTTCGACCCACGATGGGACTGCCATAGCAACTGCTTATGTCAAGAAGTTGACCGGAATCAAGTGTCGTACTACATTTTCGACGCATTATCATTCTTTAGTCGATAACTTTATTGGAAATAAAAACGTCCAGTTGGTACACATGGTGAGTTTTCAGGATTTTTGTTGGGCGTTTTGTTGTAACACTCTCTGGACATGCTTAGACCTCGTCCTCACCCCTCCCTCTCTCGGCCCTATTATCTTCCTCTCAGCCCTATTCTCTTTCTCTCAGTCCTAATATCTTCCTCTCAGCCCTATTCTCTTCCTCTCGGCTCTATTCTCTTCCTCTCGGTCCTATTTTATCCCTTTCAGCCCTCGTCCTCTCCCCTCTCTCAACTCTCTATCTATATCTCTTCCTTTCAGAACTATTCCTTCCTTTCTGCTTTTTACTTCCCAGAGCTCTTTCTCCCTCTGTTCCTTTCGGAACTCGTCCCAACTTTTAGCTGTTCACATCCCTCCCAGATCTCGTTGTCCTCCCTCTCTTCTTTTCGGAACTCTTCCTGAATTTCAGCTCTTCACCTCCCTCCCTGAATTCGGTGTTCTCTCTCTCTTCCTTTCGTAACTTCTCCCCCTTTCAGCTCTTCATCTCCCTCCCAGAACTCGTTAACCCTCTCTTTCTTTCGGAACTTGTTCTCCCTTTCAGCTCTTTACCTCCCTCCCAGGTCTCGTTGTCCCCCCTCTCTCCCTTTCGGAACTCGTCATCACTTTTACCTCTTTACCTGCCTCCCAGAACTCGTCCCCTTCTCTTCCTTTAGAAACTCGTCCTCCCTCTCTTCCTTTAGAAACTCGTCCTCCCTCTCTTCCTTTAGAAACTCGTCCTCCCTCTCTTCCTTTAGAAACTCGTCCTCCTTTTCAGCTCTTTACTTCCCTCTCAGTACTCTTTTATCCTATACTCGTTGTCCTCCCTCTCTGTACTCGTCCTCCCTCTCTTCCTTCCGTAACTCGTCCTCCCTTTCAGCTCTCCATTTCCCTCGCAGAACTCGTCCTTCCTTTTTTCCTTTCGGAACTCGTCATCCATTTCAGCTCCTCACATCCCTCCCAGAACTCGTTGTCCTCCCTCTATTTCTTTAGAAACTCGTCCTCCCTGTCAGCTCTTTACCTTCCTCCCAGAACTCGTTGTCCTTACTCTCTTCCTTTCGGAACTCGCCCTCCCTTTCAGCCCTTTACCATCCTCTCAGTAGTCGTTTACCCTATACTCGTCCTCCTTCTCTTCTCTCCGCAACTCGTCCTCGCCTCCCTCCCAGAACTCGTTGTCCTCCCTCTTTTTCTTCCGCAACTCGCCCTCTCAGCTCTCCAAATCCCTGCCAGAACTCGTTTTCCTCCCTCTTTTCCTTTTGGAACTCTTCCTTTCAGCCCTTTAATTCCCTCTCAGTACTCGTTTATCCTATACTCGTCCTCCCTTTCTCTACTCGTCCTCCCTCTCTTCCTTCCGCAACTCGTCTTCCCAGAACGCGTTGTCCTCCCTTTCGGAACTCGTCCTTCCTTTCAGATCTCCACCTCCCCCCAGCACTAGCTGTCTTCCCTTTCTTCCTTTCGGAACTCGTCATCCGTTTCAGCTCCTCACGTCCCTCCCAGAACTCGTCCTCCCTCTCTTCCTTGCGGAACTCGTCCTCCCTTTCAGCCCTTTACCTCCCTCTCAGCCCTTTACCTCCCTCTCAGTACTCGTTGTCCTCCCTCCCAGAACTCGTTGTCCTCCCTCTTTTACTTCCGCAACTCGCCTTCTCTTTCAGCTTTCCAAATCCCTCCCAGAACTCGTTTTCCTTCCTCTCATCCTTTCGGAACTGGTCCCCCTTTCAGGTTTTCATCTCCCTCCCAAAACTCGTCCTCCCTCTTTTCTTTTCGGAGCTCGTCCTCCCTCTTTTCTTTTCGGAACTCGTCCTCCCTTTTGGAACTCGTTTTCCCTTTTGGAACTCGTTCTCCCTGTTGGAACTCGTTCTCCCTTTTGTAACTCGTTCTTCCTTTTGGAACTCGTCCTCCCTTTCAGAACTTGTCCTCCCTTTCAGAACTTGTCCTCCATTTCAGCTCTTCACCTCCCTTCAAGAATTCGTTGTCCTTCCTCTTTTCCTTTCGGAACTCTTCCTTTCCTTCTTTCCTTTAATTCCCTCTCAGTACTCGTTTATCCTATACTCGTCCGCCCTTTCTCTACTCGTCCTCCCTCTCTTCCTTCCGCAACTCGTCTTCCCAGAACGCGTTGTCCTCCCTTTCGGAACTCGTCCTTCCTTTCAGATCTCCACCTCCCCCCAGCACTCGCTGTCTTCCCTTTCTTCCTTTCGGAACTCGTCATCCCTTTCAGCTCCTCACCTCCCTCCCAGAACTCGTCCTCCCTCTCTTCCTTGCGGAACTCGTCCTCCCTTTTAGCCCTTTACCTCCCTCTCAGTACTCGTTGTCCTCCCTCCCAGAACTCGTTGTCCTCCCTCCCAGAACTCGTCTTCCTCCCTCTTTTACTTCCGCAACTCGCCTTCTCTTTCAGCTTTCCAAATCCCTCCCAGAACTCGTTTTCCTCCCTCTCATCCTTTCGGAACTGGTCCCCCTTTCAGGTCTTCATTTTCCTCCCAAAACTCGTCCTCCCTCATTTCTTTTCGGAGCTCGTCCTCCCTCTTTTATTTTCGGAACTCGTCCTCCCTTTCAGAACTTGTCCTCCCTTTCAGAACTTGTCCTCCATTTCAGCTCTTCACCTCCCTTCAAGAATTCGTTGTCCTTCCTCTTTTCCTTTCGGAACTCCCCCTTTCAGCCCTTTAATTCCCTCTCAGTACTCGTTTATCCTATACTCGTCCTCCCTTTCTGTACTCGTCTTCCCTCTCCTCCTTCCGCAACTCGTCCTCCCAGAACGCGTTGTCCTCCCTTTCAGCCCTTTACCTCCCTCTCAGTACTCGTTTTCCTTCCTCCAGGAACTCGTTGTTCTCCCTGTCTTCCTTTCGGAACTCGTCCTCCCTTTTAGCTCTTCACCTCCCTCCCAGAACTCGTTGAAATCCCTCTCTCCCTCAACGGCCTCAACCAAAAAAATAATAGAAGGAATAGTTGTATTTCAAGTATCATTTTATAGGCATGTATGGTAGAGAACGATGAAGACCCATCTCAAGAATCAGTCACATTCCTGTATAAAATGGCAGATGGAAGATGCCCCAAGTCTTATGGGTTCAATGCAGCTAGGCTAGCTGGGCTCAATAGCGAGATCATAGCCAGGGCTAGGCAAGTGGCTTTCGAGTTGGAAACTGAAGCTCGTATAAGACATGTATTCAAATTGATTTTTACGACTGAACCATCCGAAATTCTAAAAGTGTTACCATCATATATATGAGATATAAATTAGTATTGTTCATCATAACATGGCTGTTAGTTTTAAATTTCTGTTGTGTTATTCCTCATGAGCATGTAGTAGTATAGTTTTTAAACGTTTTGTTGAATCTCGAACTTTTACATATTTTTCGAAGTTTTAGTAAAACTTCATTTCTACAGAATTTTGTTCAATTTTAGTTTTTTTTTGTTTTTTCAGTTTCATTAAAGTTATTCGTATTTTTCATGCCTTAGTACCAACCATTAGAATTAATTCACCATTTTTCCCTCATAAAATGTTCCTCATATGTGAAATTTCTCAAAACGGGACGCATACGAAAAAAAGTCGGAAGTATGTGACTAACTGATGATATTCGTAAGGTTTGTTTTGGTTTTGAAAAGTATTAGTCCTGGGACGTCAGGATCATGCGTAGTTGACGAGAAGTGTGCTCTTTAGGTTCATATTCGCTCACTTTTTCTCAACTGCCCATAATCCTGACATCCCAGGACTAATAACTTTCAGAACCAGAACAAAGCTGTAAATACTTTCTTACACTGGGTACAGATGATAGCTCATGATTATAGCGTATTGTTTGGGCTGCTGACTGAGAACATGTTGTTCTGTGTCATTCATTCACCAATCGGAAAACAGAACGCTGTAAGCTCAAATACGTAAGGCTGGCATATGAACTTGGTATTAGATAATATCGCGGAAAACATTTGCGCAACGTTCCTCAAGAAGATTAAAGACAGATTTTTTGTGCCCCGTGCCCATTTTAACATGGAACGTAAAGTCTTCGTCGGTAATTGCCTTTCATCAAATCGTCAGTACGGGTAGGATGGAGCGCACTTGTCAGACGTCATTCACAGCCCTGGGGTGGGATTCCGTGTAACATAGAATTCTATAGTTGATCAAATAAGTGAGATGTCATTATCATTGAATTCATGACAGAAAATGAGACAACTGTCTATAGTCGACAGTATCGACTATAGAATTTTATGGTACACGGTATCCCACCTCTGAAACGGAGCAACGATATTTTAAAAGTCGATTACTGCTTCCTGAAAAGTGTCTCCACACGAAACATTCGGCCACGGTCTCGATTCTTGAATCGTTCGCCTTAAATTTGGGAACAAATAAAAGAGACAAACATACATATTTTATGTACATTGGTGTGAAACTGGAAATCGATCGTTCTACTCTATCACCGTCAAGAATACGGGCCCAACCCCGGACTCCAATGATTAGAAATGTTTTATAGAATCGAAATGTGACGTCATATTCGAAATATCGGTACTCTACTTCCCATTTCTAACGTTCGAATATGACGTCACATTCTCGACACATTTCGATGCTATGAAACATTTCTAATCATCGGAGTCCCAGTGCAGGTGGCTTTATGAAGACCGAATGAATAAAATTTAACTTTTTATCGAATATGTGTGATGACAGTTGAGTTTATAGGGGAGATATAACAGTCGATAATAGAATCATACGGAATCCCACTCCTCTTGTAAAATCGCAGGTGTTCACAAAACATGGTATGTATTCACGAAATACTGTATTCGTTCTATGAACTTGATTTATTACAATCAATTAATTTTTGTCAGTCAATACGAACTTTCTGTTGAACTGTTGATCCAATTTTGGGTGACAAAACGGTTTTCTTTGATATCAATTTACACATTTGCAATTATCACAGAACATCAAGCCAATATCTGTTTGTGGAAAGTATTTAAAATTTGACAGTTTGCCGCAAAATACATGTCCTATTTTTTGCAAATGGAAATTATTATAAAGATTATTTGCATACGTATAATTCGGAATAGTATAAGACAGTTTGTTTTGGATGTTGAGGCTGCCAAATTTTTTTCCAATCGTGTCTAGTTTTACTCTACTTTGGATTTCAATTACTGTTCCATGAAATTTAAACTAACGCGTGGCAACACTGTCTGCGGTTTAAAACTTCCTAGAATTTTGGTCATGGGTCTTTTCTAGTCAAATTGAAATTTTGTATTGTATTCGAGACTCCTCAAGAATATAAGCACATTTTTCGTTAATCAAAGATCTGAAGATGGCATCAGGAATAATCAAGAGGAATGCATTTCAACTGGGACAAATTATGAAGAGGGTAAGAAATAATTATATAACCTAACCTGAGAGATGTTATTTTTTTATTTAATTTCAGTCCCAGACTACAATGTCGGCGTTTGAAATACAACACAAGACGCCTCTGATCAGGAAAAGCGTAAGTATGAATTGTATTTTTCCAGTAAAATATATTAATTCGTATTTTATTCCAGAGTCCCATACCTGTGGCTTTATATGGGGGCCGAAACGCAGTGTCCATGTTACCAGGGGGTGGTATCGGCCCCGAGTTGATGGGGTACGTCAGAGAAGTTTTCAAGTATGCCGGAGCGCCGGTAGATTTTGAGGTAATTGATATCGATCCCCAAAGTGACGACAACGCAGATTTGGAGTATGCAATAACTTCCATTAAACGTAACGGTGTAGCAATTAAAGGTAACATCGAAACCAAAAGTGAAAGCGCTGGAGTAACATCAAGAAATGTAGCCATTAGGAATGAGCTAGATTTATATGTCAATATCCTTCACTGTCAGTCATATCCTGGCATACCAGCTAGGCAGAAAAATATTGATATTGCCATCATTAGACAAAACACAGAGGGAGAGTATGCCATGCTCGAACATGAGGTAAGTATCTAAATAGCGGAAATTATTTGGTGAATTCATGATTTTGTCTTAACTAGAGTGTCCATGGTGTCGTGGAAAGCATGAAAGTCGTTACCAAAACAAATTCAGAAAGAGTTGCAAGATTTGCTTTCGAGTGGGCCAAAAGTAATGGTAGAAAGAAAATCACCACAATTCATAAAGCCAATATCATGTGAGTGTTTATTTTGAATAGAATTGCAAGTGACTCATACTGATTTTTTTATAGGAAACTTTCTGATGGTCTGTTCTTGGAGACATCGAAGAAAATAGCCAAGGAATACCCTGAAATTGAACACAATGAAATGATTATTGACAACTGCTGCATGCAGCTTGTCTCCAATCCTCACCAGTTCGATGTCATGATCATGACGAATTTGTATGGCAGTATTGTTTCCAACGTGGTTTGTGGTTTGATAGGAGGGGCTGGATTGCTATCTGGCAAAAACTATGGAGATCACGTAATGTATTTTTCTAATTATTGGTGACTGTTGTGTTGAGGCAGGTCTTTAAATGAAATAATTCAATTCACAACTCTTAGATTATTCACAATTTACATTTGCTTTACTTTCCAGTATGCCATTTTCGAACCTGGAACTCGTAATACAGGAACAGCCATAGCTGGAAAGAACATTGCAAATCCAATTGCCATGTTGAGTGCTGGAGTCGACATGTTGAATCATTTGGGGCATATGCAGCATGCAAATATGATTCAAAGGGCAATTGAGAAGACTCTCTGTGAAGATAAAATATATACACCAGGTGAGGTTTAGCATATACTGACAATTATGGACAATTTCTATTGATTCAATGAAAGGCATTTTTTTAAATCATTGGTTTTATAATACCGTAGTTACAATTCTCATCTGACTGGAAAATCAATTAGAATTTAATAGTCTAAAAAATCCATTTTTCTGTCTTTACCAATTTTCAGTCTTGAAGATTGCATTTACTCTTTTAAAGAGAATTTTTTCATAAAAAAATACTAGAAGGAAACCGACTGCGCCAACACATGAAAGACAGTTCTTAGCTATATTCTGTTATGTTTTAAACTCCCAGCTGTCATTTATTATTTTTTTATAATCATTCAAATGTAAAGAAGTGTTTTTTTTTTAGTTTTTTGCCTATAAAATGAAAACTCATATAGCAATCTGGTTGCTCTAATGAGGAAAATTGTAGAGAATTGAAATACAAAGTGTTGAGGTGATGGTTCTGATAATAGGAGTCCTTGGTGGAATGACTTGAAAATCATACTGGCTTGCCGTGAAGTGGCAGAAAACTCAGCCGGCAGAATCCAGAAGGCCGTAATTCTTGGTTCACTCCATCTACTCAGGGCACATGATTCTCGGAACCAGTAATCACTCACCCCACGGACGTGGGGAGTCTTTGTTGGGGTTAATATGACACACCTGAGCGCCCTCCGAAAGTATCGGAGCCCGGGAGACTGGAACTGGAATATTCCGGATGGAAAAAAAATTACAAAAACTTTATTTTCCATTTTTGACAATTACAATTCATATTGCATAGGAATCGTCTTTCATGATGGCACAGTCGGTTTCCCACTAGTCTTTTTGTTGAAAAAAATCACTCATTTTACGCTCTATTTATTGGTGTATTTCCTTAAAAGTGAAATCAAAACTTGGTTGTGGAAATGAGCATCTACGAATGTGTCCCTAAAAGTTAGTGGTACATATTCGTTCTAAAAGGGAATTCTTTTGGAAGAACACCCTTATATGTAGTTTTACAGTGGTTTTATACAGCATATAAGATAACTCAACAAATGACATAAGAATGTTCAATATAAATGAATCAATGGGAACGTTTATACACGAAATAAGACATAAGAATTGGCCAACTTTCAACTTATCTTATTCTTATATGAAATTACAAATGCGCATGTGCTGAAGAAGTTTTTGACAGAACCTGACAGCTAACATGGATTCTATGTCATGAAAGTCGTGATTTTATAGGCTGATTCATACTTCTTATTTAATCTGTATAAACGGGTCATTTGTGTCTTGTTTATCAGCAAGAATTCCTATCCACGACACTTCCCAATAGGCAATCCACATGGACCAATCAAAACTCTATTTTAGTTGCGTCTGCGTGGTGTGCAATGTAATTTTAGGCTATGTTGAGGATCAACTTTGATATCAAGGAATCAAGGTCCAGTTTGGTTAGATTAGATCATGTTCCCGTCTTTTTGGCTTAAAATGAAAAAAGAAGGAAACATGATTCTAATCTAACCAAACTAACCTTGCTATCCAAGTTGAATACTTGGGACTACTATGTCGCCTTAGCATCGATTCAAATATACCGCCTTGGCCAGGATAGTTCTGATTGGTTCATGCGGATTGCCTATTGGGAAGTGTTGTGGAAAGGAATTCTTGCTGTTTATCATAGCCGCTATCCAGTTGACGGGTAGTAGCACCTAATAGAGCTTGTTACCACTGAACTGAACCTGAAGTAAACCGCACCTGACTTTATAAACGGGGTTTGATTGGAACACGTTTCATCCTGATTCCTGATCTGTCAGATCTCTTCAGGAGCTACCCGGAGTTACTCCCTGTGGCAATTGGAAAGCGGCTCATCTTATTCCTCATTTTATTTGCTGTGTAAACCCACAGTTACTGTCGGGACTATCTGAGTTTTTTGTTCTGTATTGTATTGAAGAACTTCTTGAAATTGCTGCATTTGGTAATTTCGTTATTGAAGTATTGTTGAAACCATTCCTATTCCAGTTTCTAGACCTATTTTTTTCAGACTTGGGCGGCTCTGCCCAGAGTACGGAAGTAGTCCAAAGAATTATCGACCACGTCCTGCTGTCCGATATAAGACCATGGTAATATGCACATGTGTGTTTGTTGCCTTCACTGGATGTGGCTTGTTGAAACTAACCTTTCGTTTCATAACACTGTCTGCATTTAGCCTCGGAACTAATATTAGCTAAATTTACATTAACTCGTTCGTTGCTAGGAATAACCCGACGTTTCGTTTTTAGAGAAAGCATTTGTTCATAATCAAGGTGAAAGGAGCGTAACACGCCTAACTAGATCTCGACTATGCACACTGATCGCATTTTCACAGTAACAGTATTAATCTTAATCTGATTTTTGTTCGTCAGTCTCACACTCGTGTTTTTTTTTCCAGATGGGAAACAAGAAAGTATTGTATGTGAGTGTTGTATTATTTATTTGAAACTATTTAACGTTTGTAAATAAAGCGAAAAAATGAAAAATCAAAATTTTTATTGCCAACAGTTTCTCCTTTGAGGACTTTAACAGATCCTTAACCTTGCACGAAATTAATATATACAAAATTGAAAAAAAGGAATGTTTCCATGATCTTCGACCTGGCCTACTTACATCTTTGGTTTCCACTTATAGGACCCTGTGTAAGTGAAGTTGTTGTTTATCAGTAGCTCGTCGGCCTCCTTTGGCCCTCTGCTCCCATAACTAAAAAAAAGTATCGACATTTTAGCAAATTAACTAAAAAAGTGCATAAACTGTAGTACAAGCGGCAGGTACAAAACTGTTCTATAATAAACTCGTATCAAGGCGCCATCTATGTTTAAATAACAGCATGCACGTGTACACCACATAAATTACTTGCCATTTTATTTTTTATGGTCGATTTGTAACTAAGAAATATGCCCCTGGAAGACCCTACACATACCATACCACTCATTATTAACACAACTATCAAATCATCAAATGTGATGAATGAAAACTTCTTCATATACTGCGGTGGAATTCCGTGTACCATAGAATTCCACTTTCTATCAAATAACTGAGAAGACATGCTTCAATAATGAAAGAGACAGAGACAACTGTCGACTATAGTACACGAAATCCCACCTGGATATTTCGAGGCGAGGATGAATGATACTTTTTCCTATAAAAGAGTAATGGTAAGCATACGTCGGCAAAATTTCACGTCAAATATGTGTAGTTATAAGCTGTATTCTTTCGACACAAATTTTCTGAACAAAACGCGCTATTACGATCACGATCGCGATGTATTTGTTCTTTCGAAATATGTTTGATCCCCACCACAGATTATTTTTTGAACTTGATCCGTAATCCCCCTGCCCCTGAGGAACATACCGGAATTTGTAATCGGAATGATTCGAACATAATGGCATAGAAAAATATTTGTGATCTAGATCATCACTAATCATTAGCCAATGACCTAACTAATTTAATGTAAGCAGTTAACCATTTAAAATTGGATAAATCGTCCAAATTAGATGCTCTCACTCCAAAGCTGTTCGGATTGGTCCATGCGGATCGTCTATACGGAAGTTAGGTCGACTTGAATTTCAACAACTAGGCTAGGTCTGTGTAAAACACAGAACTTAAAAACAGTTTCAAGTTCTGTGGTATAAAATTATTTCTGTTGAACATATCTTGACTTCACAGAACAAATTGCTCATGAAAGTGCCGTTTTTATTCAAATTTCTAATATTAAAACGCAATAAGCAAGAAAAACGGACTTTTTCAAAAACCTGTGTTCTCATGCAAGTATTATCCGAAGTCATCTCGAAAGCAGATATTATATCTTTAACAAAAAGTATTGGGCCATGGAAATGTTGAAACAATTGAATCATACTCCTTTCAATTTTCTTTTATGTCACATTCCCAAGCGCGTACCTTTCCGAAATGATAATTGTGCAGAATTTGTATCGTATTTGTGTAATGCGTTTTTGACCTGAACTTTCAATTTACAAGACCATTTATTTGACAATGAAGCAAAATCTGAAACGGGAAGCTTCTTCAATTGTAACCGGTTTCCCGGGAATTACTGGAGGTGAGAACTGATTTATTTTATGTACTGATTTATTTTATTCCCCATTCTTTTTGATTCACTCAACAAACATTGCAAGTTGGTTGAAAAAGGTCAACACAAACCATTCGAAATGAACTGAAGAATATACATATACATTACTTGTACCAGAAAAGAGTTGTAAACTTACATGTACGGAATTGGAGCTATTTTTTCATTCTCAATTGTGTGCAGTAGGGGAGTAAATATTCTCCAAGCCTCCTTCAATTCATCAGAACGTACGAAGTGCATTTGCGATCCGCAAAACACATCGAGGATCAAACGTTCATAGGCGTCAGGTAATTTGACATTCTACAAAAACAAACCAGTAGTTATTGAAAAGAAATTATAAAATTACTGCAAATATACTCTAGATAGTTCTTTTTTTTCAAAATGATATGAAAAAGTACTGGTCAAAATACAGTTATATGAATGGCCTTGACACCATCTTTTTTCTGCAATCGTCAAGCCTTAGACACAGTTGAAGATTTGTGTGATAAATTTTAAGTTTTGCGATCTAGGCCATCAGTTTTAAGAAACGAAACGGAATGCAAAATAGTTTTGAAAAATAAAGCTTGAATTTTAACAAGATTGTGAGACGTGATCAGAATATATTCATGACCAAAGGACGACACTACTTACTTGACAAAAACTATAGAACTAATATAATTATTCTGTCGTCCTAAGCAAAAAAGCCGTATTTACAAAAAATGTGAATATGGAGATATTGGTTTCTCTAGTCTTGAACCACAAATTTAACTTTTTCCAAACAAAAAAATACGTAAACTAGTTTTAAATAGCCAAAGTTAATCAATCATTTTGCTTTTAGTACACAAGTTTAAGACTTTTCGTACTTAGGATGGTCGAAATTACAGATTCTCAGCTTCAGAGTTTTTGCAGATGAGGATTTTTTGCCTAGGACGGCAGAATTGTATAGGGTTTTTTGAATTTTGCACAAGATTGGATTATAAACTACCCAGATTCTTCATTGTTAGAGGACAGAATAGTAATGATAGTTTCCTGTTAAAATGAAATCTCAAATTATAAAACCTAATGCTGAAAACATAAAACTTCAATTTTGTCTCAGCCTTCCCACATCAAATCAAAATAAAATTGTAAATAGATGATTTTTCGAATGTTTTTCATATCTAGTGCCTCTAGAATCGTTTCAACACTATATAAAAAACATTCATTCAAGCGCCATCGACTTACATGGTATCGGTTGCTGTACGTGAGATCAAGCTCAGTTTCCTCCATGTCGAATGCCAGTCCTGGGGTTTTCACCATCAGTTTCACGTAAAGAGCTTCACCAGGTTGGACTCTGATGACCAGCTCGTTTCTTTTGGGCTTCCCGTCGAAAATGTCTCCAGGAACATCTCTGAATTGGATGCGAACTTCTGCTTTACGTTCGTTGAGAGCTAGACAGAACAGAAAAGTTTTATATGAACCAATACAAATCATAAAAAGCTATCAAATTCACTTCAGATGTACCTACGCAAATTGTTTCCTAATTCTGACTTCATTTCTGGAAAAAAAAATATTTGGGGTACCACAGGGAAGCCTTTTGGGGCCACTACTGTTCATAATCTATCCAAATAATCTGTAGATCTAAATCATAAATTCCCATATAATCGATGTATTTGCCTACTTAGATACAACAAATGCATCATCAAATCTAATTAAATGAAGCTCAATACAAATAAATCAACAAAACGAAAACTTTGATAAGCTAAAAGCTACACCAGCATTGATGGCACACTCCAAAACAATTTATTACATAATTTTGTAAACTTATTGGAAATATGCGTCCCAGTAGTTTCTACAGTCCCCGTTTAAATATATGATAAAAAAAAGATGGGCGGGAAATAACAGTTTCAACTCGAGAACGGTTTGTGGCAGAGCCATTCTGCGAACGCCAATCGAGTCAGAATGACGAAAACTGTATAATCTGTGAGTTTAAAGCGAAAATATTTCCAGAAAAAAAATTTCATTTACCCTGAAAACTACCCGTTATTTCGTTAATTCTTTGTCGAATTCAATTTTTGATGCATATTTCAAAATAGCTTGTCGAAGAAGTTTGAGACATTTCGAAAAATTAAAAATAAACATTTTCGGGTAAAGGCAAAATGTAGGCAACTTTTTCGTAGAAATCTCAAAAATTGTTGTTATTTTGTAAATTCATTTATCGAACCCAATTTTTGATGCATAAATCGAAATCAACTCGTCGAGATACGTTTAAGGCGTGTTTGCGATTTTTCGAGAAATAAAAAATAAACATTTTCGAAAAAAAGTTCAACTCGAAATTGCAAATCTCTATTTGACTTGGAATAGATTCCAAATTCGGTGCGTTTATAGAAAAAAAGTAAATTTTTTCGAATATAGAAAAAAATTAATTGAAAAAAAATTATTTGTGGAAAATTACATCTCTGAACTCAAGATAAATTTTTCAACTCGACAACGGTTCGAGATAGAGCAATTCTGCGAACGCCAATCGATTCAGAATAACGAAATTACTATATTCTGTGAATTTAAAGTCGATCGGAGAAGGAAAAAATATTACTCGAAAAAAGTTCTAAGGGGTTTGTTTACCCCTAATAATCACGAAAAGTACAGATTCATCAGATTCACTTGAAATAAGCACTATATACCCTAAATTTCATGCTGATTCCAAATATATGATTTGGAAATGCCCAGATACAAGGTGTACCATAAAAAAAGCGAAAACACGACAAAAAAAAACGCACCATCGAATTTTCGAAAAATTTAATCATTCATATTTTGAAAAATCGCAAACTATCCTTAAACTAAACGTATCTTGACGAGCTGATTTCAAATAACTATTCAAAAATTGAATTTCTTGAAAATTTTCGTTATTTCGTTAATTCTTTGTCGAATTCAATTTTTTATGCATAATTCGAAATCAGCTCGTCGGGATACGTTTTAGGCAAGTTTGCGATTTTTCGAGAAATGAAAAATAAAACTTTTCGAAAAAAAGTTCAGCTCGAAATTGCAGAGGTTCCGTAAAAATCCTACCAAATCTCTATTCGACTTAAAATCGATGAGATTATACAAAAAATGTTGAATTTTACGAATATGGAAAAAATTGATCGAAAAAAAATTATTGGTGGAAAATTACAGCTCTTAACTCAAGTAAACTCTTCAACTCGAGAACAGTTCGAGATAGAGCAATTCTGCGAACGCCAATCGATTCAGAATGACGAAATTTGTATAAAGTGTGATTTTGAATTGAAAATATCCACAGACAAAATTGTTGATTGAACACCTTGACAGATTTTCGAAAATTTCCAACTCGAAGTTGCAGAGATTCCGTAAAAATCACGTGAAATCCGAAAATATATGATTTTGATTTTAACAGATACAAGGTTTAGCATAAAAGTGGAATGAAACGGAAAATTACCCCTCTCAACTCAATTTTGTAGAGTGGACTGTAGTAATACATTTTTGTATTTCAGTATGACAGGTAATCTGACTCGAATTGCATTTTATGGAGTATTAGATTTCTTTACAGTATCCCAAAAGCATTTACAGCCTATTTTTTGGTACAGATGGACTATATATGAACCATGGAAATTAAAATTTTGAAGATTGAGCTGTTAATATGAATTTCAATGTGACCAAACATCAGCCTCAAACTAAATTTCTTTAGAATTATAAATTAATCCCTTTCATTCCGTAGTTTTTGACACTTCAATAGTTTTTGTAGTTTTTGAAAAAATTGGAAATATTCTTGTGATTTATTTGAGAATTTTCTATTAATAACGGTATTTAACGCCTTGTGGAAAAAGAATTTTGAAACTTTCATCACGTCAATGATTTGTAATGAAAGCGTAAAAAATTTTAGCAGCCTTTCAATCACTAATTTGTTCAAAAGTTAGTCCAAGCACATATTTTTTTAACTGAGACCCAAATTTGTAAGAGTTTTTTTTTGAGTACGCCATAAATGCTGGTGTAGTTTTTATGTCATGAAACTTAGCTCCCAAGTAATTTCAAAACTTCAAAGTTTTTCATATACAGGACGCTACGGGTATGACCGCCATAATTTCAACAAATAAGCTCAACTCCCAACATTCTACCCTTCTCCACCGTTGCCCAAAAACTATTAGTACCGATTTTTATCATTACCATTACCAATTTATCCCCACATGATTATTGGTTAATGTTTGTTGATGGTGTACTATGATTTATACAAGAATTCTGAGTGTAAATCATGGCATGCTATTGCGTAAGCTTCACCATCGTAATTTTCAAGATAAATCACATAAATGGTTTGAGGAATACTCATTCTATCACAAAAAAACAATTTCAAGTCTAGGTAATATTTAGGGTGGTGCTCCACAAGGATCAGTCTTGAGCCCAAGTTTGTTTTCAATGTATGTAATGATCTGACAGCTTTTGAATTTGAATCATACTGCATATTACGTTCTTGTTTGCCATTACACCCTTAATGTCAAAGGGAAAGCAGCCCTATGAGTAAAACTTGCTCTTGTATCAACTTCATAATCTCCATGTCCTGAAATCTCGAAAGAACTATCACCTTTTCCACACCTGAGGATGAACGGTACACCGTCCCACCGTTCGTTATTGATATGCAGGACAGCTAAGGCATAAGTTGGCGTTACTGATCCTTCCGGAACCGTTTTATCATCGAGGTAACCCAGTTTGGCATCACCTTCTTTCGTTGGGTCTCCCACGTACTGTCCCAATACAACGTCTTTCAGCTCGAGGGTTTTGGTACTCTTCAATACTTTGACCTGAAATAATGAGGATTTTATTTTATGATAACTACTGGAATTTATTGCTCCATCTTGTATATATGCTAGAAGAATATCGCCGTAATCTCGATTAAAAAGTAAATAGCGGTATTTTTGTTTTTAGTTCTCATTAAACATTATCACTGATATAGTTTAGACAGTTAATCAGTAGATAAAATTTCATTTTACTGCAAATCATCGTCCATTATCGTTGAATTTCAAGTGCAAAATCAACGAGAGATTGTCAGACTACAACTTGATGAAACTTTGTGTAGGCCAATGACGTTCATATTCGAATAATTTCAAACATCTCAAAAATTCATTATTTATACATAGTAGGTAATTTATGATTATTATAAATATAATTTAGGCAAAACTTAAGTCAGAATAGTCTATTTCAAGTCAAAATTCTAACTCAGGACGTCATAATTACCTGCTACTGAGATGATAAGTCAAAGACGAGTAAATAATATCTTATAATTAGCTAATTCCAAATCACGAAGTCGTAAGGCTGTCCCAAAGTTGGCTGATTGAGATACTTTGTCAGCGTTATCTCGTTTCCAAGTACCTAGTATGAATTCCGAGTTGGTGAATCAGTATCAGGTAATTTGTAGTCATTATAAGCTAATTTGGAGACAGTATAAGGTAATGCAGAGTCAGTATATGGTAATTTGAAATTAGTATAAGGTAATTTGGAGTCAGTATAAGGGAATTTGGAGTCAGTATAAGGTAATGTGGAGTCAGTATACGGTAATTTGTAGTCAGTATAAGGGAATTTGGAGTCAGCATAAGACAATTTTGAGTCATTATAAGATAATTTGGAGTCAGTATGAGGTAATTTTGAGATAGCATTAGGTAATTTTGAGTCGGTTAAGGTAATTTTGAGCTATTGTTAGTTAATTTCGAGCTAGTTTCAGGTAATTTCGGGACTGGAATTTTGCTTAGTAGAAGACTTAAGATAAGTTTTTTTCGAGATACTTGGCCAGAATTCACTTGTTCTGAAGTAGGTGCCTGTTGAGAAATCTGGCTTGGTAAGTTGAGATCAGCTTATTCCCAGATATTGATTTAGAATTCTGCCTATGATTACAAAACTCTTGTACGGAACTCTGTCTTAGTATAACTTTGACCTCTAGATAATTGTTTTTCTTCACAATTCAAAATCAACTAATACTCAATTGATGGGTTGGATTTGTACGAATTGATGAATTCCAAGTAATGAATCCGGACAAAAACTGTGATTCAATAAGAAGTAGCACAATCATTAAAGCAAGGGCTCTTGTAATAATAATGATAATAAAAATACTTTTACTCTAATTTCATGCTATATTCTTATTTCAAACTTTTATATTTGTGTTGTATATTGAAATTTGTTATGATTTTCGAGAATGAAATATTATGGAATTATTGATATTCTATATTCTAATTTTAAACTTTCATATTGGCTTGTTATATTTGAAAATTTGTTATGTTTTTTGACAAAGTGACATCGTGTGAATGTTGAGGTTCAATTTCTGAACTCTATAATTGTAAGTTACACTTTCATAAGTGATTTATTTTATAAAGTATTTAAATAAATCAATATGTAAGTACCAACTAGTAGTAGCTGGCGAAATTCCAGATAATCTTGCATTGTTTACTCTAATTTTATTTGCATTTGTGATGATATGCTATTTATTGATGCATGCTTTGACAATAAAGTGTATTTGTAGTGATTGATTTAACTATCAAATACACTTTAAGAAACAGCAGACTCAAAGTTTCATAATTTTGTAGAAGGGAGATTATTAGTGATGCTTATTACTACCTTCTCATTTCTGATATCATCAGGTTGGCAAGATGCAGGCTTTTCCATGGCAACCAGAGTGAAAATTTGCAAGAGATGGTTCTGCATTATGTCCCTGATAATCCCAAACTCGTCAAAGTACCCCCCTCTTCCCTGGGTTCCGAATGGTTCCTTGAAACTGATCTGAATGGATGCAATGTTGTCCCTGTTCCATGTCGGGTTGAAAATTCTATTACCAAATCGAAGCGTCATCAAATTTTGGACCATTTCCTTTCCCAAATAATGATCAATTCTGTACAGCTGGGTTTCTGTGAATAGAGAGGCTAGGTGGTTAGAGAGTTTTTCAGAAGAATCCGTGTCTCTGCCAAATGGTTTCTCGATGATTATACGTGTCCATCCTCTGAAACATTTACACGAATACAATGTAGGTCAGGTCTTCAAATAGAACGTTTCTAGTTATGTACTCACTTGTTAGTCATACAAGCATTTTTGATATGAACCGTAACTTCTTCGAATACAGATGGTGGCAGAGCTAGATAGAACAACCTGTTGGCCACAGGTCCCTTTTCGAACTTTGCGATATCTTGGTTCAACAGTTCGAAGTCAGTCCTCGAGTTGTACTGTCCAGCCACATAGTAATTCAGTTTCCAAAATTCCTCATAGCGGGCCTTCTCTTCTGGCTTGACTTTCATGTAGGGTTCGCATTTTTCTCTTATTTCACTAACCGTACTCTTGCTCCTGGCATAACCAAAAAAGACAGTGTTCACAGGGAGGAGATTGTCTCTAAAGAGCCACCAGAGTGTCGGGAATATTTTCTTTCTCGCCAAATCTCCCTGAAAGTGACAGATATTATGTAGGCTGAAATTTGAGCATCTGGAAGATACCATAACATGGTTTGGTTCAGATAATATTGTATTCACATACCGATGCTCCAAGAGTGACAAAACAGTGTGGATATTGGCTATCGAAATGTGTTCCATCACGGTCCATGTCCTTGGATTTCAAAGAATTTCTGTATAAAGCCAAACATAATTCGGCATTTTTTGAATCTGGAATAAAAATACTCGTGAGATTCAAGCATTTTACTAAAAATGTTTTTATACCATCACAAAAATTATTGTTCTGCATATTTCTGGTCCTGAACATTTGCAAAATTCAGTGAGAAAGTGAAACGAAGGCAACTGACATTAACTATTAGCAATCAAGAATTGCAATCTGATGACTTTCATCTAATATTGAATATCACATATTCAAGGTTGAAATTACTTTGAAATTTCGCGCTCAATATTAACGCATTTTTTTTATTTTCCGCAGAATCCTTATTTATAAATAAGTCTGGAGGGATTTTGTTTTCATGGATCTTTACATATTTCAAATTGATGATAACAATAACAAACAACAGGTGGTTATCCCTAGAAATACGAGTATATCCAGCTTTCTTTGTGTTCTCTGATGCTGTCACTTCATCCTTTGTAACCTCAAAATCCAGCCGTTTCATTGGTGGTAAACTGGTAACAGCAAACGAATGTCAAATTACGTCCAATCAAATGCTAAGATCAATGATTGTTTGTAAAACTTATTCTGTGTCGAAGTTCTCAACAGTGTCGGCACGGAATAAAGCAAGAAAGATTCGGTTTTGGGAAAAATGGTTATGTGGTAACCATTATGTTGCTGAGGCGGTAACTGTAAAACTGTTGAAACATTATTATTATTTTCTTATTTTTAGCGCATTTAAATAGGAGTTGTTTGAGTATTTTTTGCGTTCTGTGTTTTTGCATATTCTGTAATTATTTCCCGATGGCTTCTTTCCTTATGTTTACTTATAATCAAATAATTTTTTTCCCTTTTCGTACCGACTTTGTAATTAGTCTCGACTAATGAAATTAAACAAAATAATTTTCAATATTCACGGGTTACAATTATTTTCTGCTTTCGTACCGACTTTGAAATTTACAATTTATCATTTTTCGAAAGAATGTGCGTTTTTACATAATCTGTCAAGATTTCCAAATAGCTTTTTTCCTCATTCTCGACTTATCATCAAATTAATGAGACGAATCGCTTATACTCGCGAATTATAATAATTTTTTGCGTTTATACCGACTTCGTAGTTTACAATTAATCGTTTTCCGAAAGAATATACATTTTTACATATTCTATAAAGATTTACTAATGGCTTTTTTCCTTAGTCTCGACTTGTAATCAAATTAAAGAAAAGAATTTCTAATATTCACGGGTTATAATTATTTTCTGCTTTCGTACCGACTCTGTAATTTACATTTTATCATTTTTCGAAAGAATATGCATTTTTACGTAATTGTAAAGATTTCCAAATGTCTATTTTCCTCATTATCGACATCATCAAATTAATGAAACGAATCGCTGCTATTCGCGGAGTATAATAATTTTTCGCGACTTAGCAATTTACAATTTATCATTTTCCGAAAGAATATACACATTTTTACATAATCTGTAAAGATTTCTAAATAAAAAATATATATTTTTACATATTCTGTAAACATTTTCTAATAGCTTTTTTCCTTAGTCTCGACTTTATAATCAAATTAAACAAAATAATTTTTAATATTCACGGGTTTTAATTATTTTCTGCTTTCTTACCGACTTCGTACCGAATATGCGTTTTTACATAATCTGTAAAGATTTTCAAATGGCTTTTTTCCTCATTCTCGACGTATCATCAAATTAATGAGACGAATCACTTATATTCGCGGATTATAATAATTTTTGTCTTCTGTGCTGACTTAGTAATTTACAAATTATCATTTTCCGAAAGAATATACACATTTTTACATATTCTGTAAAGATTTTTCTAATGTTTTTTTTTTCCTTGGTTTCGACTTATGATCAAATTAAACAAATGAATTTCTAATATTCACGGGTTATAAATACAATAAACAATACAATAACAATACAGTAACAAATACGTCAAAAATGCATATGCATGTGAATCGCACGTGCTTCAAAAACTCTGCATGGGCACGCATGATATTGGCTCTCCCAATAGAATACATATAACCTCCTCCTACACTTTCTTTCACTTTTTAGCAATGTCGATCTCTTTGATGCAAAACTCATCACCAACACCACACCACCAGCACACGTTAGTTTAGCACGCCACTGGTTGGATACCTAATCAGTTCCCAGTAGTTCAAAATAAAGAATGTTGATTTCGTTTACCTGTTGGCCGTTAGCACGCTGAGTAAACAACGAATAATTTTTGACAGTAGTTCAATTTTTTCTTATTGTTTTAAATGACAGTGCAAATTAAAGATGAAGTGGCATAGTCTGGTCATGAGCATCTATTGTTATTGAAGGTTAATTGTAGGGCAATTTACACAGTGATGATTGGCGAATTGATGAATTATGATAGTCTTTTTGCTTTTGCTAAATACTTATTTTCAAATTGTAAAACACGGATAGGATTCGAACATGGTCAAATAAGTAAATATACCTACATTCATAATTTATAACAACAAACGGTTGCTCTTAATGCTCTTTCAGGATTGGTCTCCCACGAACAATTTCTCTTACTGGAAATGTCGGATTTACTAGTTACTGAATGCACTTTTTTTTTACTGTGCGAAATAAATTCAACGGAATGTTCAAATAAAACAGGTAGATGTAGAGAGGTACTCACTTTTTGTTGGTGCTTGGGCCATTTCAGCAACTACGAAACACTGACTAGAATTAAAAAATTATTCACAAATACCACCTACAATGTCATGGGTTGAACAGCAAACCCTTTGATGCGAACTGAAATATCTTTACTATAATCAGTAGGATTTGTAGCTTAATTAATATAGAAAAGAGTTATGATAGGTATCTTTTTCACGTAATGTTCATAATTGGCCGAAAAGTCTGATAAGATTATAGCCTCTATTTAGAGATGATGTACGGAAACTAACTTCAATTCAGTTTCAACCATGATAGGCAACTTTTATCATACATCATACAATATATTCATAAAAAAGGTACTCGACCAAATTTGTGAGTTCAGGTGCGGACGGACGGAGATTATGAAAGGTTTGATGCGGCGAAGAAACATTTTATTTGACTTACAGTTAGCAGCGATTCAAACATAAAAATGTGGATTAATTTAACCGGAACTTGAACCCAGCCCTTTCAATTTCCAGCCGAGTACGATAATAACTACGCCACACGGTTTTGATTTGTTTTTTGGCGACTCATACTTCCAATTTATAGCTTTTATGTTGGTAAATCTATGCTAGAATAATGGCTGGTAACTCACTGGACTAGAAATCGAGGGTTCGGGTTCAAATCCCTGGTCCGCACTTTTTATTCAGTTTTTAATTTTCAATTGCATCGAGAAAAAATCATCTACTTGCATCAGTCAGGTGAAAGAGTACACGCATGCTATCGGAATGGAGTTCGGGATTGATAAATATGCCATACTGTTTCGTCCAGCTCGTGGATGAAAGTATCCTACATGACATGACAGACGTTTCACACATTTTTGATGAGCAGTAAGTCACATAGTTCACCACTAAGAATTTAGGCCATGTGCGCGCTGGTACCAGTAGTAAACCACCGTTTTATGATTTGTCTACAATTAGCGAATAATCTCTTTTGAGAGTCTCCTCTCAAATGTTGATGATAGATCTATTCTACGAACATCAATCGATTCAGAATGATGGAATTAGTATACTATGTGAATTTCAAATCGACCGACAAAAAATACTCGAAAAAATCCTGAAAATCATGCTGATTAATACGATTGGTATACGCTCACATACAAGATTTAGCACAAAATTGGAATAAAATGTCAAAAATTAGCTCGCACAATCGAATTTTCGAAAATTTCATTTTTCATTTTTCAAAGGAACTATCAAATATATTTCGACGTTTATACGATTTTTGTAAAAAAAATTGAATTTGCACAAGTATCTACCTACCATACCTTCCTCATCTTTTTAATCTTGACCATGATGACCTTCGAATGAAATTACTAATTTAATCAGAAGTTATCAAGAAATTGGAATTGATTTCGTTTTGGAATACGGAACATTTTGATTCCCTTATTAAGTTATGTACAGTACTGAGCTGACTAAATTTTTCATCCTGCCGTTTCTCTGTAGGTAGTCAAACTAAACTTCAAACGTGTGATACTCAGTGCTTTCTAATGAGTAGTAGGCAAACTAAACTTCAATCCTGTCTTATGACCATACACATATTCGATTAATACAGATTTCTTAACATCGAGCTGAAAAACTTTTGCATTGACGCGGTAGATGGCAGTACAAACAAATGATCGACATACGAAAGATATCACGAAATATAATTATATAATTAAAAAATTTTTCTAGGTTCTATAAATTCTCGAGAGCTTCTATAACTTACTTAGGCCCTTTACGTATTGTTCCAAATTTGCGTAATATATATGCTAACCAACTCTGCTCTGACTGGATTAACAAAACTGATTCATTTTATCAAGGCTACGCTTTTGTGTACACTCCTCCACGAGTGTTTATGAGAGAGTATTATTATCATCACCATTTTTTTTTGTTTTTCCGTCAGGAATATTCTCCCATTTTATAATGCATGCCTTTTTGAGGCTTGATAATCAACCCTTAATTATGAAAAATAGACGGGTTCCTGGCCGCCGCACGTGTGCAGGTCATAAGGAAAAGCGGTTTTCTTTTTGTGGAGAATTTTCGTGTTTTTTCGCGATAATATACTGACTGTCGTGTAATATACGGAAGTTCAAACAAATTGAAACGCTACTAATTAATTGGCATGCAATCCGCAGCGGCCGAAAGGGCTCAAAGGGTTACGAAAGACTGAAAAAATTCAAAAGGAAATTCCGTGCTTTCAAATTGCATGCCGATGTAAAGAATTGAAGTTTCAGTAATAAAAACACTTTGGAAAAATTGGCATGCGCCCCTCGACTGACCAACGGTGGAAAATTGCGGGAAACTCTGTAAAAATTTAATACAGGTTTTACGTGATTCCAAATTGCATGCCATTGGGAAGATACGTCATTTGTATAATTAATTAATAGTAGGTAATTTGGCATGCACACCAGGGGTCCAATTCTCAAATGTCTACTCTCCTTTGTCGCATGCGACAAAATATGTCCATCGCCTTTCTCGAATGTGCATTGAAAATAGATGGAAATATTTTGTCGCATGCGACAAAGTGCAATAGACATTTGAGAATCGGTCCCCTGGATTTCGCAAAACAAAGTCACATATATTTTCATAGTGTTTGTTTTGCAACTTTCATCATGCCTTCCTCTATTTTGCGAAACCCTGATGTGCATGCCAAATTACCTAAAATTAATTAGTTATACAAATGACTTATATTTCTAATAGCATGCAGTTTGGAATCACGTAAAACCTGTATTAAATTTTCGCAGTGTTTTCCCGCAATTTTCCACCGTTGGTCAGACGAAAGGCGCATGCCAATTTTTCCAGAGTGTTTTTATTACTGAAACTTCAATTCTTAACATCGGCATGAAATTTGAAAACACGGAATTTCCCTTCAATCTTTGTCAGTTTTTCGTCACCCTTTGAGCCCTTTCGGCCGCTGCGGATTGGATGCCATTAATTAGTATATTACAACGGCAGGCAGTATATTATCGTGAAAAAACACGAAAATTCTCCACAAAAAGTAAAACGCTTTTCCTTATGAAGTGCATACGTGCGGCGGCTAGGAGCCCGTCTATTTTTCATAATTTAGGGTTGAATATCAAGCCTTAAAGAGGCATGCAGTGTAAAATGGGAGAACGTCACCTGTCACCAGCTCCTGATCTACATTATTAGGGTATTGCAGTTGTATCCGCGGGTTTTCTTTAGTGCAAAGGACAATAGGGGATTGAAAAGACACATTCCAGTGGTACATAATTTTCTCATTCCAAAAAAGTGAAAACACAGGTCATAAATAAATTTTACATTTATTAAGCACTTTTAACAAGCAATTTAACCACATATTGTTATTGAATTATAATTTATATTGGTATTTTTTTTAGGACTCCTATAATTGCCTCCATCTGGTAAGTATATCGAATTACGCAATGATTATGAAAAATGTTACTGGAAAACATAAACAGGCATATTTATAACTTTTCGTGAAGATAAGATAATCCTTAGAAACCATCAACCATGTGTAGAACAGAAAAGTTTTCTCCACAACAATCAATAATAAGCCGAGAACTTCTTCAAACGCCATCTATACTTTTTCGGTTATTATGAATTTTGTCTACAACTAGATACATAAACTAGAATGATTCCACTTTCACTATTGGTCAACATTCAAAATGTTATCCGCTGTTTTACTTACAAGTTACGATTTCCGTGGAAATCACGTCAAAGTATACAAAATGCCGACACGATTTTCAAAATCAGAAGTTTGCTGCAGACGATTCATTTCAATACGGTTGGCACTGACAAAGATATAAACAACACAAAAAACTTATTGTTCGCGATGAGGGCTTTTCAATTTTTACCCGACACGAATTGAGAAAGCAATTGTCATCAAGTACCTTTGGGTACACTCTACCGCGTGTTTATGAGAGAGTATTATTATTATTATTGAAAGTAGAGAGAAATAACAAGAATTGCATTTTCACTACTATATTAATGTAAACCTCTTATCGAAATAAAATACTAAGTGAATGGTAAAAACATTTGAAAAACCAACCCAAGCCAAAAAAACCTCAAGTTATATTCGATGCGCGTTTCGCCCTCTGAAGTATCCAAATAACTTTTTCATGAACTGCAAACCGAGATGATCATTTTTTAAATAATTTACTGTCCTATGAACTTATTGATTAGGAGAAGTCGCGGATTTACGGTATCGTGGCAAAATGTATGTTGGTCTAACTAGAAAAGCCACGAGAACACGATTTAAGGAACATATCAATATCATCAATATTCAATTCCAAGAAAATCGAGTCAATCGGGAAACGTTCAGAGATGACACTAGTTGGATAAATGAGTATATACCCACAGACCGTTTGAAGTCTAGGGATAAAATGTTATATCATTGTCGTAATTCCGGCGTTTGGGTATTTTTGTAAATAAACTTTCCACAAAATTCTCAATTGTATTTTTTTATCAATCGAGATGCAAAAACTCGCAAAGAGGTCAGCAATTGTTGAAAAATATAACCGGATCTCCAATATTTTGCGCCAAAAAGATCGATATAGTCGAAAACACCTTTCTCGCCGGTAAATCCTGTGTTTTCTGTAGGAAGTACGGCTCGTTTTGGTTTGTAGGAAAATTGGAGGAAAGGGCACTTTGGACTCGCATTTTTTCCGCATTTATTACTGATGGTCGAATTTAGTTTACTGTGACGTAACTCCCAGGAAAATCCACTAGATTTCGTTCTAAAAGGTGTAGGACTCTGATAAAAATATCTCGAAAAAAATTGATGATAGTCTGAAAATATATCATTTATACTAAATAACAAAGTTACCCTTTTCCACGTGATACATACTCAAACAAAATTCAATACAAATCGCAATATTTACCTTGATAAAAAACTATTAAAAACGCAGATAATACATAAATTAAAACTGCCACATTAATTAATAAAAGATGGGTCGCGCCCTAACAGCAGAGTATAATCGATAATATTACACAACAAATTTTACATACAATCGAGATGACTAGTACAGACCGAGTTTGTCAAAAAAATAAACAAAAAGAACTGGAAGGGGTTCAATGACGATCAAAAGCAATTCTAATACTGAAAAATCACATCGTTTTTGCTTTTGATCGCGATTTCTAAACTATAGGTACACTCTCAGTCATTATATCATGTAACCAATTATTATTATTATTAAAAGTTGCCACATCTATACGCACCTATCACTGCCTGTATACACGTAATCTCAAAAAAATATTCATATATAACAACGTTCAAAAGATTAATATGACTACCGGATGGATGAAAAACCATAAAGCTGTAATATTTAACTGTTTGATTATTGGATGGAAAATCAAGATGAACAGCTCGACAACGGGGAAGGCCAAATTACATACAAAATTACTTCGAAAAATCGATCGAAACGTTACTAAACCACCGATTCCCCGCAATCTGTCGATCATCTTCAATTCCCGGTTCAGAGTTATGTTTTTTCACGCACCCCGTACAAGAATCACCTTAATTAAGATTATATCAGATTACACTTACGTAAAGTCCCGTCCCGCTATAGTCCCGGACGTAAAAACTTAAAAAAAGTGTATACAAACATCAACAATCAAATAAGTTAGATAAGGGCCTTTCTATGAAAAATAAATCAATAAAATAACTTCATATTACATGCGTGTATGTATACGTGATATACACACATACATATTATATATCTACTATATGTATAACCTATAAATTAGTTTCTCACATCAATGAATCTGAAAAATACAGATGTTTGTTTTCTCTTTTAACTATTGTTATTTATTACAAAATTACCGTACTGCTGTGAATCTCGCCACGAATTATTCGAATTTATCGAATCGCTAGTGTTCATGGTGTCTATTGTGACCGTGTTGGCATTTTTTACTATTCCACTGGGTATGCTGAAAAAAAATATTGAGAATATTAACAATTCATACGTACATCCTGAGTAGAACTTTCGAACCAGACGAGATTTGAACTGATTCCACTCGGTTATAATGAAAATAATTAAAAACACCTATTTTAAAATCTTCAATATAGGTTCGTTTGAATGAATAACACCAGAATGTATTGTTACGAGATTGTAAAAATACTTTAGCTACGCCGCTGTTGGGTGCCAACCATAAAACGTAACTCATTTGCATAACAAATGAACCGACCAGTGGTAGTAAACATTTCCTCATTCTTGGAGCATTTTTTAAATGTTTCTCTGTACTGATCATTCTGTAAAAACGGAAGAATCCCTAAAAATCTACCCTGCTCGAATTGAGTATACACATTCGGCAAAAATTTACCGGCATATACGATTTTCAATGCATTTCGTTCAAACTTCATGTAGCCAATCGACCAGTACAAAATATAACGAATACACGCGATGGAGATTCAAGTAAACTGGACCACTGTTTGCCTTCCTACTGAAGTCTATCAATTATCTATCATGGGCCGCAGTGGTCAGAGGGACTGGTCTCGTGCTAGGAATCGCACTGTCACAATTGATTCCATGTTTTGTCAACAAAAATTAATCTCGCAACGCCACTGTTCAAATACTTATAAATAGTACCTGGAAAGGTAATAATCTAATAGCGATTAAGGTTAACTGCAACAATTTATATTCCAATTCACTGTCTCTTTACAATTACTCATTATGAATCGAAGTATTCATTCTCTCAATCGACCTCGAATAATTCTTTTGTCAAAGTTCTCGTTTGGTTCAAAAGTTAATATCAAATATTTGTCTCACTCATTATTATTACCATTACTCACATGTTGTCTACAATCTCTTCCCCTTTAGTGCTATTGGTGGTACCATTTTCTTGTTGTTGTTCAACTATTTTGGTCCCATTCACCTTACTCTCTTCGACATCCTTATTTTCCTCTTCAGACTTATTCTCGTTTTTATCCTCCGTACTCTAAAAATACGAGATCAATGTAACGACTGACTTTCAAACATCGAAGAATGAAAATCGATTACCTGTTGTGATGGCGAATTCGCATTATTTTTTCCTCTCGTCCTCAACATAATCGCTTCGACTCTCTTACGGCGAGCCTCTCTTTCTTTCTCTTCATTCTTCAGCCTCTCCTGCAGCTCCACCTTTTGCCTCTCCGCGTCCTCCTTCGCTTTCTTTTCCGACTCTTCCTTGAGTAGCTTCAATCTTTGTTCTTCTTCACGCTTCAACCTCTCCTCTTCTTCCCTCTTTTGGGCTTCTTTGATCGCCTGAAAATAGCAATGAAAATGAGATAGAAGTAACCAAATCAAAGAGCGGCTACTTAGAGGCTGATGAACGGTAATGAGTTTAATGAACGGTAATAAGCTTAATGAAAGGTAATACGTTTAATGAATGGTACTGAGTTTAATGAATGAGAGTTTAATGAACGATAATGAGTATTATGAATGGTGATGAGTTTAATGAACGGTAATAAGTTTATTGAATGGTAATGAGTTTAATGAACGGACTGAGTTTGATGAACGGTAATGATTAAAGAATGGTAAGAGTTTAATGAATGATAATGAGATTAATGAACGGTTATGAGTTTAATGAACGGTTATCATTAGAGAATGGTAATAGTTTAATGAACGATAATGAGTATAATGAACGGTAATAAGTTTATTGAACGGTAATGAGTTTAATGAAACGGTTATGAGTTTAATGAACAGTAAGTACTCTTTTACAAAACGCGATTTCATGTAGCTGATATAAGGAGAGGAGTTAATGGTAACAGTTTTAATTAATGTTACTTTTAATCTAGTTTTTCATAGAACTGAAGCTAGCTGCAAAACGATAATGATGTCCGTGTTCAATAAACGGTAACCAGATTTTGAAAATAAAACCACAGACCAGAGTTTCGTTCAAGAACTTAGATAAACGGTAATAAGTTTCGATTGTGATAATAAAAGTAACCCCTTCAACACTAAACAAGGTTACCCGAAGTTTATGAACGGTAACGGGCCGATTAAACGGTAAAAAGTTGAATAACGGTAATAAGTTGTATAAACGGTAACTCGATTGAATTTCTCTTGAATGAAACCATCGCTATACGTACCTCTTGTAGTCTCTCTTGCTCGGTCTGTCTCCGCAACTCTATGAGTTGTCGCACCTGTTCTTCTTCCCTCTGCTGTCTCTCTAGCTCAGCTTTGGCTTCCTCTTCGACTCGTAACCTCTCCAATTCGGCCTGCCTTTCAGTCTCTTCTCGTATCAAACGTCTTTTCTCAGCTAGAGCGGCTTTGGCTTCTTCTTCCGTGTTAATGCGGACTTTAATCATAGACGCTGTCATTAGATTGTTGGAATTGTTTTCTGTGTTTTCGGTATTGTTTGACTGTTCTGTGATCGAGTCTTTGGGAAATTCGGATGATTTGTTGGTTTTCGTAGATTCGACGGCCCTTTCTTTGATTTCCTCTCGTTTCGATTCTTTAGCGGGCTCTACTTTCGGGGTTTTTACTGTTTCTTCGGCGACGTCTTTCGGAAGATCCTGCTTTTCGTCCTCTAAGCTCATTTTTTCTAATTCCACTATTGTTTTCATTTCTTCTACAGTTTCTACTTTATTTACTGCTTTACTCTCTGATACTAATTCTATATCACTCTTTTTATTTTCAGGCACATTTTCCTTATTCGAATCTCTGAAAAAATTTCAATGTTTGCATAAAAAAAGATATTTAACTCATTGTGGGAGACGATTTAGTGAAAATAATGAATGTTGTGAAAGACATGTAACGATTTTAAGTAACTGGCTAACGGATCAACAACTATGATTCATCGCCGAAAACTGGCTGAAGAATGTTCTACCAACGATCAAGAACGTACTCGAGAGCCATCTGAATGGATCCACGTGTAGTCTCGATCGTTCGAGAACTGTAAAAAGGAGTCTGCTTGTCGGTATATAGGCGCTCGACATGAGAGTAAGTTGCGTTGCAGATATAGTTCGAGAGTCCGCAGATAGCCAGCGACAGTGATAAATTGAAATACTACAGACCGAACTTACTCTTTGAGATTCAGACTAGGAGCCGGTACAGTCTCCGCTGGATGGACGTGATTTTCCTCTTCTGGCTTTTGTTGTGGTGCTGTATCTGGTGGTTTCCGCTGAGTTTCATCCTTACTTTCTGTACTTTGACCTACGGTATTCTTATTCGTTTTTGGAACGCTATCTACGGGTGACTTGGCCTTATTCTTCAGAGTTCCCCTTTCTGTGATGGAGCCCGATTTGCTGAGGGACTTTCTCGTTCTGGGTAGAGGCGGTTTGTTGTCTTGCGTTACGCCCGTAATGGCTATACTGGCCGGTCTCGGTTTACGTGGGGTCGCAGTCAATCGATGTCGAACGCTCGCCGAACTCGTCACGCTGTTTGTGCTCTGCTGACTTAGCGAACTGCTCGGCCGAGATGATGCTGGACATGGCGGAAGATAATGGTCAAAAATCGTTGTATTTAGACTACACAGACACAGGATGTTTGAGCTTGCTGGGTACTGCAAATGCGGCATTGATACTTTCGTTAATATTGACTTTTTAGTGCACTCAAATGAGTGTTGTCCACAAGACATGGAAGATTGAATAAGACCGTAGTAGACCGAGTAGTATAGTCTGGTTCACAAATTTTGAAAAATAAAAAATTTTCGAGAAATTTCGCAGATAGAATTGACAATAAATGGTCGTCGATGATCATCATGAGGAACTTAGTCAACTTATAAATCCATTTCGTCAGAATTTTTAGCGAAACTAGTGTCGGAGTCGTTGAATAGACGAAAGCAAAGTGTTCATATTTTTTTTACTGAATAAACGTACTATCGTCGGGAAAAAAGATAAATCTTGACAAAGGAGTAACAGTAGTGGTCTCAAAATGACTCCTTGAGGGACACCGAACTGACTACTGGAAGGGGTCGATTTGTCAATCATTCGATATAATACAAACTGGATTCGGCTTATTTCCGTGAATTGAAAGGTTTTAAGTTATGAGCTAGTTTGATTTGAACGTTTTTATAGTATGCTCCACAAATCATATAAAAGGAGTTTTCTTCGGCAATTTCAAAAAATAAAAAAGGTAAAAACTTACAAAATATCTACAGTGAGCAGTGTTTAATACTTTTCACATGATATATTTATATAGATACTATCTTTTTTACATTTTCGATTTATGTATGATATGAGTCATGAAATTTTTTTTCACCGGAGCTTGTATTATGAGTATACCTGTGATATTGAAACATTTTGCAGTACTCAACAATGATCAATCAATTTTCACTACAAGGTGCCTCGCCAAGAACACATACTACTATCTAAATAAGCGACAAATAGATCTACTAGAAAACACGAAAGATGTGAATGAAAATACTACAGATAATTTAAAAAACACCAATTCTCAAGTGATACAACTTTTGCTTTTCTTCTAGATTATACTAGTTCAATGGAAGGCACCTTTGATGTACAAAATATAAAAAAACAGCTGAATAAAGGATGCAAAAAAACATGCAAAATTTGACAAGCATTATTTATCGAAGCATTGTATTGAAGAAAGCGGCATATTGTGCAAAAATATCACATGGAAAACAAAACGTTTCTGCAATACATGTTGTCTATACGAGGATGGAGTGAAAAGTCAAAATACTTTGTGGGGACTGTTACTTTTTGATAAAGATTTCAATCATTTGTCAATATAGTCCCTTAGTATACTTCGTCCAACAATATTTTGTTGCTGTTTCGGCGATGTAATCTTCATTAGGTGAGAGTTTCTTCTTAGCCAGCCATTTTTCCATGTCAGAAGTCACACAGATTAGAGTAGCATTAAAATTCCGTAAACGACTGTTAAATGTGCGATTTTGCTTAAACGTCCAAAGTTGATAAAAACTGTAGTTTATTCACTTTTTCCGATTTTACCAAAATAGCTTCCGAAACCTGCAACATTATTGAGAACTAACCCGAATGACAGACGTTAGAAAAGTTTGAAAAATTAGATATCATCCACAGTTACGATCAATTAGTTAGGGAATAAAAAAACTGAAAATTGATAATTGGAAAGTTCATCATACTGATATTTCTATCTATTTGGTCTGGAATAAATGATTAGGGCGTCAAACTGATTACCGGGTGGATTCAGAAATATTACTTCACGCAGCGCCATCTACTGAACAGTATCGGAATTTGCACTCTATCCTCGTTGATAAAGAATCGATGTTTTGCAGATAATTGAAAGAGTGTAAAACAATAAAACAAATGTGCATGTTGAAAACGATTTTGTTTATAAGACAGTTGATCGCATTATTCATTTAAAGTGAAGCTGAATGGTGTAGTAATAAAATCTCTACCACCACTAAATCACGAAGTATACAAATGGCACCGAACAAAAAGCTTGGCGGATTTCTCATATCAGATGAGCTCCGTGTTACAAACAAAACCGGCAATAAGTATTAGTACTCTAGTGTTTTTTTTTGTTAACGACAAACACAAAAATCAACTTGCATGTGATCTGTACAGAAGATTTATAGGGAACGCAATGAGCCACCACCAAATGAGATAGTTAAGTAGGTTCGAATCAGCGACACTAGAAAAATGTTCAATTTGATGCTGTTTACATCAATAGTTGCTGATTTTTTTTTGCTCAAAAGCTCAGCCTCAGCAGCCGGAAGCATCAAGTTGCACATCATTCTAGAAACGTAAACAAACCTAGGAATTGTCACAGCCGCGTATTCTGATTTGAGCATTTTTTTGACGAAGTTTTTCAGAAAGGGTATTAGGCATTCCTGGCACTTGGATTTCAAAATAAGTATTTTATTTAATTCAAAATAGTTTTTCTCTAACCGACTAGCCAAATAATTTTTTATGAGAGATAATAATATTGCAAAAGAAATCTTGGAAAAAATAGCAGGAGAGTTCATAGCTTCAACTTCACAACTGACAGCAGCACAGTTGAACCAGGATATTTTTACCCTTGCATCATTTATATGATTGAAGTAACACATAAATACATAACTCATTTCGACTTGTTTGTCACGGTTTATAATAAGAGATGTAACAAATGTGTTTTATTTAATTATATACTAATGATGAACGAATAAATTTCTGTTGGTTTAACTATTTTCCCGTTACCTTGGACACAGACAGGCCCACAACTGGATATATTTAAAAAAAAATCAGTGGACATCTAAATTTTTGCAGATTTTTCATAAACGAAATCTCAAAACTGATGTTATTTTGAAATCCATCATGATACAGATAAATCGAAATAATTAAGGGAAAATTACGGAACAACGATACCTTTATTACTTCTACCTCCACCCGACATTTCAATGGGATGCTGCAAGTAGGGAATCTGAGAGACTGGAACCAGCTGGTTCACTTCACCAAGTTTTCAAGATTATTGAGTGAAATGACAATGTTTTACAATCCTCACTTAAACTTTTCAGTACGCTTATAGAAAGCCCAAATCAATAAAATCAATGTTTTCTGTTTCAGGAATCAAACATAAAACAATCAGAATTAAAATGTTTTGGCCACCATAGATCTTTTTTTGTGGGAATATTGGAGACCTTGAAGCAACGTTTCTTTATCGAAGGCTTTGTAAAAAACAGTAGGTGAGTAGGACTTTTATTTGAACAAGGAAGGTATCCATACGGCAGGTTACTGCTCAACAGTTCTATAATTGATTGATTTATTTTTCAAACTTGTTTTTTTTTTGTGAAATCAAATCTACTTAAAAAAAAAACAAGGTGAATGAAGATGGGTCTCTCCACGGTTTCAATTGAAAATGGGGAATACATTTTTTTATGGCCAAATTAAATATTTTTCTCCCTTACTTGGTAAATTCACAAAAAACGGAAACTTATCACATACATCAAAATGAGGAATATATAGGTGTATGCAGAATTCTAATTGATCAGCAAATACACCCACTCAGAAATTTCCCATATTTTTATGCATTTGAAAAGAAGAACGAGGTACTTTTTCATTTGTTTAAGCTTTTAATATTATTGTACGTTGGGCCGAGGTAAAAACCGGTAATGGATAATCGGCCACAGGTGACAAATGACATGTGACAGATGATCGGTGACATATGAAATTATGACCTTTTGCAAAGTACGCTTCAGATTCAAGTCCGGAGTGCTTCCTTTGGTTCTTTTGAGTGGCTCTGCGCCTACTTTCTCAATAGGTACTGTATGCAGTACTGAAAAACAAGCCTAAAACTTCTTGAGCAGGTACTTTCTAGCCCATTCTCACGCGCCCTACAACTAGCGATAAAAAATTGTCATTTCACTCAAAAGCATTACGAGATACGGCGATACGAGGGCTGTTTGACAAGTTCGTGACTTCGAAATATATACTAAAACTGATATTCTCTGTCGAAATAGTTTCCTTTAGCTTGAACATCTTTTTCCGGCGATGTTTTAACTACTTTGATCCTTCCAAAAAGTAAGATTACCTACTCTAACTCTTTGTATCATCAAGGGTAGCTCAGAGATTGAAGAAAAGCTTTCACCACCGTTCAATTTCTTCACGTTTGGAAGAATAGAACGATTGAGGCATCAATTCATATCTTAATTATACCAGCTTACGCGGAGGAAAGGCCCTGTGCGTTGTCCTGATAGAACAGGACCTCTTTCTTTATGAATTTTGCCGTGAATTTTTCAGCTCAATACTGTATGTCCTATGATAATTCTTGTTCAGATAAGGATTACGCCTTTTAACTCCAAAAAGATCGTAGCTATGACCTTTGGAACAGTTCTTGCCTTCTTTAGGATGGTATAGTATTGGTTTTATATGTGTGGGGTTTTCTGCCATGCCCTTCTGGGTTATCCAGAGGGCGAGCAAAACCTACTCGCGCCTGCTTTCGCAGCCCCTACGGTGTTGTGTAGGCCTTAGATGCTCTCGGGTCCACTTCCCTGCCTCCTCCGTGTTATGCAGGGGGACTTGATTTAGGTGTAAGATATCGTGCCATTTGGAGCATACATTTGGCGAGTTTTGTGGTGCCACGAAAAGAAATTAACGGTAAACCCTCACAAACCCCCAATAGTTATATTCCCAAAAAAGAGGATTAATACCACCAATTCTGAACGGTGTTGAGATTCAAATTGCACAAGAGGCAAAATATTTTTTATCATGAGTTAGCATAGAACCAACACCTTCGGAAAATATTCCAGAAAAGCATAATAGCCTTCAATCTGTCCAGAGGAATGTGCGGAAAAAATTGGGAGTCACAACAAAAAATGATCCTATGGCTATATAACAAGGTCTTAGGCCCATGAAGCATATGGATCGGTGACCAAAGACTCAGCAGGCTAGGGCAGTATTGCTCTACTACTCTACTACTAACATGAAAGGTCCTATCAACAAAATTTGACGTTTTAATTTTTTTGGTTACTTTTTTGCTCACATTTGATTTACAAAGTCACAGCATCTCATCTACGTGTGAATTGACTGCATTCATGCCTAAAACGTTTGTCATAAGTTCACAAAGCACTAAATTGCCAATTATATCAAAACAGTCAAATTGTAGCAGATAGCACCTTTCATGTTAGTAGGGCAGAATACAAAGGCCAAGCAGATATTAAAGACATAAAAGTTAACTCAAAACTTGTTTGGGACTGTCTTGGAGCCCTACAAGAGCTGGAAATATCATAACAAACTGTCCAGAGCCTGGGTAGCAAGACATACAGGGTATAAGGGCAACGAAGTGACTAAATCATCAAGAGAAGGATCACTAAGTGCTTTTATGAAAAAGGAAATCGCAATCCTCTCCGATAGTCAAGCAGCCATAAAAGCGTTGAGCTCATATAACATCAACTCAAAAATGGTCTGGGAATGCCTAGACAAACTTAATGATCTAGGCAGGAACAATAAGGTGATCCTCCTCTGGGTGCCGGGGCACGTTGGAGTGGAGGGCAATGAACAAACAGATACCCTGGCACGAAAAGGGGCATCAACGCCACTGATCGGGCCAGAACCATTCTGCGGACTTGGCAAATCTTACTTCCAAGAAGAACTCAATAAAACTGAAGAAGCAATGAGAGCAACATACTGGCAAAGACTTACAGGGCTAAGGCAGGCCAAAGATCTCCTCGGCAACTTCAACCGAGCAAGATCGAAGACACTGATTAACCTCAGCAAAACTAGTCTGAAGACAATCACGGGATTTCTGACGGGGCACTGCAGACTCAAAGAACACCTAAGGAAGCTAGGGTCAGAGGAGGACAGCACCTGCAGATTCTGTGAGGAACATCCAGAAACACCACACCATATATTGATGGAGTGTTATGCTGTACATCACAAGAGATTGAGTATACTGGGATCACACCAGCTGACTGTGGGAGAAATCCCGCGAGTAGACCCCCTCAAAATCCTTTAATTCCTCAAGGAATTGAGGCTTAGGGGGCTGCTATAAACGAGAACACCTTGAAATAGCAGAAGATGGGGCGCCATAGATCTAATTAGGTCGCAGCGCATCAGTCACCATCCATACCTACCATTACCATTATGTGCTTTTATTGGCTTGTGCTTTAGCGAAAGCTCTGACAAAAATCTCACAAGAACGCGTGGATGAAGTGAAAGAAAAAGTGGACATATCGTGGGAAGTCTGCGTCTGTTGTACTGGTACGACCACAGCAAATGTCTGTCAACCATTCTTGGAATATGTTAAGGGACGTAGACATTCCTTACTCCCCATATTTAGACCCCCATAAAAAATCAACCATCTGACATAGCTTGAAAAGTCTTGAAATGAAACATAAAAGTACGCTAAAGGCGCCATCGTACGTCTAGTCCCGAACTCGTTAAACAGGCCTCGTACTCGAAGGGTAAAAGGGTAGTAGGGTAAGAGTAAGAAACTGCCTACGAACATACCCTCGCTGCAGTTCGCAGACGCGTGTAATTTCTGTTCCCTCAATTGCGAAGTGCGGGTGGTGCGAGGCGCGAAGAACGCACCATCGCCAGCCAGCTGATGCAAGCTGCGGCTGTCGGCTTTGCTCAAATTCCTTCTGGCCGGCTGCGCCTGCCCCGACTTACTTACGGCTAAGTGGCTCATGCTGCGCGTGATCGAGGACACTCGGGAGGACGAGGATAGGGGTCGGGAATCGAAAGGGTTGGCTTCCGTGAGAGAAGGCAAATCGGGTCTCCTGCGTGGTTTGGCAAGCTGGTCTAAGCGAGTCATTGAGTATGCCCTACCTGGTGAGTGGTTCAGTGATTTGCGAGACGAATGGATCGACGATTCTCTAGACGGAATGGTGGGGATCAGGTCCGTGCGTCTGCGACCGGTGTACCCGCTTGCGCACCCTGCTGGGACCACTGGGACGGTTCCTGGAACAAAATATCAACTATCAATTGATCCATAAAAAACAAAGTTCAAACTAACCATGAACGCCCCATCAAAATGGGACACAATCACCGGAATAGACACCAGGGGAGCTTTTCTTGACAGTCCGTATTTATAACGTGTTTTACCCGTCACATTCTGATGTTATCTACGTGTTGTTGATATGCTATCAGTAACTTAGAATGTGGCGATACTGCACTCGTTGGTATTGCGAACGGTCAAGAATAGCACCCCTGTACATAGTGGGCCAAATTGGACACTTTTGAAGGGGAAGTCCTGTATTCAAACTAGATAGATGATAACTGATGGTTGCTGTAACTTTTTTCCTATCGAAAATTTCTTGTTTCTATGAAATCATTATGGAGAACTTTTTTATAACTTATTTTTTCAAACTAGACCCCTGTATATTCCCTGTATATTCCTGCATATTTCAATAGAGCCTAAAATTACCTTTTCAAAAATGTAGCAAACTTGATGTATTGCTAGAATCATCTTTGAAATACAAAGCTTTTAGGTTTTTTCATGTTTAAAACGCACACTTTGAACAAGTAGGCTTTGAAATTATTCGAAAAACCGAAAAAAGTCCGTAAACATCATGAAAAATACAAAATCGCCAGATTCACTTGCAAAATGCGAAAATATATGATTTTTTTTATGCTAAGATCCAAGGTTTGACATATAAAAAATACGTCAAAAATGTCACGAGTAAGACTGGGACAAAATATGGAGGGAAATGACTCCTGTCCGAACCAGATGAACTCTGCAACTCGGGAACGGTTAAAGATAGAGCAATTCTGCAAACGCCAATCGATTCAGAATGATCAATTTAGTATGATATGTGAATTTCGAGTCAATCGATGTGAAACAAAATTATTCGAAAAATCGAAAAATATCCAAAGGGGTAGACCCCTAAAAATCATGAAAAATACAAAATCGGCAGATTCACTTGCAAAATGCGAAAATATATGATTTTTTTTATGCTAAGATCCAAGGTTTGACATATAAAAAATACGTCAAAAATGTCACGAGTAAGACTGGGACAAAATATGGAGGGAAATGACTCCTGTCCGAACCAGATGAACTCTGCAACTCGGGAACGGTTAAAGATAGAGCAATTCTGCAAACGCCAATCGATTCAGAATGATCAATTTAGTATGATATGTGAATTTCGAGTCAATCGATGTGAAACAAAATTATTCGAAAAATCGAAAAATATCCAAAGGGGTAGACCCCTAAAAATCATGAAAAATACAAAATCGGCAGATTCACTTGCAAAATGCGAAAATATATGATTTTTTTTATGCTAAGATCCAAGGTTTGACATATAAAAAATACGTCAAAAATGTCACGAGTAAGACTGGGACAAAATATGGAGGGAAATGACTCCTGTCCGAACCAGATGAACTCTGCAACTCGGGAACGGTTAAAGATAGAGCAATTCTGCAAACGCCAATCGATTCAGAATGATCAATTTAGTATGATATGTGAATTTCGAGTCAATCGATGTGAAACAAAATTATTCGAAAAATCGAAAAATATCCAAAGGGGTAGACCCCTAAAAATCATGAAAAATACAAAATCGGCAGATTCACTTACAATCCGCACTATATGCTCAAAATTTCATGCAGATTACGAAAATATATGATTTTTTATGCTCAGATCCAAGGTTTGACATATAAAAGGAAATACAACGTCAAAACTGTCACGAATTGAAGTAGAAAAAAAATGACAGGAAAAGACTTCTCCAAATGAACTAATATTTTCATTAGGGCATGTGCGTTGCAAATCTCAATAAAACATGTGAAATGAACATATTATTTTGTAAAATACCGTCCGTTTCTCACTACATAAAAAATTGAAAGAGAAAAATACATTTTTATTTATTTTGTACGAGAAACTATTTTTCCAACAGTGAACTCGGGAAAAAAAATCATAAAAAAATTAAAAGAAAGCTGATAGTGAAAGCCCCATTAGTGAATTTCCCGGAAGGCACTCATCGCACTCATAGCGAAAGATTTTGTCCCAATAATATTTATTAACGAGAAAAAAATACAGAATTACGACAATAAAAGAAAAACTAATAAACTCTTCAAGGAATATAAAAAAAGCGCCACAATAACTGAGGTCGAAGGAAAACCAATATATACGAATTGTAGTTGCACAAATGAACGTCAGATGTAATTCATTGCCCGTAAGGGATGTGTAGAGAGATTTGACACTCTCCGGTACACTTTTCGAACATCGTTCAAATTCAAAGATGGGCGTGATTAAACAAGTTCCAGACAAGACAATAACCATGTTTACATACGCTGTTCAACTTATTTGTTTTCAGGTTTTTGTTTCACAAAGTCGGTGTTTTCACAGCCTCTTTCTCAATTTACTGTGTGTGTTTGTTCATCAATATGAACTATAAGGGTCAGCTCTGGGTTGACTTTGTATACTAAACAAATAATTTCGCTCACAAACATCAACTTTGAATTGAGTGAAAAGCTATAGTGGTGCCCGCCAATGCTTTACAATTGAATCCGATTAAAATCAGAACAAGATTATTGATTGAAACAGTGGACTGTAATTATTTCGTGCTACACAAGTAAGATTCATTCATTCTTTGAGTGTGTTTAGCTAGGAATTTGCCGCAGAATTTATCAGGTTGGCTACTTCAGCTGTTGAAGAGGTTGTATTCATAATTAATTACTCCTATACCGATTTGAATGTTGTCTTGGTTTGTTGTTTTCTTTCGTCGAAGTATTTGCAGCAGTTTTTGTTGGATTCGATAGTTGTCAAAACTCCACTACTAATTTTTAACAACAAAGTTATTGAGAAATAGGCTGGCACAATTTGAAAAAAGAAGCAAACATTCACAAGACTGCTGAACCAATTATCTCAATAAGATATTGTTTTGCGATTTAACATTTTTATTTAGATGCCAAATCGTAAGGATTTCAATCTTGTGAACGAACTTTACCAAAGTGATGGAAATCTATTGATGAAAAGTACAGACCAAAACTGCCGTGGGTCCACCAAAAGAAACTTAAAAGACCAAAAGGTAAAATGAACGGTTAAGAGGGACGAAATGACGTACTCAAGGGCATGAATCTTTATCACAAAAGTATAGACAAACTACTGCTAAGCAATTTCTCCTCCGAAGATTTATCGGCGATAAAGATAAGGACCTAATGGGTGCAGAGCTTATTTTACTATGTTTTTATTAACTCGTTTTCTTGTCTACTGGTTTGTTTGTTTCTTCGAGTAGAATTCTGCAATCGATTTTAAACTAACTTCCCGATGAGAGGAAGATTATTCTTGTTGCAATATTATTGTATAGCTTTCTTAGGCGAATGTATAATTGCGTTCTAACTAACGTATGCAGAACACAGAGCGCTATTACTCTGTAACTGTATTTGTGATATAGAGAAGTTTGCCGTATTGAAGAACAAAGGACCTATAACGCTGCCTTGCGGAACCCCAGATTTGATAACTTTGTGAGACACATACATTCATTCTGGTTTTGAATTCTCTTTTACTTAACTACGACTTATGAAGCTGGAAGACATTCTTTTTACTTGAATAACATTCTGGAATGCCAGACCTTATCAAAGGCCTGGCTGACGTCCAGGAATGCTGATGTACAGTATTTGTTTTCTTCCAGGGCTTCACTTATATCGTGACTAATACCTTGGATTTTTTGGATGGTTGAATGATCTTTGCTGAAGCCATATTAATGTTGGGATATCTATCCATTCTACTACGAGGGAGTCAAAATGTATTACTTCTTTGAAAGACCTTAGAGACGATGATATGAGAAGGTAAAATGATGCTTTTGTGTGATCTTTACCCTGTAGGGGAATCAGGTTATTTCTGCATTTTCAGCTGTAACAAAATGGGAGAATGCGTGGCAAAAATCAAGAAAAAACTGACTTGAAGTTTTACAATCTGCTCCGACTAGTACAAGATAAGGGAATGTGAAAACAAATATATAGATGGGAGCATGGTAAGTCCAATTGAACAAAAAACTTCTTGTGCTTTATCAAACTTTTTTGAAAATAATCTGAATCGATTGATTTGTCATGTCATTTTTATAACGGGTTTTCATCAAGTAGCAGACTCAACTCAACTGCCCCAGAACCCTCAGTTTCGATGGGTGATCCAAAATTGCGGGAAAATATTTTAATGTTTCAAGTTGTCCGCATATCTCGCTCGGCACGGAAGACCCTTTGGCATCGCCATAGTGAAAACAATAATATTTGTTTATTCACCAAGTCGAAAATATACTTGTCAAAGGTCAGACTATCACAGTTATTTCCGATGGATTAATTTCTGATAATCCGCACATGACCTTGAACCTCGAAACCCAAGACGGGTTCGCCCCTAACAATACTAACCCTCGTGCACCCCTTACCGTGACAATTTGCGCACGCAGGTTCGCGAAATAATCCATCTTTCGAACAACCACACAGTTTTTTGCACCTCATTGCGGTGGCGGACGAAACGCGTGTGCATATGGCCGGCACGAAACTACACTCATTTCCTTCTAGTCACTAGAATCTAGTGCCCGGCGAACGATTTCGACTCGGATGGAATCACGAAAATAGTTCTGGCGTTCTGCAACTAGCAGGAATTGTCGAGACGTCGGACAGGATCACACACGAAGTTTCGCCACGGCAGCGGGTTGTTTATAGGACTGTCGGGGACGGAAAACACGCGAGTAGTCTCAGTTGGAAAACTGGGATATTATCGGAAGGAAATATTGAACATACTCTGAGGGGTCGTCTGTAAAATAAACGTCCGAGATCAATAGGAATTTTCATCGGCAAACATTCAACAAAAAACAATTACTGTGCCCTACGACCATACTGTTACAACTTCCAGAGCTCCGATATGAACGATTTAACCTTCCAGTGGCGGCGCGCTTGTCTGGGCTACTGGCTGGCGATCCTCATATTTTACTTTTTTAGAAGCGACATGTAATTGGTATTAGACTGTGATTCATTTTGTGATTTTTTGATCTCGAAGTAATTTGTTATATTAAAATTCTAGGGTGTCATATGACTCAACAATAAAATCGGTGTGTCGTCTGGGAGCGCCACGGCAATTACGGGCTATACCTTTGGGTATAATCTATAGGGAGTATTATTTTTTCCGTAATGTTGAAATATGAATCGATATACATACAGTGATAGCAGGACATGTCAACTCGTTATTAGAGTAATTCATGCGGCTTATCTATATTCGTCGAGGGACTAGAACGTATTGTTCTGGAAGGAGGATTTAATGACTTTTAAAATTGGTTTTTGCTCATTGACGGGAAGTTTATTGAATCAATTCGAGTCTGGCGAATGTCTAGATGAAGTGGTTGATCTGAAACTCCCCTGAAAACGGAGTAGTAGAAGTCAGGCCCAGATTACGTAATAAGCGGGATTAGCAGTCGCTTAAAGCGGCAAATTCTGATTAGGGAATTCAAATACTCTACAATCCCCACTTGAAATTATTTTGCCAGCTCTCATTGAAAAGAGCGTTTATGATATTTGCCACTTTACGCGGTAAATCTCAGAGAGCGGAAAATTCGGATTATAGAATTTAAATATCCAACAACCCCCGATACGAAATATTTTCCCAAAGCCGACGCTCGTAGAAACAGGTGATTTTGATATTTGCCGCTTCACGCGACAGATCTCTAGGAGCGGCAAATTCTGATTCACGGTCTCAACTGGAAATTATTCTCCCATAGAAAAATGCTATTTTGATATTTAATGCGGCAAATCTCAGGGAGAGGCAGATTCTAAAAATGAATATTGAAAAAGGCGGTATTGATATTTGCCGCTTTACGCGGAAAATCTCGTCTGATTATGAAATTTAAAACCTCAATCCCAACTAGAAATTATTTTCCCAGCACCAGCGCTCATAAAAAAAATGGTTTTGTAATATTTACCACGGCAAATCTCAGGGAGCGGCAAATTCTGATTATAGAATTCGAATATCCTACAATCCCTACTAGAAATTATTTTCCCAGAGCCAGCGCCCTTAGAAAAAGGCAATTTTGAAATTTGCCGCTTCATGCGGCAAATTTCAAAGAGCGAATTCTGATAATAAAATTAAAAACCTCACAATACACACTGGAAATTAGTTTTCCAGCGCTAGCGCTCATAGAAGAGTGCTATTTTGGTACTTGCCGCTTTACGCGGCAAATCTCAGGGAGTGGCAAATTCTGATAGTGGAATTCAAATACCCCACAATCGCCACTAGAAATTATTTCCCAAAGCCAGCGCTCATAGGAAAAAGGAGCGGCAAATTCTGATTTTGACATTGAAACTCCACAATCCCCAGTATAAATTATTTTCCCAGGGCCAGCCAGCCCTCATCGAAATATATTTACTGTGGCAAATCTCAGGAAGCGACAAATTCTGATTATGGAATTCAAATACTCTCTACAATCCCCACTAGAAATAATTTTGCCAGCCGTTATAGAAAAATGTGACTTTATGCGACAAATCTCAGGGAGCGGCAAATTCTGATTATGGAATTCAAATACCCTACAATCCCCACCGGAAATTATTTTCCCAGCGCCAGCGCTCACAGAAAAATTCTATTTTGATTTTTACCGTGGCAAATCTAAGGGAGCGGCAAATTCTGATAATTTAAATACCCTACAAACCCTAGTGGAAATTATTTTCCCGAAGCCAGCGCTCATAGAAAAAAGGCGCTTCTGAGATTTGCCACTCTACGCAGCAAATCTTAAGCAGCGGCAAATTCTGATTATGAAATTAAAAACCTCACAATCCCCACTAGAAATAATTTTCCCAGAGCCAGCACTCATAGATAAAGTGATTTTGATGTTTGCCGCTTTACACAATAATTTGTGATAGGAAGAGGTAAAATATCTTATGCTCAAAGCGGCAAAATTGGGCTGCATAAAGTAGTAAAATGTGCCTCTTGAAGTGGCAAATTAGGTTTGCTTGAAGCGGCAAAATTCCTAATCCGGGCATGAGTAGAGTACAGTAGAATCATCTGGAAGGTGTCAGGATTTTACACTGTAAAAAGATGTCAAAATTTGATTGATATTCAGTACGTATATTTTGACAAACAAATAGTGCAGTGAATTCTCCGTTGGCCTTCTGTAACTCGACTGTCCGGAAACACTGACTTTTGAACACAACACAATTATCTTACCTTCCCCAGTTCTCTCCAGACCAGTAGCAGATGTAGCACGTTTTTTGTTTCCCACATCGAAATCTCTTTCGGATTGTCTTCGCGTGAGCGAAGTAGTCGAATTAGAAGAACACGTGATATTTTGGATGGAAGTTGCTCGCCTGTGCCCCCAGTACGATACCGTCATATCGGAAGGTTCGAGCATTCGAGGGGTCGAGGAACCAAAAGCGAAGACGGCATTGCTCCTTTCGTTTCTCTTCCTCGAATCGAGCCTATGCTCTCGCTCTTGGTTCCTCTTTATTATAAACTCTAGCCGGTCTCGTTCTGCGTCGTTTATCGCTTTCTTTCTCTCTTCGACTTGATGCCGCTTCGCGTCGTCTTTCAGCCTCAGATCTTCCAACCGTCGGCGCCGTTCTTGTTCTTTTTGCTCTTTGAATCTTTGTGCTGCGTACGCTTGTGCTTTGATTTCTTCCAGTTTCCTCTGCCTTTCCTCATTTTGGCGGTCTTTCAGGGTACGTAATCTTGTGTCCTTGTCCACTGTAACAAAAAAAACATTGATGTTAAGTTTGAACAAGAGCGTTTTGATTATCGACTAGTTGGCTATAGCAGATGAATGGGTGTAAAGAAACCGATGGATAGCAGAGAGTGAATGCCTGAAAATGATACGGATGGAACGGTAATGAATTTTCATGCAGTGCGCTGTGAGCCCCCCAATGTTGATTATTGATACTCGAGGACATCCCGGCAGTAGGGAATGGCCACGCGCTGGCGATGGCGGATCAGGGAAAGGACGAAAAGTTTGCCAAGGTCTTTCAGAACACCGACGCCACCAAACACCACAGAGGAGTGACCGGGGAGGCCTTGGAATCCAGACGTTCCCCAGCGAAAATCTGGATAGGCGTAACCTCTCGAAGCTGCTCACCAGTTTCGAGGAGGCAAGAGATGCAATTGAAATGCTCCCCCGGAATTAAGATTTAAAGATAGACGTGGTCTTGCTCAGGAACCTCCCACGGAAGGCCCTGGTCCAGTTGATCTACATAATAATGATGAAAATAATAATAATAACTCTCCCTCAGTCAGACCCTGTCTCCGGAGCCGACCCTTTTGGAGGGCGCGCTGGATCATTTATCCCTATAACCACTCTCCACGCCGTGGGGTAAGTGTCTATTGGGTCCGAGAATCATGTGCCCTGAGCAAGCGGAGTGAACACTAAGAATTGCGACCTTCTGCATTCGTCCGGCTAAGATTTCTGCCATATGACGGTATGATTTCTAAGTTTGATAGCACTTTGTCCATCATTCCACCAAAGACCCCTATTATAACATCAACTCAAAGATGGTTTGGGAATGCCCATACAAACTTAATGATCTAGGCAGGAACAACAAGGTGATCCTCCTCTGGGTACCGGGGCATGTCGGAGTGGAGGGCAATGAACAAGCAGGTACCCTGTCACGAAAAGGGGCATCAACGCCACTGATCGGGCCAGAACCATTCTGCGGACTTGGAAAATCTTACTTCCAAGAAGAACTCAATAAAACTTAAGAAGCAATGAGAGCAACATACTGGCAAAGACTTCCAGGGCTAAGGGAGGCCAAAGATCTCTTCGGCAACTTCAACCGAGCAAGATCGAAGACACTGATTAACCTCAGCAAAACTTCTTCCGGGGCACTACAGACTCAAAGAACACCTGAGGAAGCTAGGCTTAGAGGAGGACACCACCTGCAGATTCTGTGGGGAACATCCAGAAACACCACACCATATATTGATGGAGTGTTATGCTGTACATCACAAAAGATTGAATATACTGGGATCACACCCGCTTACTGTGGGAGAAATACCACGAATAGATCCCCCCAAAATCCTTAAATTCCTCAAGGAATTGGGGCTTGAGGGGTTGCTGTAAACGAGAACACCTTGAAATAGCAGAAGAAGATGGGGTAAAATATATCTAATTAGGTCGCAGCGCATAAGTCACCATCCTTATTTACCATTATCATTACCAAGGACCCCTATTTTACCAGAAGGGTTTGGGTGAAGCCTGCGGTGTTCAAAGAGTAGGTCTCGATATTTAGTCCGTTTTTCTTCCTCTTTTCGGACGATGTTCGTCTCGCCAGGAGCTGTCACTCAATGACGAAAATCGTTCTCTTTTGATGGTCGAGGAGGACGACATCAGGCTTATTGGCACGTATTTGCCTGAGGGTGGGGAATGAGTAGTTCCAATAGATTCGGTACTTCTCATTCTCCACAACGGACTCAATATCCCCCGGAGCATAAGGCAACACCGGTGTCTCGTAGGGCCGTGTTATGCCTTTGGATATAGGCTGAGACCGCATAAGCTGGATAGACGACAGCAAATGAATTATGGTCTCAGCTGCCCCACGACACGCATACTGAGCAGAGAAGGGGATCTGAACTCCTGATGACTTTACACGCTCCATTCAGTACCATTCTGTTGTGTAGAACTCCAAACTCAAAAGTCCATGGCCTCCCCATTGTCTGGGGAAGTATAACCGTGGAATGGACGATTTGATATGCAAGCTCCTAGAAAGTGCTTTTTTTTTCGAGTTTTCACATCAAGTTGTCACAACATATTAGTTTCAGCAACTTTGTTCTTCGCCGACAGTACTGATGAACAGATCTTTCGGAGTTTATGCTGATACTTGTCGCGGAGAGAGTTTTTGGGTGTGGCGTTGTTCCACCCCTAGATGTAAGATGCTTCCGTCTACGAGCTGAACGTCCTCTCCGTATTTCTGACATCGTCCTCTTTTGAGATGAACTGTGGCACATTTGTCGTTCCCAAACTCCATTCCGATAGCATGCCTGTACTCTTGCACCCCCCTCAAAGACTGATGAAGATCCTTTTCTCCGGAGGCATATAGTTTGAGGTCATCCATATAAAACAGATGGGTGACCTCATGCCTCCGGTTGCTGGGGGTGCCGCAGTTGTATCCGCGGTTTTCCGCAGTGCAACGGGCAATGGAGAGATGCAGAAGAGAAGAGGGCTGAGGGAGTCTCCCTGAAACACTCCTCTTCTGAAGATGACCTGTTCTGTTTGGACTCTGACTTGACCAGATAGAGAGTAGAGGATGGCTATTATTATTATTTGCCGTGGCCGTGATGTTTTTGGTGGTGTATTCACTTTCCAGCTGTAGGAAAACCCTGAAAACCTACAGCAACACCCCGGGTGGTCGGTGCGCATTATATACAGTGCCTCAAGAGTGCAGAGATTGTCCCGATACAGAAGACAGGTAAGCCGGAAGCAAGGATGGAGAGCTACCGCCCGATCTCACTGATGAGTGCGGTCACCTAGTTCGTGGATAGGATTCTGCTAAAGAGATTCGGAGACCTTGAGGAAGAACTTCAACTCATTCCGGAGGAACAACTTGGCATTCGAAGAGGACACTCTTCAACCTCTCAGGTGATCAAGAATGTCAACGGGGTGAGGAGAAAGGCTTTCATCAAGGCCTCAACACAGTCATGGTCCTGTTAGATATACAGCAAGCCTTCGACACCATCTGAACAGAGGGTGTGCATGAAAGAACAGGCATGCCAAGGCATATTGCTAAGATTCATCATCCTCATCATCTGCTCCCAGTCCTCCCTCTTGGGAATGACTGGCTAAGTCGTTCAGCTGACTACTATGGCAGGTGAAGAACTGTCTTGCGACATATTCACAAGATGGAAAGGATGATCAAGTATGTACTTCGCAGATTTTGGTTGGTCTAAGAGAAGTGCAGCAAAACGCATTACCAACATAAATTCAATGTGATTCAGGTCCAGCAACCACGGTGGCCGTAGCTTATTCGGTATTTGTGTGCCTCCCTCATCCCCTTCATTTTTCGATATCAAATGAACCATTTATAAGTGTTCCTCTTGGAGTGGAAATGGGTGAGAATGTCAACAAATCATTCATACTTCAACAAATCAGTGGAAGCTGCTGAACTAATTTGATTTGCGAGCCATGATCGCGTGTTTGACAGGAATATGCACGCAGCGAAATAATTTCTCGATTCACGGCCGCATAGTTTATTTAGACTAGGTATTTAAAATACAGTCACTTAAATCTAAAAATAATCTGTATACAGACAAATGAATGCAATGGAGCAAACTTCAAGTATTTCCCGAAGAATTTCATTTTCTTTTTTTATTTCTCCGCTCTACGGGTGGATTATTTATAGAAAATATCTCGAGTTACATCGGGGCTTTGAATATCCAGTTTATAGATAATGAATCCAATAAGGTTCTTGTTTATTTTGATAGCAGACGGTAATTGGTTTTATCGAGAGCCAAAGGGTTTGGATTAGGTGGCATGCGCGCGTTTAGAGGGTTTGTAAACCATACGACTGCGAAAGTATTTGCTTTAATACCTGAAGAAACAAATAAAAACGGGTAATTCAAACGATCACAGGAAACACATTCCGCAGAAATCGCAATACAAAACCGAAGACGGCGGAATTTTGACCTAAAAATAATTCTTGACTCAGTGGATTATTGTCACTTTCCTGTATCGTCACTTCCTGTTTGGCGCTTTTTGTATAAATCGAGATAAACGAAACCCAATTAAATAAATATCAATGGATTGACTAAGTAATGTAAATAACTGGTTTTGGATGAGATAAAACATTCGCGTAAACAATTGCAATACACAATATAATTTATTACCAATGGGTGATCCATGAAACAGTTTCAGGTACTATAACAAAGAAACACAAGGACCGAGCGTATCTGAAACATAACACCCCCTTTACTTTCGTTGGTTTGGGATGCATGAAAATGCAATCTATACAAAGCAAAATACGACTCATTAAAGATTCTGGAGATTTCGCAATTCTCTATCCGATCCTTCTTTTCAATCTGACACGTTTCAAAATGATTGAGCAAACGTAGTTCGCTTTTATGATCAAAGGTGATCATGAATTACGATTAGTGGAGATAAAATTATAGGACCCTCTGTTGTCAATGGAGAAATATATTTCAATATGTCGGAAACTACGATGGCGCACTTGATTGTGGGCCAGCTGGAAAATTTACTCCACTGCATTTTATCACGGCATTACGAGAAAATTGTTGAATAACAACCTTTGGACTGGAAGGAGACGACCTATCGATTGGCCTCCAAGATCTCCAGATTTGACCCTCATAGATTTTTTCTCATAGGGTCACCTGGAATCTTCCGGATTGGATAAAAAATTACTAGATAAATTCATGATGGATTTAGCTTTTGTTGAATAATAATATCAGTCGTCGTCCTACTGCTTGTGGTGTTATTATTATTGATTAGCCAAGTTATTAAAATTGACAAAATTTTCGACGATTGTGAAGGAGTTAGAAAATGAGAAAGAAGAAAGGTGAAGTTGAAGATTTTGGTCTTTTTGACTTTCGAAATTTACTGAAATTTTATTCACCAAAATATAAAGGGTGAACTTCGACCACTTACCCTTTTTATCTTCCTTTATTTAACATGAAAATTAAATGGTATTTTGAAATGGAATCATAGCATGACTCTCAAAAGAAATTTTCAAAGTTGAAGGAAATGTTCTACTGTCGAATGATGTACAATCATATCATATATTCGCGGATGTAAACACTAGATGTTTAGGCCCCATACTGAGCTCGAAGTATCATTTAGTTTAAATACTTCTTAGAAGGTGATGAGCTGACAATTGCAACTCAGTTGTGGTAGTCACAGTCTAAGAGCTACTTAAACTAAATACTACTTCAAGTTAATTCTGAAATTGGGCCATGAACAGCAAAGAATCACGTACATCTTCTTTTTCTCCGGGACAATTTGGGTAAGAAAATTGGGAACTATGTTGGAAATTTATTATTAGTTAGTTAAAAATTCTGCATTATCTTGCTCAATGATGTCCTGAAACAGACATGCCAGCTCGCATATGTCACAATCCTTCAGTCAGTGATATGCAATCAAATTCCACAAATATTTCGTAATGTCCTGTTTAGCTTTTCGTCATTTATACCACCTCATTTACCTTAGCTCTGAAGGGGGCGTCCATAAATTACGTGAGGTGTTTTTTTTAATTTTCTGCCCCTCCCTCCCCCCCTGGTGAGATGTCGTGAGATTTTATTCAACCCCCTCCCCCATCTCCCAATCTCACGTGAGATTTTTCAAAATGTGAGTTTCTTACGTAAACGTGTTGGATTGTTATTGTAAAAAGAAAAAAACAAATTTGCTTCGTGCTTTTATTTACGACTAGTTATGACTAGTAATCTTATGCATGTACAATCTGGATTAAATGGACCAAAATAGTATAATTTTTTTTTTGATTCAATCAGAAAAAAAATTGCGTGATATTTGCCGAGACCCCCCCTCTCTCCAACGTAAGATTAGATGAGATTTGACTCGACCCCCTCCCCCCCTTAAACACCTCACGTAATTTATGGACGCCCCCGAACAAGGTTGAGGAACAAAGTTTTATGAACTCAGATAAATCTTCTGGTTGCTATGCTGTCATAATAGATGCTAGGAAACTTGAATTGAAGTTAAACATTGCTGACAAGAGCTCATTACCTTCCTTTATCTTGAAGTCACGGAATTTTTCGGACCATCCCCGTATCCCTTGCATTTTTGGTACGGTAAAAACAAGAAGGTACTCTAGACACAACACCTTGATGAGTGATAATTTCGTTTGTAAACAAAGTCGATCTAACCAGGTTTCAAACTCTAACATGTACAACTTTCTGCACCTTCAAGAGTTTCAACATATATTTATAGGAGTAAGATCGTACTCTGTTCACGTAGATTTCACTTATAAATAATTATTATTCAACAGACCATAACTATAAGACTGAATTACCTTTCGAGGATAACTTACGTTTCAACAACTTTTTCCTCACCTCCTGTAGGAGTGATGCAGGACCGCCTTGCATCTTTTCCGTAGGCACCGAGGGTCGAACAACCAAGACACCGAGTGTTACGAAAAATCACGCCGCTAACACCATCTCCATTTTTAGTTCAATCGCAACTGACTAAAGTTCATGTTTATTGGTTTAATTACCAGCAACTGTTTTATATTACTCAATAACTTTGTATCGAAAGATGGATTGATACCGATGCACGATTGGATGGGCGGCAACCCACTTTTTCCAATCGAACAGATAATAATGTGTATGTTCAATGAAATCACAAACGTGACTAGTTTGATTTGTCATGAAAAAACGACGTTTCGCGGCACAAGATTACCATAACAAACGCAGCGGCGTGGAAAAATCGGGCTGGGGGGACCGGGAGACGACCTTAAGATTGCGATGTGTACAGGGGGACATCGGTAATTATCGATGAACGCACATACGAGGGGCGTTCGGTAGTTAAGTCATGCATTTCGTTATTCGAAATCATCTGTTGTTCACTAAAAACAATTAGAAGATACTAGATCAAGCCATGTATATGAAGAGAAACTAGACACCCAAATGTCAGGGAGTGGTGCAAACCACACGATAGAAGTTCAATCGGTTGTAGCAAGATGGCAGCACTATCAAATACTACAGCAAGATGCAGGTGTTAAGGGACGACACAGAGACATGTTAAGGAACAACACTGAGGCCTGTTAAGGAACAACACAGAACTGTTAAGGGACAACACTGAGACCTGTTCATGAACAACACTGAGACATGTTGAGGGATAACACTGAAACCTGTAAAGAAACAACACTTAGACATGTTGAGGGACAACACTGAGAACTGTCAAGGGACAACACTGATATCTGTTAAGGGACACTACTGAAACTTCTTGAGGAACAACACTGAGACCTGTTAAGGGACAACACTGAGACCTGTTGAAAAACAACAGTGAGACCTGTTGAAAAACAACACTGAGAACTACTAAGGGACAACACTGAGACCTGTTCATGAATAACACTAAGACCTGTTGAGGGACAACACTGAAACCTGTTAAGGAACAACACTGAAACCTGTTAAGGAACAACACTAATACCTGTTGAGGGACAACACTGAGACCTGTTAAAAAACAACACTGAGACCTGTTAAGGAACAACACTGAAACCTGTTAAGGAACAACATTAATACCTGTTGAGGGACAACACTGAGACCTGTTCATAAACAACACTAAGACCTGTTGAGGGACAACACTGAAACCTGTTAAGGAACAACACTGAAACCTGTTAAGGAACAACACTAATACCTGTTGAGGGACAACACTGAGACCTGTTAAAAAACAACACTGAGACCTGTTAAGGAACAACACTGAAACCTGTTAAGGAACAACACTAATACCTGTTGAGGGACAACACTGAGACCTGTTCATAAACAACATTAAGACCTGTTGAGGGACAACACTGAAACCTGTTAAAGAACATCACTGAAACCTGTTACGGAACAACACTGAGACGTGTTAAGGGACAAAACTGAAACCATATTATTGTGTCGTCAGTTGAATAGACCTGTATCGTCCACCAGGTTTATTTAATTGTTTGATAGGATTTTCGGATTTATGTCTGTTTCTAGGTTGATTTTTTTGAACGTTCTACACCACATAGTTTGCAATCAACGGTTCATCTCCATGGTTTGCAGTTGTTTCTTAAGGCCGCAGAGTCCGCTTAGTAAAGCGTGTCTCCTTTCTAGACCACGCTTTTGACATGACTCGGAAAAAGTTGAGTGGTGTGAGATTTGGACTTCGTACTGGCCACTACATTGTATTGTCGTCCTATCTGTTCACAAATTCCTAATCAAGATGAGTTCTTACTTGGACTGCATAATGAGGAGAAACTCATCTTGCGGGAACCTTATAGGTATTTCTGTGGACTTTACCGTTCTTGCCGGGATGAAGACGTGCTAATGGTTTAAACAACTTGTCGCCAATAATTCCAGGATACCAAAATGTTTCTGCTATAAACATCTATTTGAAAAAGGCAATCTTTTAAATGTATGTTCAGAAATGGGAGGAAGTGCTCTTCTGTAAAAGGCTCAAATATTCGGACAATCAGCTAGCTTCAACACAGGCATAGATAAATAATTGTGATACTAAGAATTTCATTTTGATACTTTTCAATAACCGAAATATTCCTAACATTTTCACAGACAGTGAAGAATGCACGCCTTAAAAATTTGCACACATCCGCGAAGACTAATGGTTATTGGCTTGGATACAACCAATGTTTTTTTTTTAAATATCAATGAAATGAGCGAAGCAATATAATTCTTATTGGAGCACAATCCAGATTGTCAAATGTCTAGGTGGACTCGGTTACATCCCGCATTGAATTGTCCACCCACGTTAGGTTCTTGAAATATATCATGGTACGATTAATTTTTGGCAACACGATTACTTTCAGCTTTAATTTTTTATGTACAGAAATTTTTGAACATATTTTTGTAGCGCTATAGAGTAAGTATGCTCGAGGTGTAATCGTCGTACATAAATGAAATCTGGGCAACAAACAAAATATTTACGAGGGTGGCTGAATAATTAAGAAAGATTAAGAACTTCTTCAATTTCTTTTCGTATTACTGATATTTTTATTTCAAATATACATAGTATACTAATTTCATCATTCTGAATAGATTGGCGTTCGCAGAATTGCTCTATCTTCAACCGTTCTCGAGTTGAAATGTTCATATGGAGTTGGGGCCATTTCAATATGCACACCGAATTTCAAGTCGATTCCGTGTCAATTAAAGATTTCAGAGACTTTTTACGGAAGATCTGCAGGTTCGAGTTGAAAATTTTCGAAAATTTGATGCGTTCATTCAAACATTTTTGTCTGTTGATATTTTCATTTCAAATTCACGGAATATACTAATTTCATCATTCTGAATCGATTGGCATTCACAGAATTGCTCTATCTTCAACCGTTCTCGAGTTGAAATGTTCATATGGAGTTGAGAGGGGCTATTTCTAACAAAACATTTTTAATAATTTTTTTCCACACATATTCGCAAAGTTCGTTTTTTTTTTCAACATGCAAATCGAATTTGAAGTCGATTCTGTTTCAATTAGAGATTTCATAGGCTTAATACGGAATTTAATTGAATCATAATTTTTCAAATATGAAAACAGTCATGTCACACGCCGATCAACAAGCATAATTTGGTATTGAAAGAGCGTGAAATTTGAGTGATTGTGAGATGAGCTTGGAACTAAGCCAAAAGCAACATTTTTAGCGGTGATTAAAGAATTTAAATTGCTCTCAATGGACCTTCTCATTATTCATAACGTTTGATGAGGAAGACTCGAATATTTCAGTAAGTAATAAGTAGTTTGGTCAGTGTTTGCCATTCAAAATTTCACGGACAGGACAGAAGCAAGCCCAAAGGCCACAGGAGCACAATAAAAATAGAACTACACAACATTTGGTATTTTCTCAGAAATTTTAGTTTCTACTGATGACAGAGTTTGAATACTCGACAGACTATTACCATGGTTAACTTGGATCAAATCAAGTCCCTCTGAAAAAAGCACCCCTCCGCCTCTGAACAGGCCTACCTTGCGATTATGTATATTATGAATCCCGCTGTTATCTCCAGACAAAGACGGCACCCGACAAGGATGGACGTTTGTCGTGTTATGAAGGCGAAAATTAGTCTGAAATATTTTTATCGCATTCCTTGGAAATAAAAAAAGGGAAATGGCACGTACACTTGAAAGTGTAATATCCGAGAACGAATTATCGGAGGGAGATGGAGATTGCCGTACGAAACGCAGTGGCGATACCGAAGTATGATAACTATTTATCTCCTACAAGGTTGTCCAATACAACATCTAGTCAGAGACAGAAAGTCTCGGATTATAAATTCATAAGGTAGTCCTAGTGCGACCGTACTATTGCTACGACGTTGAAAGATAATATTTTTGGCAATTTTTTGTCAGCTCTATCGCCCACTGAAACTTCACTCTAGTACGTCGTACGTTGGAAGTTGGATCGCAAGTTGGAATAACCCAGCTAAAATTGAGATCGCCTATAATAATTTCCTTTAAAATGGGAAAACGATGCGGAAAGTAACAATGGAAAATATCAAGAGAAAACTTAGTAAACTAGAAAAGAAACTGGTTTATCTTCATTAGTTTTGCACTTGTGTTTCTTTTCTTGAATCTAGGTATGTAATATTCGATAGTTTTTCTTTTTTTTCAAATGATATCGATAAACAAATAAATAATATTTAAAATTGAATAATTCGTGATTATTCTTTTCAATTCGAGAAAACACAAGTATTCAGCCTTTTTTTTATAGGGATGACTGAAACTGACTAGAATATTACATACGCAATAATTCTCAGCTCAAAGATACAAATATATCAAGTTGTTTGAAGTCTTTTAAGGATTCAATATTTGTTATCTAGTGTCATCACCGGATTATAAAATCTGAGGAACCTATTATACTATATTTTAATCAGCATACAGAGGGGTGACAGGACAGGCTGGAACATTCTATACCATAACTGAATTTGGCTCTGTGACACACACGTGCAACTCAGTTTTCATCACTTCACAACTCTCAAATCGCGATCAGTGGCAACAAAGAAATTATAGACATGTTTCAAAATGAATTCTCTTGACAAATATACGCCACTGTACAAAAAACGCGTGCGATGTAAACCAGTCTCCAATTTGCATAAGACGATGATAAAATGAAACCTGTACCGGTATACTTCAATCATCACTTTTTTGCGATTCCGAAAAGTCATCGCAGACACTTCACAGAGACACAACTTGATACATTTCTGAATAAAAGTAGGTAACAAGACCTTCTTGGGCACGCCATGTCAGCAAGATCAATCTTTCTACCAGTACATGTTGCCAGGTTGGTTTATTTATGCTCAAACCTGTGTCTACAGCATGCTAGTCAACACTGGATGTCTAGAAAAGTATCATTTGGGGTACCACAAGGGGCTACTTTGGGTACGCTGCTTTAAATTATTTACTATTATATAACTTGTGTCTGTCGTAAAAAATCTTGAAATTCAAATTGAGTCGTTGCTATTTAAATAACCAGACGACCACCACAATGAGATATTCAACGTGTTTTGATTGTTTTTTAGCGTTGAGTATTTTTTTTGGAAACTTTGATCGCCTTCTTGTATATATTTCAAGCCTCTGTTCGACCTTACGGAGATTAATTTTACGAGGGGCTATACATAAGCATATAATTTCAAATTATTTTTTTTAATCCCTTCATGTTTATCAATATTAAAAAAAAATTACCGAAAACGAAAAATCAAGTGAAATACAGAGCCAAATACAAAAAAATTAACGAATATAATTTATCCAGTCTTCTCTACACATATTCGATTATATTTTTTTCCGAATACTCTTATTGATATTTCTGTAAAAAAGCTATCAACGAACACACAAAAGCAAGTGAGAAAAAACTGGAAGATAAAAATTCCCTACAGCGGTACATATTTAATATTTCTTTCCTTTTCTAATTCCTTATGTTCTGCATATTCCTGCAACGAACACACACCCTCAATAATGATATGGACAAAAATTAAATAAATTTGCAACAGATAATCATAGATCCTTTAATAATATTCGTGAAAATATGTTTTAATTTTCAAATCTCTATGATAACTTCAATCATTCTGAAGCCCTGTATGTATCGGGTACTCTAGTGAGAGTTAGTGGAAGAAATATGCGAAAATGTGTGAAAAGCTTGGCTAGGAAATATGTGGAAGTTTGGCAACATCGCACGTGAATTTAGAAAAAAATGGCTAAACCATAACTTGCTGAAGTGCGCATGGACCACCCGGGGTAGTGCAGTAGGTTTTCCTACAGCTGAAAAGTGAATACGTCACCAAAAATCAGTAAGTAGTCCCGGAGCGCCAAGGCAAATAATAATAATAGCCGTCCTCTACCCGCACAGGCTATGCCTTTGGGTAACACTCTATGAGTGTTTATGAGGAATCTAGGAAAAAACAAACTGGAAAAAATACCCACGGGATAAAAAAAACGAAAAAAAAAACGGAAAATAAAAAACTCTGAAAACATACCCCCCCGGAAAAAAAACGAAAAAAAAAAAACCCGAAAAAAAAAAAACGGAAAAAACACAAAAAGTAATGAAATTTCGACAGTGTGTCATGTTAAAGAAACTAGTACATACTTGATTCATTTTCATTCGTTTCATTCATTTAAGTTAACCTATCCTGTGGAATGTTTATCGTCGACGACCAAAAAAGACGATTTTTTATATTTTTATGACTCGATTGTTCCTGGACGAACTAACCTGGTGACAGATTCGCCTTTTTGCAAGGCTGGAAAATCTGTTGTTCCACCCCTATGTATTGTAAAATTAATCAAATATGGTCTAGTTTCTTTAACATAACACACAGTTGAAATTTCATTACTTTTTGTGTATATACTGGCCATTGTTATCGCATATAGGGGTATTTTTTCCGGGTTTTTTCCGTTTTTTTTTCCGGGGGTATTTTTTCCGTTTACCGTTTATGAGGGAGTATTTTATTTTTTCCATCAGGAATTGTCCAGTCATGCCCTGTCTCCGAAGCCCCGATACATCTAGAGGGCGCGCTGGTGTGTTGATCGCAGTTAACACTCCCTACGTCTGTTGGGTGAGTGATTACTGGGTCGGAGAATCATGTGCCCTGAGTAGGCGGAGTGAACTAAGAATTATGACCTCCTGCATTCGTCCGGCTAAGATATCTGCCTGAGGGCCGGTTTTTCAATGTACGTTACTATTATTATCAGAACCACCATTTTAACAGAATGGTTTGGGTAGAGCCTACGGAGTTCAAAGAGTAGATCTCGATATTTGGTCCGAAAACTCAATGACGACAATCGTCCTACTTTAATGGTCGAGGAGAACTACTTCAGGCTTATTGGCTTGAATTTGCCTGAGGGTGGGGAATGAGTAGTTCGAATAGATTCGGCACTTTTCATTCTCCACAACGGATTCAATATCCCCCCGGAGTCAGGGACCTCTATATCCACCACGCGACTACGGTAGACGAGTGTGTTGAAGACACCATTTTGGCAGTCCATTATGAATCCCTCGGTTTCCGACTTCAGCCCACTTGACCTGAGAAAGGCAAAGGTCAGGTTTCTGGATAAGCCAAGGCCTTCAATGTTCTTGAAGAAGATCATGCATGTTATAGGTTTGTAGTTCTTGGGATCAGACAAATCTCAGTTTTTGGGGATTAGTAGTATTATTATTATTCGGTGAATGGAATTCAATAATGGCGTCAAATTCTCCATAGTTGTTGACCCCTCAAGACATAACGTCGAGCGGAAGTATCGCAATATTTCTCGGCCCAGACTACCACAGCGAATATTTCATTGGGAACAAACATCCTTGCCGATAATTTCACAAACAGCACCTGTTTATTTTGAATGAATGACTGCACACCTCCGCAATGTTGTTGCGTCATCGCTCATTAATACATTTCTAGTTGATCGGATAATGTCGGATGTTTCGGACGCGGTCGATGCGATGACCAGTCGAGGTCCAGAATCATTCTGCGGCTCATCTGAGCTATACAGGTTGTCCAAAAAACTTTTGTCAATGTTTTGGCTGAGTATTGCTCTACTTATAAGTGAAAATATCATAACTAGCTTACTTAGTAAAAACTCCATGGTTTTCAGGGTAGCACACGTTAAAACGTAAGGGCCTTGTCTTCCCTAGCTTGCACAAGTCTCTCGAATACTTCCTAGGTTAGGGTTGCTCGTAAGGGTAGAGCCGGTTGAAGAAAAAACCAAATTTTAGAAGAAAAAATATTTCAAAACAAGTTTTATTCCTCTATGATATATTCTTCTCCATTTCAAATCTCCTATTTTTCTATTAAGATGCTTTTTCCGTCCTGTGTATCATAGATGAAGTTTCTTCGAGGAACACTCTCGACTTGACTTGTTTTCCACGAATTCAGCCGTGTATCACACCTAGAATATTCATCCATATGTTTCTGCTCATAAATCTCCTGTAATCAATGTTTCGATGATGAACAGGCAAAATGTATATGAACTCAGCAAGGCCACTTTCCAAAAAATCGAAGAAACATTACAGTGATTGTCGAGGATTAGTTGTGAACGAAAAAAAATTGTCGCTCTCTAATTGTGTTTATATGAGGTGGCTGTGCTAACTTCATATTAAGTTAGCACTGCCACTAATATACCTAGACAAATGAACATTTAATTTCATCACTGTGGTAACCGAATATTTTCGAGTAAGTGTCGAAGTCTATTTGACGTAGAACTAAAAGTCGGCCCTGCATGATATCGAGTTTATTTTAGTTTTTGTTGGTGTTTTAGTATTGTTTTCGGGATAAACGGTCAAAACAATGAACTTATATCAAGGAGAGTGCGAGTCAGCGTATTCTAGCTGTAAGTTTTGACTGCTATTTATCTCCAAACAATGGTTGCACCACGTGAGTTGAATGAGAAATGCGAAGCGATTGTTATTTTTGGTGAGGATCATGGCAATTATCATGAGGCTGTACGAATGTTCAATGAATGTTTTCTAGATCGTTCTATTGATAGACATTATTTCAAACAGTTTGAGAAATTGAGTTTTGAAATGAAAATTCTGTGGAGTTACCTGTAATCTGAAGTATACTAGACTCAGTGTCACTCTATTCAGGAGTTTCGAGAGCGGATTACGGACGTGTGTGCAAAAATTACTCGAGAAACTTTGCAAAGCGTCTGGGCTGAAACTAATAATCGACTTTATTTTTGTCAGGAGGTCAACGGGGAACATTTTGAACACACAATGTAATAACAGATAAGGTTAGTGCTAGTTTAGTTGCCTTCCTGTTTGTGGTGTTTTGTTATTTTCAAACATTTATAACTCAACACGTATTGAAGCTAATTTCTGTTTTTTGCCACCCCATCTAAGAAAAAATTGAGAGCGCGACCATTGTTTTCGTTCACGACAGATTCTCGACAATTATTCGACAATCTGGAATTGTTTTCAAGTGGCCTTGCTAACTTTATAAACATACAAACAAAACTACAAGTTCGACATCTAAAAAGCGAATCATTTGATCAACTAGTCACTCTAATTTCTATACAAAATCGCCGTAAAATTAGTAACCCACCCGGCTCAAAGTTTGGTAATTAGAATACGATTGGAATAATTTCACAAAGAGCCGTAAACAGTTCAAATAAGAACAGTACCTCATTACCAAGAAAGGTACAAAGATGAGTAAGTCCACGTCTACCTGACTTGATTAATGAACATTTTATTATGCCAACGATGTTTTACAACTTCCTACTACAGTTAACATACTGGGTGATCCCAACGATTGACACAGCGATTTGTCCTAGCAACGAGAGATTTTGAGAGCCAACTGATTAAATAATTCTTCCAAATTGTGGCGCTACAGCAATTCAATTATTTGGAAATGCTAGTGGCACTTGTCATAATTCAGATATTTTTTCTTGTATCTTCGGTTGAAGTGTCATCGAAAGATTGCAAAAGGGGATAAATAAAAATCTTCATGAAACGGGCACAGCACGCCCTCTAGTGAAGTCTTAAGACATTAGAGGCCCGCCCATGAAGGTCATTGAATGTTTACAGGAAACTGCGTTGGAATCGGTGAATCAGGTTTGAACCTAAGAAGAATCATGTGAACAAAGTTGGAATGCAGGCATTTCTCTCACCTCTCACCCTGAGGGCACGTAAAAATTCATTAGAATATATGCAAATTGCAGTATCTTATCTGCAATATCATTGCCTGCAGGCTAATACCAGTAACAGCCTTATCTATAAGTACTTCTAATCCTGATGTTTATGTTTTGGAATAGAGATTAGAGATCAGGAAAGTTCAGATAGGGATTTTTTGCAGCAATATTATAGCTGGTAGGTAGGTAAGTAGGTATTATGATTAAATTCTCAAGCGCTAAGCTGTTTATTTCATTAATTCCAAATATGTAGGTTAGAGTAGGTGTGGATATGCGTGTTTGAACAATCTAGTCAAAAAAATATCAACAATGTAACAATATATTTCCGTTTATGGAGATACTTTTATAACGAGATTGATTATTTATCCTTGTCTGCTGGTAACTGATACAAAAAGTTCACGAAAATCGCTTTTAAAATCATGAAAGTGACCAGAAAGAATTGAGATATCAAAAAGTTCATGATATTGTTTTATTAGTTGGTAAAATAAAATTTGAACCTCGTATTTTTTTTTCACTTCTTTATATGAAAAGTGGTGGTTGAAATAGTAAAAACATCGTTCTTCAGTGAAGTTTTACAGACAAATTTGTTGTCTGACAGAATCAGCTTCAATATCAATACCAACCAAATGGGCGCATCACCTTGTATTTATTTCTCTAAATGATGTGGGTAGAATTCATTATTAATCAATTACATAGGTATGATGAATTGCAAGTGGTAAAAACAGCGTGAAAGGCAGATGAACTCTGTACTACAAAATAGGCAGGTAACCAATAAACTTTGCTCTGTGAAAAAAATACGAATTCACTATTGAAATGCCATGAACGATTCTATTCTACATCTACTGGCGAAAATTTGTGAATTAGGAAGGGTTACTTTTCACCCTGACCAACGAAAAATGTTTCAGGGGTGGCAGTGTAATGTCTCAAAAATTATTAAAAACAGGTGCTCTATTCGTTCCATGCAGTTTTTTGATCACGTACCTACCTGGTTGATATGGTAATTTTATGAACCACTTAATTTTGACGTTTATGTTGATTGGATGATACATTATGAATCACAGAAAACATTCGTCAAAAGGCAATTAGCTCAGTGGATCGTATTGTTGCCAATGCTCGGCTTTAATTAAAATATTGCCAATGAAAATTTTTCACATTCCGTATTCCAAAACACGGAAAAAATGTAGTCGGTCACTAGGTAGTCAAAAATAGGTACTTACGTGGTTGTATGTACACAAAACCAAACCAAAACAAATATCAATAAACAAAAACACCCGTAGAACCGAATACCTGAGTATCTCCGACAAAATCCAGTTATAATTTACATTTCTAGAGAGGTTACCAATTTTGTTGCACCCACAGATGGTGGAATTTCAACTTATATAACAAGGACTGGATTATATCCCGGACCCATTGGACGGGGCTCACCGAAAAACAATTCAAATGCTAAATAGGTATACAGATAAAACCTAACCTTGGGATTTGGATTGTTCCAGAAATTCTCGTCCATTTTCTGCCATTTTATCTCACACCACTAAAATAAACCACCACTTGCAACACGCGTCAAGACATATCATGAGAACTGACATGTATGACAGAAACAAAACTTAAATGACATTGACATTCGATTGGCTTCGAGTAATTTTTAATAGATGTCTCTTAACGCAGCTTACACATAACGGGAGTACGTTTGATGCTGGAATTCAAATTGACCTGACTACATGTCAGTGATAAGCATGGACCAATGAGAACAGTTATGGAGAGGTAAGGGTGTGTCTAATTCAAAATATTTCATTCAATTTAGGATGGTAATTCTGGTCAAGTTAGAATGTCTAATTAATTACGCATATTCAACTAACAACAATAATTCTTTTCTGACTAAACGTGAGTCTGTCATACTTCTATTTTTTTGAAATGGCTACGTCTACCCTAGAATAACTGATATGATTGGACAGTATCATTTGCTTAAACGGTGATTAGATTTGAATTTTTGCGGTTTCATCAGTTTGACAGTGGATGTTTCGATGTTTGTGGTTTATATCCAAACAAAGCTAGTTCTATACAACAAAAATCGTTTCAAATTACTCCTATATCTACTTCAATATCTTGAATTGGCAAATACTGACCTAAAATGAATTAAAACGAAACTCGAAATTAAGGTTTCAGATACATGCATGACCATACATGGTTTTTCAAGCACGTGCGATTTACACGGTCATGCATTTTTTATTCTTGTGCCTGAAAACTGCGTGACCGTTCACATAGGTGCATCTCACTTGCGTTTTTATGACAGTCATGTTTCATTTGGTTCCATGATAATTTTGTCAATGGAGTGTTATTTGTCTCTTTTATATGGTCTCGACGTATTTTTCACTATGTTTCATTATTTGATCTAGAACATGTCGTAGTTCCATGCTTGTTCACCCTGCGTTTTTCATGCACGCGGACAGGCAGGATGCAGGATGAGCACTCATGTATCTGAATCGGCTTTTAGAGGTTATCGAAAATGTTCACATTCAGCCGCATTTTATGTGAGAGTTTCAAACACCGGGACTTCTTATTTTAGCTCAATCATTGGCTAGAAAATGACATCTGTCAATTGCAAGTAAGGAATAAGAAGCCCCGGTACTTGAAACTTGAGCTGCTTTCCAATTGCCACAGGGAGTAGACCCGATTAACTCCGGGTAGCTCCTGAAGTGTCTGACAGATAACGATGAATTGTGGTCCAATTAAACCCCATTTATGAAGTCAGGTGCGGTTCACTTCAGGTTCATTTCAGGGGTAACAAGATCCATTTGGTGCAATTGGAAAGCAGCTTTAAATTTCAAATAACAAGAAGCTATGTTACACTTTAGACAGATGCCTGTGGTTTACTATTCCATGGACAATTAATTTCTTGAGATCAAGTCTTTCTGCGTGTTGAAAACAGTCAAGAACACACGAGTTTGTGCAATATGTTATTATTCTGCGAACAATGTGCTCTATGCTCTATGCAATTGACAACTAACAGATGGCAGACGGCCGACACCTAACTTCACTTTTTTTTTTCATGTTTATGAACGTCAAATTCTAGTAATTTTACTCTAAGATGAAACTGGCAAAAATCAACGATGTTAGATGAATTGTGATATATCTGGTGCAAGCAAAATAACCTGTTAGTTTGTTATTCAAGTTGTAGTTAACTTTAACATGGCACAATGCAAACAAAGTCCTCAGGAATTTATCAAAAATGCATTCAATCCTCAAGTAGCTGTAATGTGCACTCCAAATGCAGAAAAATGTTGCCAGAAGAATAATTTAGATTTCATTGAGTTACTGCAGCCTTTCTCTAGGTTGAATAATGATGGTATGTACGAGGGAACTTGCTAATTTGCCTTGGTATCACCCAAATTCTGCTCTCTTCTAGTTTCCTACAAGGATCCAACAGGGATTGCTAAGACTGTTCGTAATCTCAAGATAACATTTTTGGACATATCTTGGAGACCTCCTCTGACATCGTTGGCACGCAAACTTCTTAACTCATCTGTTACCAATGCTCCAGAGAGCAAGAACCAAATATATCAAATAGGAAAATATAATCTAGATATTCCTTCAAGTACTCCTTGGTTTGAGTCGTGGAGAGACACCTTTTTGAGAGTACAATATCCTTCAGATCACGAATTTACTAAACATTTTTTAGCGTGTATATTAGTGGTGTGCTCATCTGATAACAATCCAGCTGAAACCTTTTTGAAATTGGCTCAAAGCTTAACTCAGGCCCAGTCTAGAGAGCCCGGAAAACTGCCAAAATGGTTCAATTCAAGTATTTTGAAGTATTATGTTATTGTTCATGACAATGTGGATGGTGACTTGTCTAGGTAAGTACTTCAATTAACTGGTTTGGCTATCAGTTACTATGAGGCTTATTTTTATAGTGCTCTCAAAACATTTGAGTCAACAAGATTGTCTTATGGGGCTTCAAGCTGTTTTTTACTGAGATTGAATTCAAGAGCCCCAAACATTTTAATCACTGAGCATTTACCTGATCCGTGGTCTCAGTTCATCAATTATCAAGCAGACATGAAAGAGTGTAAGGCGAGTACAGATAATAATGTGATGAAGACATCTTTAGAAATTGGCCAGGAAGCTGAAGAAATCAAGAATGTTGATTATCACCCTCTGAGCCCAGTAAATGAAGATTTGTCATTAGTGAGTGAAATATTCTGTTACAGAATCTTTTTTATGCATTATGTCTGACAGATTTTTGTCAGAGCAGTGTTTTTTTCTAATCGAATACCAATTTTAGGGCGATTATGTGAATGAGGAAGACAAACCTTCAAAAACCCCAGACAAACATAAAAAACATGGTGTTTGTTTATCCATGGATGACGTAGAGCAAGTGAAATTGTTGGTATACGAATTTGCAAAAAGTTGTTTACTGCCATACATAGAAAAACAAATACTAATATTGAACGATGTAGTTTCAAATAAAAAAGGGGTAAGCAAATCTATATTCAGTGCTACCAAAAGATGGTTCAGTCCTCATAAACCGGGAGCTAGTTCTGTGGCTGTCAATAACTTGATGTAAGTTGATCCAGTGTTCATTTTACCAACTTGATTTCGATTTGTTTTGCAGATACTCTCCTGATTCCCCAGAATTACAAATCAGAAGATTGGGGGACTTGTATTTTATGTTCGGTAATTATCCTCTAGCTTTTCAAGCATACCATTTAGCAAAGAGAGACTATAACACAGACCAAGCTTGGCTTTATTACGCTGGGGCTCTGGAAATGGCAGCTTTATCAGCATTCATGGCAAGTGAATCTAACAGAAAAAGTAGTGACTATATGGAGGAAAGTATAACGACCTATTTAAATACCTGCAAGTAAGTGGCTTTTGTAGTTTGTTGAAGCTAATCTTTGCTACCTTTCAATGCTTAATTATTACTTGTCAGAGTGTATACTGTTGATTGTTCATAAGAAGTTGATAAAAGTCATATTTGAGGTGAACTGAGACAATGTATTACAGCTCTACTCAAAAATCAATCAAACAGAATACATGAGTTATGGCACTCTTCTGAAAACTGATTTTATTGTAATAGATTTATCTGGTTGCAGAATACTTTCGCAATAGACTAACCCTGTTCTAATATAGACCAAGTGCTGCCAAATGAAGCACAGTTTGGTATTAACTAATATTTATTTCGGTAGATCTCTTTTAGAATATTATCCGCAATAATTTTTTTCTTTTCATTTTTTTTTATAAATCCCTTCTGGTTTTCGTAAAATGAGTTTGTCACTCTTCTGTATTTTCGGGGAAAATATCCTGGGTCTGGTAGATGAGCCCATGTTTCAGATGTATGTTGTCATGGGCTCTGATTGCCGTCATATCCCTTCTGTAGAATTTATCAGACTGTTGTCTGATATATTTTTCAATTTTTGGAATATCGGCTAGCTCCCTCAGTGTGTCTAGCCGAATGTACCTGTCACTGTTAGTGGCGATATGAATTTTGTTCTGCATCGTTTCCAAGCATATTCTGACCCACCACAGACCGCGCCAACTCGAATCCTATTTTTGAGACCACTTCAAAATTTTTAAAATTCTACCGCAATCCTCTGACGACCCGACAATGACCTATGATGATGAAATGATATCTAATTTGGACAAAAATGAATGTATTCTGACCCAATACAGATAGCGCAAAGTCGAATCCTGTTTTTGAAGTAACTTTAAAATTTTTAAAATCCAACTGCAATCCTCTGACGACCCGAGTATGACCTTTGATGATGAAAAGTTATTATTTAGATCAAAATGAATGTATTCTGACCCAATACAGATCGCGCCAACTCGAATCCTAATTCTGAGGTCACTTAAATTTTTTTTAAATCCTTCCGCAATCCTCTGACGACCCGACAATGACCTTTGATGATAAAAGTTGTTATTTGGACCAAAATGAATGTATTCTGACCCAATACAGATCGTTCTTACTCGAATCCTTTTTTTGGGGTCACTTCAAAATTTTTAAAATTGGACCGCAATCCTCTGACGACCCGACAATGACCTTTGATGATGAAAAGTTGTTATTTGGTCCAAAATGAATGTATTCTGACTCAATACAGATCGCGCCAACTCGAATCCTATTTTTGAGGCCACTTCAAAATTTTTGAAATTGGGCTGCAATCCTCTGACGACCCGACAATGACCTTTGATGATGCAAAGTTGTTATTTGGACCAAAATGAATGTATTCTGACCCAATACAGATCGCGCCAAGTCTAATCCTATTTTTGAGGTCACTTAAAAATTTTTAAAATCCAACCGAAATCCTCTGACGACCCGACAATGACCTTTGATAATGGAAAGTTGTTATTTGGACCAAAATGAATGTATTATGACCCAATACAGATCGCGCCAACTCGAATCCTATTTTTGGGATCACTTCAAAATTTTTAAAATCCAATTGAAATCCTCTGACGACCCGACAATGACCTTTGATGATGAAAAGTTATTATTTAGATCAAAATGAATGTATTCTGACCCAATACAGATCGCGCCAACTCGAATCCTATTTTTGGGGTCACTTCAAAATTTTTAAAATCCGACCGCAATCCTCTGACGACCCGACAATGACCTTTGATGATGAAAAGTTATTATTTGGACCAAAATGAATGTATTCTGACCCAATACAGATCGTGCTTACTCGAATCCTTTTTTTGGGGTCACTTCAAAATTTTTAAAATTGGACCGCAATCCTCTGACGACCCGACAATGACCTTTGATGATGAAAAGTTGTTATTTGGTCCAAAATGAATGTATTCTGACTCAATACAGATCGCGCCAACTCGAATCCTATTTTTGAGGCCACTTCAAAATTTTTGAAATTGGGCTGCAATCCTCTGACGACCCGACAATGACCTTTGATAATGGAAAGTTGTTATTTGGACCAAAATGAATGTATTATGACCCAATACAGATCGTTCTTACTCGAATCCTTTTTTTGGGGTCACTTCAAAATTTTTAAAATTGGACCGCAATCCTCTGACGACCCGACAATGACCTTTGATGATGAAAAGTTGTTATTTGGTCCAAAATGAATGTATTCTGACTCAATACAGATCGCGCCAACTCGAATCCTATTTTTGAGGCCACTTCAAAATTTTTGAAATTGGGCTGCAATCCTCTGACGACCCGACAATGACCTTTGATGATGCAAAGTTGTTATTTGGACCAAAATGAATGTATTCTGACCCAATACAGATCGTTCTTACTCGAATCCTTTTTTTGGGGTCACTTCAAAATTTTTAAAATTGGACCGCAATCCTCTGACGACCCGACAATGACCTTTGATGATGAAAAGTTGTTATTTGGTCCAAAATGAATGTATTCTGACTCAATACAGATCGCGCCAACTCGAATCCTATTTTTGAGGCCACTTCAAAATTTTTGAAATTGGGCTGCAATCCTCTGACGACCCGACAATGACCTTTGATGATAAAAGTTGTTATTTGGACCAAAATGAATGTATTCTGACCCAATACAGATCGTTCTTACTCGAATCCTTTTTTTGGGGTCACTTCAAAATTTTTAAAATTGGACCGCAATCCTCTGACGACCCGACAATGACCTTTGATGATGAAAAGTTGTTATTTGGTCCAAAATGAATGTATTCTGACTCAATACAGATCGCGCCAACTCTAATCCTATTTTTGAGGCCACTTCAAAATTTTTGAAATTGGGCTGCAATCCTCTGACGACCCGACAATGACCTTTGATGATAAAAGTTGTTATTTGGACCAAAATGAATGTATTCTGACCCAATACAGATCGTTCTTACTCGAATCCTTTTTTTGGGGTCACTTCAAAATTTTTAAAATTGGACCGCAATCCTCTGACGACCCGACAATGACCTTTGATGATGAAAAGTTGTTATTTGGTCCAAAATGAATGTATTCTGACTCAATACAGATCGCGCCAACTCGAATCCTATTTTTGAGGCCACTTCAAAATTTTTGAAATTGGGCTGCAATCCTCTGACGACCCGACAATGACCTTTGATGATGCAAAGTTGTTATTTGGACCAAAATGAATGTATTCTGACCCAATACAGATCGCGCCAAGTCTAATCCTATTTTTGAGGTCACTTAAAAATTTTTAAAATCCAACCGAAATCCTCTGACGACCCGACAATGACCTTTGATAATGGAAAGTTGTTATTTGGACCAAAATGAATGTATTATGACCCAATACAGATCGCGCCAACTCGAATCCTATTTTTGGGATCACTTCAAAATTTTTAAAATCCAATTGAAATCCTCTGACGACCCGACAATGACCTTTGATGATGAAAAGTTATTATTTAGATCAAAATGAATGTATTCTGACCCAATACAGATCGCGCCAACTCGAATCCTATTTTTGGGGTCACTTCAAAATTTTTAAAATCCGACCGCAATCCTCTGACGACCCGACAATGACCTTTGATGATGAAAAGTTATTATTTGGACCAAAATGAATGTATTCTGACCCAATACAGATCGTGCTTACTCGAATCCTTTTTTTGGGGTCACTTCAAAATTTTTAAAATTGGACCGCAATCCTCTGACGACCCGACAATGACCTTTGATGATGAAAAGTTGTTATTTGGTCCAAAATGAATGTATTCTGACTCAATACAGATCGCGCCAACTCGAATCCTATTTTTGAGGCCACTTCAAAATTTTTGAAATTGGGCTGCAATCCTCTGACGACCCGACAATGACCTTTGATAATGGAAAGTTGTTATTTGGACCAAAATGAATGTATTATGACCCAATACAGATCGCGCCAACTCGAATCCTATTTTTGGGATCACTTCAAAATTTTTAAAATCCAATTGAAATCCTCTGACGACCCGACAATGACCTTTGATGATGAAAAGTTATTATTTGGACCAAAATGAATGTATTCTGACTCAATACAGATCGTGCTTACTCGAATCCTTTTTTTGGGGTCACTTCAAAATTTTTAAAATTGGACCGCAATCCTCTGACGACCCGACAATGACCTTTGATGATGCAAAGTTGTTATTTGGACCAAAATGAATGTATTCTGACCCAAAACAGATCGCGCCAAGTCTAATCCTATTTTTGAGGTCACTTAAAAATTTTTAAAATCCAACCGAAATCCTCTGACGACCCGACAATGACCTTTGATAATGGAAAGTTGTTATTTGGACCAAAATGAATGTATTATGACCCAATACAGATCGCGCCAACTCGAATCCTTTTTTTGGGGTCACTTCAAAATTTTTAAAATCCAATTGAAATCCTCTGACGACCCGACAATGACCTTTGATGATGAAAAGTTATTATTTAGATCAAAATGAATGTATTCTGACCCAATACAGATCGCGCCAACTCGAATCCTAATTCTGAGGTCACTTAAATTTTTTTTAAATCCTTCCGCAATCCTCTGACGACCCGACAATGACCTTTGATAATGGAAAGTTGTTATTTGGACCAAAATGAATGTATTATGACCCAATACAGATCGCGCCAACTCGAATCCTATTTTTGGGATCACTTCAAAATTTTTAAAATCCAATTGAAATCCTCTGACGACCCGACAATGACCTTTGATGATGAAAAGTTATTATTTGGACCAAAATGAATGTATTCTGACCCAATACAGATCGTGCTTACTCGAATCCTTTTTTTGGGGTCACTTCAAAATTTTTAAAATTGGACCGCAATCCTCTGACGACCCGACAATGACCTTTGATGATGCAAAGTTATTATTTGGACCAAAATGAATGTATTCTGACCCAATACAGATCGTGCTTACTCGAATCCTTTTTTTGGGGTCACTTCAAAATTTTTAAAATTGGACCGCAATCCTCTGACGACCCGACAATGACCTTTGATGATGCAAAGTTGTTATTTGGACCAAAATGAATGTATTCTGACCCAATACAGATCGCGCCAAGTCTAATCCTATTTTTGAGGTCACTTAAAAATTTTTAAAATCCAACCGAAATCCTCTGACGACCCGACAATGACCTTTGATAATGGAAAGTTGTTATTTGGACCAAAATGAATGTATTCTGACCCAATACAGATCGCGCCAAGTCTAATCCTATTTTTGAGGTCACTTAAAAATTTTTAAAATTGGACCGCAATCCTCTGACGACCCGACAATGACCTTTGATGATGAAAAGTTGTTATTTGGTCCAAAATGAATGTATTCTGACTCAATACAGATCGCGCCAACTCGAATCCTATTTTTGAGGCCACTTCAAAATTTTTGAAATTGGGCTGCAATCCTCTGACGACCCGACAATGACCTTTGATGATGCAAAGTTGTTATTTGGACCAAAATGAATGTATTCTGACCCAATACAGATCGCGCCAAGTCTAATCCTATTTTTGAGGTCACTTAAAAATTTTTAAAATCCAACCGAAATCCTCTGACGACCCGACAATGACCTTTGATAATGGAAAGTTGTTATTTGGACCAAAATGAATGTATTCTGACCCAATACAGATCGCGCCAAGTCTAATCCTATTTTTGAGGTCACTTAAAAATTTTTAAAATCCAACCGAAATCCTCTGACGACCCGACAATGACCTTCGATAATGGAAAGTTATTATTTGGACCAAAATGAATGTATTCTGACCCAATACAGATCGTGCTTACTCGAATCCTTTTTTTGGGGTCACTTCAAAATTTTTAAAATTGGACCGCAATCCTCTGACGACCCGACAATGACCTTTGATGATGAAAAGTTGTTATTTGGTCCAAAATGAATGTATTCTGACTCAATACAGATCGCGCCAACTCGAATCCTATTTTTGAGGCCACTTCAAAATTTTTGAAATTGGGCTGCAATCCTCTGACGACCCGACATTGACCTTTGATGATGAAAAGTTGTTATTTGGACCAAAATGAATGTATTCTGACCCAATACAGATCGCGCCAACTCGAATCCTATTTTTGGGGTCACTTAAAATTTTTTAAAATCCGACCGCAATCCTCTGACGACCCGACAATGACCTTTGATGATGAAAAGTTATTATTTGGACCAAAATGAATGTATTCTGACCCAATACAGATCGCGCCAACTCGAATCCTATTTTTGGGGTCACTTAAAAATTTTTAAAATCCGACCGCAATCCTCTGACGACCCGACAATGACCTTTGATGATGAAAAGTTATTATTTGGACCAAAATGAATGTATTCTGACTCAATACAGATCGCGCCAACTCGAATCCTATTTTTGAGGCCACTTCAAAATTTTTGAAATTGGGCTGCAATCCTCTGACGACCCGACAATGACCTTTGATGATGCAAAGTTGTTATTTGGACCAAAATGAATGTATTCTGACCCAATACAGATCGCGCCAACTCGAATCCTATTTTTGGGGTCACTTAAAAATTTTTAAAATCCGACCGCAATCCTCTGACGACCCGACAATGACCTTTGATGATGAAAAGTTATTATTTGGACCAAAATGAATGTATTCTGACCCAATACAGATCGCGCCAACTCGAATCCTATTTTTGGGGTCACTTAAAAATTTTTAAAATCCGACCGCAATCCTCTGACGACCCGACAATGACCTTTGATGATGAAAAGTTATTATTTGGACCAAAATGAATGTATTCTGACCCAATACAGATCGTGCTTACTCGAATCCTATTTTTGAGGTCACTTCAAAATTTTTAAAATCCAACCGAAATCCTCTGACGACCCGACAATGACCTTTGATGATGAAAAGTTATTATTTGGTCCAAAATGAATGTATTCTGACCCAATACAGATCGTGCTTACTCGAATCCTTTTTTTGGGGTCACTTCAAAATTTTTAAAATCCGACCGCAATCCTCTGACGACCCGACAATGACCTTTGATGATGAAAAGTTGTTATTTGGTCCAAAATGAATGTATTCTGACTCAATACAGATCGCGCCAACTCGAATCCTATTTTTGAGGCCACTTCAAAATTTTTGAAATTGGGCTGCAATCCTCTGACGACCCGACAATGACCTTTGATGATGCAAAGTTGTTATTTGGACCAAAATGAATGTATTCTGACCCAATACAGATCGCGCCAACTCGAATCCTATTTTTGGGGTCACTTAAAAATTTTTAAAATCCGACCGCAATCCTCTGACGACCCGACAATGACCTTTGATGATGAAAAGTTATTATTTGGACCAAAATGAATGTATTCTGACCCAATACAGATCGTGCTTACTCGAATCCTATTTTTGAGGTCACTTCAAAATTTTTAAAATCCAACCGAAATCCTCTGACGACCCGACAATGACCTTTGATGATGAAAAGTTATTATTTGGACCAAAATGAATGTATCTGACCCAATACAGATCGTGCTTACTCGAATCCTTTTTTTGGGGTCACTTCAAAATTTTTAAAATCCGACCGCAATCCTCTGACGACCCGACAATGACCTTTGATGATGAAAAGTTATTATTTGGACCAAAATGAATGTATTCTGACCCAATACAGATCGTGCTTACTCGAATCCTTTTTTTGGGGTCACTTCAAAATTTTTAAAATTGGACCGCAATCCTCTGACGACCCGAAAATGACCTTTGATGATGCAAAGTTGTTATTTGGACCAAAATGAATGTATTCTGACCCAATACAGATCGCGCCAAGTCTAATCCTATTTTTGAGGTCACTTCAAAGTTTTTAAAATCCAACCGAAATCCTCTGACGACCCGACAATGACCTTTGATGATGAAAAGTTGTTATTCTGACCAAAATGAATGTATTATGACCCAATACAGATCGTGCTTACTCGAATCCTTTTTTTGGGGTCACTTCAAAATTTTTAAAATCCGACCGCAATCCTCTGACGACCCGACAATGACCTTTGATGATGAAAAGTTATTATTTGGACCAAAATGAATGTATTCTGACCCAATACAGATCGTGCTTACTCGAATCCTTTTTTTGGGGTCACTTCAAAATTTTTAAAATCCGACCGCAATCCTCTGACGACCCGACAATGACCTTTGATGATGCAAAGTTGTTATTTGGACCAAAATGAATGTATTATGACCCAATACAGATCGCGCTAACTCGAATCCCATTTTTGAGGTCACTTAAAAATTTTTAAAATTCGACTCTCAACTCTTTTGCACATTTCATGCATTCGATTTCCTGTTGCAATTGGATTGGGTTTACCCCCTCAGGCTGGGCATTTGTAACACTGGGTGGCTTCCCTGTTGTTCCTTTTTACCTCCCAGTGAACGACGACTCCTGCCACTGCCCGTATATTCTTGTTCTCTCCGTTATCTTCCTGTCTGTATTGACAAAGTAGAGCTTCCTCTCCATGTTGTTGATGCCGAGGACTCCATAGGTCTTCAGCCTTGTTTTCCGAGGTCCTGTTCGATCTCCTCTGGGGTAGGGCAACAGTGGTCTAGGCCCTTTAAAATGAAGCGTGTCGCTTCTCCCCCAGGGTTGTGTAGGTATAAAAACTCCACCTCAATGCGTGTTTCAGTGTTGTGTGATCTTCTGCTGTTATACTAATGTACCACTGAAGTTTAAATTTTTTTCAATTAATATGAATTGATTGTCTAACCCATAAATTTGTCTTATCGAAAATTTACAAAAGCGACATTTGAGAATAAGAGTATTCAGATTCCATTCGATAAGGTGAATATCTCGCATGTGACAAAGTATGTCATGGTTTGATAATGAGGCCCCTGGTCTCCGAATTCTAGATAGTTCGAGGTCCCTTTTTCTCTGGTCTGTTATGGGCCACAGAGTCATGCAATCATAAATTTTAATACAGCTGTTTACAAATTTGTCGGTTTGGCACTCTAAACTAGTTTTTACTCCCCACTTCAGCATTGTCCTTGAGTTGTCCAAAATTGTGAATAAATTTTTAGAATGCCCCAGTTCGCCACAAGAGCAACAATATTGAGCTCGGAATGCCTTAAATTCGAGAACCTTTACGGCGAAGCGGCCCATCAACTAATCAGAATGACAAGCGAAGAATCGGACCTGAGGTCAGCCCTGCTTCTAGAACAAGCGTCCTACTGTTTTTTGCAATCGAAAATGGTTCGCAAATATGCCTTCCACATGGTTCTAGCCGGCCACCGATTTTCTAAGGCGGCACAACGAAAACATTCCCTGAAGTGCTACAAGCAAGCCTATCAGATTTATGAGAATACAGGGTGGGATCTGGCGAGCGACCACATTCATTATACCATAGGCCGGCAAGCAAACAACCTGCATCATTTCGATGAAGCCGTGGACTCGTTTTCGAAACTTCTGCAAGGGGAAAGTAAGCAGACGCCACAGCAGCAGGCGATGTTTTTGAAGGAGTATTTGACTATTTTAGGGGTGAGTTATAATGAAAAATTGTGGATTACGCAATCCAATTTAACGCAAAAAACCTATACAATAGGTATAGTTATTATTATTATTATCAGTTTTATGGTCTTCCGTCAAGTAGTGTCGCCCCTCTTTCATGATGTTTCTGGCTTCATATTGAAGTCGACACGTAGTCGGAGTGCATTTTAAACTGGAACCCAGAGATGGCGCTGAATTCATACTTCAGTGTTTGTCTCAGGGATTTCCAATTAGGGTGAAAGGATTTTTCGATTCAATTGGGTCGAACTAGCCTTCGCTGATGATTGGCAATGACCATGAAACCGGTACGGAGGTGTTCCCCCAATTAATAGTCTAGTCAACAAGTGCCATTTAGACCAACTTTTTTCAGCAGTCTCCGAAAATTATGATTGAGGTGTCATTCGATTCGGAATGACATCCAGATGATTTTTGAAAAAAATGAAGTTCCGCATGAAAAAATTGTAAAAGTTATTAACAATTAACTAAAAAAAAAAGATGGCTTTAGTATTTTGTAAATATCTCAAAAACTAATTAAAATTTTTTAAATCTAAAAAAAGATTCAAAAAGAGGAGGAAATTTCCTAAAAAAAAGCTCAATTCCCGGAATTGTAGCATCAATATTTATAATTTTCCCAGAGGGATGAAAATACGGCCGAAAACGGGTACTCTGGCTCGGGCAAGCCACACCCACTTTGGACACTAACAATAAAAATTATTTTAAAATACTAAATATGAAAATAAAAAATTGGAAAAATTCAGACACTAACTGAATAGATTAATGAACAATAATCCGCTTGAAAAAAATTTTTATCACAATTTTTCAAATTAGTTAATCAATAGTTAATTAATAATTTTTTTCTGCTTGAACATGAACATTGCAAGTGTGATAATTGTTAAACTATAAATTTAAGATTTTTTTCCTCTTTTGGAGCAATTCTTGAAAGGCTTCAGAATAGAACCCCGTTGGAAAAATTAAAAGTTTTTATTTTTCAGTTTTTTATTAACAATTTTCGTTGTTGCAAAATTAAATACTTAAATTAATCATTGAAAAAAAAATTTATTTTTAAATATTATCAATAATCCGTTTTTATGTTATCAGGAACTACATAGAAATAATTTTTTTAAATTTTTATCTCTAATTGTTTAAAAAATTGTTATAAACAAATGCGTTGTTTATAAGATAATTGAAATTTTTTTATTGCTTGAAAACGCATTTGTTGATTAACAATTATTTTCTCCCGCTTCTAATTAATATTAAGGAACCATTTTTTTTTTAAAATCATTATTTGTCTTTCTTTCTGATATAAAAAAAAAATTCCATTTTATTTAATTTTTCATTGTTTATGCAATAAACAATTTGTTATAAACAAATAAATTTTTACCTTATATTTTTTTTTCTATTCTAATTTCTGTCACAAAAACAGACATGATTTTTTTTCTTTTTTAAAATTTTTTTTATTATTTTTTATTTAATTTTTAAATATAAGTTCTCTCTAACTTCGTCATTCTTACCTGGTCTTCATCCTTAAAATTATTATAATTTACAAACTAATGGAGATACGATGAAAATACTTAAGACTTATTTGATAATTACTCGTAGATATGAGGGTCTATTATAATCAAATGAGATTTAAATGATAATATATATGAACGTGCATAGAATATTCTGTTCGTTGATAAATAATTAAATTTATTTTTCAACAACAATTGCTATAAATTCAATAAATAAATAAGTAACAACTAAACTTTTCTGCTAAATTTGTTTTTTATGTAATGGAGAATAAATAAGTCTTAAGTATTTTCATCGTATCTCCATTAGTTCGTAAATTATAATAATTTTAAGGATGAAGACCAGGTAAGAATGACGAAGTTAGAGAGAACTTATATTTAAAAATTAAATAAAAAATAATAAAAAAAATTTTAAAAAAGAAAAAAAATCATGTCTGTTTTTGTGACAGAAATTAGAATAGAAAAAAAAATATAAGGTAAAAATTTATTTGTTTATAACAAATTGTTTATTGCATAAACAATGAAAAATTAAATAAAATGGAATTTTTTTTTTATATCAGAAAGAAAGACAAATAATGATTTAAAAAAAAAAATGGTTCCTTAATATTAATTAGAAGCGGGAGAAAATAATTGTTAATCAACAAATGCGTTTTCAAGCAATAAAAAAATTTTTTTAAGGAACAATTTTTCTTTTAAAAATCATTATTTGTATCAAAGATTGAAATTCCATAAAAAAAATTTCAATTATCTTATAAACAACGCATTTGTTTATAACAATTTTTTAAACAATTAGAGATAAAAATTTAAAAAAATTATTTCTATGTAGTTCCTGATAACATAAAAACGGATTATTGATAATATTTAAAAAAAAATTTTTTTTTCAATGATTAATTTAAGTATTTAATTTTGCAACAACGAAAATTGTTAATAAAAAACTGAAAAATAAAAGCTTTTTAATTTTTCCAACGGGGTTCTATTCTGAAGCCTTTCAAGAATTGCTCCAAAAGAGGAAAAAAATCTTAAATTTATAGTTTAACAATTATCACACTTGCAATGTTCATGTTCAAGCAGAAAAAAATTATTAATTAACTATTGATTAACTAATTGAAAAATTGTGATAAAAATTTTTTTCAAGCGGATTATTGTTCATTAATCTATTCAGTTAGTGCCTGAATTTTTCCAATTTTTTATTTTCATATTTAGTATTTTAAAATAATTTTTATTGTTAGTGTCCAAAGTGGGTGTGGCTTGCCCGAGCCAGAGTACCCGTTTTCGGCCGTATTTTCATCCCTCTGGGAAAATTATAAATATTGATGCTACAATTCCGGGAATTGAGCTTTTTTTTAGGAAATTTCCTCCTCTTTTTGAATCTTTTTTTAGATTTAAAAAATTTTAATTAGTTTTTGAGATATTTACAAAATACTAAAGCCATCTTTTTTTTTTAGTTAATTGTTAATAACTTTTACAATTTTTTCATGCGGAACTTCATTTTTTTCAAAAATCATCTGGATGTCATTCCGAATCGAATGACACCTCAATCATAATTTTCGGAGACTGCTGAAAAAAGTTGGTCTAAATGGCACTTGTTGACTAGACTATAAATCGAAAAATAATTTCAGTTTTGATATTTAAAATGCATTGCAAAGTGGTTCTGGTAGAAAACTTTTCCAAGTATTAAACAGATATAATTCAACGGTCGTAGGGGGCAGTAGTTGTTTTCTGTTGAATACTTGCCGACTACCATACCTATTGTATAGGCTTTTTGCGGAAGATTGGATTACGTAATCCACCATTTTTCATTATTAGTTTTATGGTCTTCCGTCAAGTAGTGTCGCCCCTCTTTCATGATAATTGTATATTGATTGTATAACGCCCAGGGTAGCTAAAGCTTGTTTGTGCCACTCAGTGGGGTAGCTAGAACTTTTTTTTGGGGGGACACTAGTATAAGAAATATGATACATTATAACATATTACAATTGCGAAGTCGTCGGAACTTTGAATGATTTTGGGAAGGAGGAGCAGGTCCCCTGGCCCCTCCCTCTTGCTACCCCACTTGACTGTCACTGAAAGATTCTCAAACTTTTTTGTAAGTCATTTCGCTATTTTGTGTTTTATATCCTTTCTTGGTGATCGGATTTATCAAGAATCACCCTATGTGCCTTTGTCCGCTTTCATAAAGAAAACGTCCTTTTTTTTTCAATCTTTTGAATATTTTTTTACATTGATTCATCAAAATTCTCCAAGAGAACGGTTGAAGTTTATTTCCGAGCACTATGCATCAAATTCAACCGACCAGTTTAGGTAGACTCACTGTATTTATTTTATTTTCAGTTATACAGGTACACTTGATGAATGCTCTAAGCAACTGACTAATATAAAACATAACATCTAGTCAATCGATGATTCATATCTGCAACGTTTCCATTATATAATTATATAAGAAGAAATGATAATACAAATACAGGATCATTTCTTTTTAATGTTTTGTTGGCAATTCCAACAAAGTTGAATTTGACTTTCAACGAATTATTACAAACATCCTTATGTGAAACGGGTTTAAAGATGTTAATTATGCATTGAATTATTTCAGAATAAATTGAAAACCGAGAGCGAAGCTGATCAGATGACCAACCCAATTTTGCCTGTACCGGAATTGGAGGTGAATTCCGTCAAATTATTGGTAGGGCCAACTCGGCCTCTTTCAACTCCTGGCACCATACCAGCCCTTGGAATTACTTTCGACAGCACTGAAGATTCGAGCGCCGAAAGCAAGTGGATGAAACTGGAGGAAATGCTCATACAAGAAGCCGACGGTGGACTCCCGGTTGTATTCAAACCTATGGCGACTCTCCACGCCTTAAACAAATTAGACAAAAGTAAACCAGTGGCTATTGTGAACGAGCCAGTCCAAATCTACCTGAAACTGATCAATACTCTACAAACGTTACTGTTACTGAAAGACGTTTATTTGTTGTGGACGTTTCAAAATGGCAGCGACACCGTCACTAACGAAACAATGGACGATTCGAAAGACAAATACGTGAAGACGTACGTTACGAAGTCCGTTACTATCGAGGCTAGTTCGAAGCAAGAATTGGTTCTGTCTTTGACTCCTCTTACGACTGGGAGTATGACGATATACGGATTCTGTTATACCTTGACAGGATCGAATGCAGCTGCAGAGTCCAGTTCGATAAAAGGAAAACAACTCATAGCGGTTCCGGATAACAGCGCTAGGAGTGACCAAAATAATGTATATAATGATGGTAAAAGCAAATTTTTAGAGGTTACAATTGTTCCACCAGCACCTTGTCTTCAGGTAAGTGGAGCGTCAGAATTTGAGATATCCTCAGCTTTGGTTATTAACGTTTTGGACGGCCATCGTCCTCATAGGTTAAAAGATTTCGATTGCTTGTATTTGAAATCGTCTTCAGGTGAATACTGTAGTCTACGAACTATTTTGATAGAATTTGTATAAAATGTATTATAGACAAAGTCAAGGTCAAAAACAATGGCAGGTCAAGGTCAATATTCGAATATCTCGGTCTCGGTTCATCTCACATAAAAAAAGGAAGAAAATTCGAAACATTTTTGAATGCGTTTTATCCGGACTCTATCCGAATTTTTAAACCCGGGCCTTTCGTTTTTTGGTTCCAAGTTTGATTTGTGAAATGAACATTTTATATTGAAAGGAAAATATTTTCCAAAAATCGTTTTTTTTTGTTTACCCGGACTTTTTACCCGGATTTCTTACCCGGACTTTTTTCCCGGACTTTTAACCCGGACTTCTTACCTGGACTTCTCACCCCAACTTTTTACCCGGACTTTTAACCAAAATTTTTCATTTCGCATTTTTTTTATTTCAGTCGGAATCATAACTAAAAATAAAAAAAAAATTACAAGTTTGTTTGAAAAAAATTGAGTTGGAATTCATTGAACCTAAAAAAAAAATTTAATTTCACATGAGTGAAAAAAAAATTATTCAAAAAAAAACGATTTTTTAAAAATATTTTGCTTTCAATAAAAAAATTTGATTTCACAAATCAATAAACGATTTCTCACAAAAAAAACTTTCTTCAAAATTAATACGAGAAGAAATTAATCACAAAAAATTTTCTTTTTCACAAAAAAACAAAAAATAATGAAATCAAGGTCAAGTTTAAATCAAATCAAAGTCAAGGTCAATTTTCGCATATTTGGGTCTCCGTCAATCACAAAAAAAAATTTCATTACACGAAAAGTGAAAAAAGATTTCAAAATATTTTTGAATTTAAATTCAGCACTTCTGGTTAAACCCAAACTTCCTCGTTTTGAATGTCCTGTATTTTATTACCAGTTTGTAGTCTATGTACTATTTTGATACAACTTGTATAAAATGTTTCCATATTAATTTTTAACCATTTTCGAGTTATTGTGTTTGCACTAGTATCTTTAAAAATGCATATCTTAAAAAGTTTCAACACTGAATCTTTCAAAATTCCACCACAGCTAGTATACACATGATGATCATCGAAGTGATATTTTCAATTTAATCACAATTTTTGAATGGAACTCTCGGACTGAAACAAGGTTTCTGGTATCGAATTCAAAATGTTTTCGAGTTATAAGTGTTTCTTTATGAAAGTCATGAGAATTTCAACTGCATGAGTTTTATTAACGTATCAACAGTCTAGGCCATTCCAAATGTTCAAAAGCGATACTAACCAAAAGCTTTTCTGTGAAATATTCATGAAATGAATTATGAAAAATGGTGGATTAAGTAATTCAATTTTCCGCAAAAAACCTAGACGTCGGCAAGTATCCAACAGAAAATAACTACTACTTCCTACGACCGGTGAATTATATCTGTTTAATAATTTTTCTAAATGAACTACTTTGCAATTGTTTTTTAAATATCAAAGCTGAATTTATTTTTCGATTTGATTGTGGGAACACCTCCATATAGGTTTCATGGTCCTTGCCAATCATCAGCGAAGGCCAGTTCAACCTAATTGAATCGAAAAATCCTTTCAGCTTAATTGGGAATCTCTAAGACAAATACTGAAGTATGTATTCAGCGCCATCTCTGGGTTTTGAATCAATTGGGATGAACTAGCCTTCGCTGATGATTGGCAAAAGTGATTTCTGAAATGAAAATTTTCCATTGAAAGGAAAATATTACCGAAAATCGTTTAAAAAATTTTGACTCTAAATTTTACTCACTTTGATTCAAATAAGTAAATAAATGAAAAAAAATTGTGTAATGAAAAATGCTGGTCAAAAGTCCGGATAAAAAGTTCGAGCAAAAGTCCGGGTATAAAGTCCAGGTAAAAAGTCCGTAGAAAAAGAATACAAATATTTTTAAAATTTTGAAGGGTAAGAAGGTAAAAAACTGGGTAAAATGTCCAGCTAAAAATTCCGGGTACGAAATCGGGGTGAAAAGCCTGGGTGAAAAGCCTGGGTGGAAAGCCTGGGTGAAAAGTTCGGTTAAAAAGTATTTCTTTCTTGTTTTTTGTGGAAGAAACAATTTTTGTGATTTTTTTAATAATATAAATTTTGATTCAAAAATGAAAAAAAAAATTTGTTTGTCTCCATGTGAATTTAAAATTTTTTGTGAGATGAGACCGAAATATACGGAAATTGACTTGACTTGACTTGACCTTGACTTCGAGGTTGACTCTGACCTTGAGTTTTTGGTGAAAACTAAATTTTTTTGTGAAAATATCTTTTTTTTTTGAGATAAATCTTTTATTCGTAAAATTGATTTTCTTTTGGTCAAGTAAATTTCAACTCAATTTTTTGGGAACAAAATTTTTAAATTTTTTTCAAAAGCATGTTTTTTTATGGTTGAAAAAAAAATTGTGAAATGAAAAATTTCCTTCCAAAGTTTGGGTAATAAGTCCGTATGAAATAATTTTTTTCGAGAAATTAATTTTTTTTGTAAAATCGATTTTTGGTTCAAACTAATTTGATTGGAATTTCTGGAATAAAAATTTCCTATTGAAAAGAAAATATTACCGAAAATCGTTTTTATTTTTTTAATAAATTTTGACTAAATTTTTTGCGAATTTTTTTTTTTTTTATTTTTTTGCTAATATCATTGTTCAAATAAATGAAATTTTTTTTTTGTGAAATAAAAAATGCTGTTCGAAAGTCCGGTTAACAAGTCCGGGTAAGAAGTCCGGGTAAAAAGTCTGGGTAAAAAGTCCAGGTAAAAAGACCAGAGAAAAAGTATTGAAAAATGTTTGGATTTTTTTTTCCATCCTTTATTTGAGATGACCCAAGACCGAGATGTTCGAAAATTGACCTGACTGGAATTTTTTTTGTTAAATGAACAGAATTTGTGAAAACATTTTTTTGCATTTTTCATAATTGCAGGATCCTGTATATTAATTTCAGTCACATCTATGTGATTTCAGGTTGCATTCTCCGAAATGCACCAGGATTTCTTGGCCGACGAATTGCAAAGAGTATCGGTAACTTTCCAAAATACCAGCTCGGTGCCCTTGCGAAACATTTATATGGCCACGTCCGTTCCTCATTCACTGTGCAATTGCGAATTCAAACGAGACGACGATAATCTCGACGTAGACCTCAGTACTCCGGCAGCCAAAGAAAAGTACGTCAGGAAAAATCACCTCACGGCAGTGCCGCTACCGAAAGATGTGCTCGAACCGTGGCAAACCTTGCCGATTTCCATTTGGGTGAAGGCGCCTTGTACCAAAGGACCGTACGCGATAGATTTGCTCGTTTATTATGAAAATGGGACAAGGAACAGTATTCCTAGGTGAGTTATTTTTCTACTTGTGTAAGTATATGAAAATGATCATTTTTCAACCGGATACCCTACTTGAAAGTGATAGTTTTTCACTGTAGAGATGAAAATGACGCAAATGAGCATTATCATGCGAGCCGATGGGAATATACCAAAGACAATTTGATGGATTTTTGACACTAATGACAGTTAATCTCACTACTTGGCACTTGAATCAGCAACGGAAGTCACTTTATGAACATTTTCACGATTATAATTGAACACTTTACTCACGTGTTGCATCCAATATTTTTTCTACAACCGTCAAAAAAGTGTATTTTTTTTTTGTGTATTTTTTATGCCGTAAGTATGTTAGTACACTTTTTTTGACAATAAAAGGTTATTTCGACGAATGGTCCTGTGCGATGGCCTCCAAGGTCACCTGATTTGACACCTCTTGATTTGTTTGTTTGGGGCAATGCAACCGCTGTTAGCACCTGTGAAGATTTGGCATTAGATGGGCCAATTGAAATAAAAAAAAGTCAATAAGTTTCACTTATTATGTATATGGAATATCCCAAATTTCAATCAATTACCTTTAAAACTAACGGAGATATAGACCGGGAGATGGTGACAAAAAATATTAGGTCATTTGTACCAGTAGTATGGCGGTTCTTCAGGGGTCTAATTACGGAATGACGAAAAAGAAAATTATGGTCGTAGCGCTGTTACCGGCGGCCTAATCGTGTGTGCGTTAATCGAACGTGTCGGATGAATAACGAGTGCCATACGTTCCCGACGGTTCCCAATGGCCGCCATACCACCGCACGGGAGTTAATTTTTTCTTTGCTAGATGATTTGTACCAGCCTTAAACTGTATGATCATAAATAGAAGTCTGATCATGCCATACCTGTGGGAGGTGGCGAATATGTACAATATTTTTTCAAAATTCTAAGATTTTATTCGTAATTTGAACGATTTGTACCAGTATGGCGCCACTTTTTTTCCTCTACTAGAAGTATGGCAAATATAATAATGGTCACATTGTATCATAAAATTTCCAAAAATCCGAACGCTATACTGGTACAAATCGTGATTTTTTTTTAAATTTCTTGGCTTATGTCAGACAGTCAATAATTTTTTTCAGGTAGAATTACATTCGAACGAACATAATACAATGATTTCATGATGTAAAACATTAATTTACGTATTTCAAAGTCGTATTTTCGAAATGTGTCGAATAAGTAAGTTTTTCAAGTATTAGACGTATGGCGGCCATTGGGAACCGTCGATAACATATGGCAAGGTAATTTCCGTGAATGGTTACTCAACGATGATCAGCTGCGCAAAAATTAGCCTGATACAAATGGTTGAATTGTTTTTTTAAATTAATGTATTCGTGTCGGTATGGCGGGCTGTAAGTCACACCGGAGAAGTAAGGCATACGCTACCGCTTACTCCTTTTTTTATCGACTACCGGAAAATACGTGAATTTTTGTGGAACAAATTGTTCAACACTCGTTATTTATCCGACACGTTCGATTAACGCCCACGAGATTGGGCCGCCGGTACCAGCGATATGACCATCATTTTCTTTTTTGTCATTCCGTAATTAGACACCTGAAGAACCGCCATACTGGTACAAATGACCTCATATTTTGTGTCACCATCTCCCGGTCTAATACGGGTGTGTACCATGATCCTGTTCTGGTATATGAGTATCCTATGCCACCGATAGAGGGCACCACCCACGCGATACCGAATTTTACTCAGGCCACGGTGTTTTAAGAAGACCGGAGAAATTGGTTCGGTAGTTAAACCCGACCGGTTAAAAGGAAGGGGTAGTTGGAGGAGCTCAACAATGACGGAGCATCGTTCAACTATAGGGCAATCAGGAACAGGCATGATTTAATTTTTTGGCTTTTTTGAATCAATTTGTGTCTCAAAAATTACATAAAGTGAAAATAATTCCTTGAATCCTGTTCTGAAATTGTAATATTTAAAATTCCTCTTCGATTCAAACACAATTTGAACTTGAGGTCGAATAACTTCCTCCAAACACTAGTGCTTCTTGTGGTTGGTTGTTTCTACAATATTGAGTTGATTTGACAGTTTTATACAAATATTACCTTCAAATGATGAAAGTTTGATCCGTGTCAAGTAACGATACATACATCCGCCAGGATCGCTAGGAGTACGTTTTCAAATGTGATGAAAAAAGTAGCATTTTCAATTCTGAATTAGATGAAAGGAAACACAAAACTTCAAGTTCTGAGTATGTCACTTAGCTTCTCGGATGATATCGTTCACGTGCAAATTAAAATATCTGAAAACGGGGATACAGTCTTTTCCCCATTAATGTCTGGCCATGAGACCACGGTGGCTAACAACGTTGACAAAATTTGTTTGGGAAATTAGCTGTCGTGTGAGAAGTGTGCGGATTACAAGCAGAAAGTTGTAGATAGGATAGTAAATTCAAAATTTAGCAATATCGTAGCAGCGTTTTATCGAAAATCGGTGATGTTTTTTTTTGAATGGTAAAACAGATACCTACTCATCGATATTTATTGGAATGGGGCTTGCAACAATTAATTGCTCTAATCTCTTCTATGTTCCCTTCATCGTGAGATTATTTGTATGTGCATCCACCGTGATTATATAAATATTCTCTCATCAACCATCACCATTCTCACAAGTTCGGTCAGCGCGCCGGCTCACCTCGATATGTCAGCTCGTATATACATGACTATCCCATGCTACCGATAGAGGGCACCACCCACGCAAGACCGAGTTCTACTCAGGCCACGGTGGCCTAACAAGACCGAAGCAATTACCACGACAGTCCAATCCGACAGGTGAAAAGGAAAAGATGTCTGTCTTTCTTGTCCATTAATACCCGAGCTATAATTAAAAATAAATTTTAACCAAGTACTGTTGCATCTTTTGTCATCAACATTATATAAAAGCAATATAGCTTAGCTAAGTTCAAAGATCTCGCTAGTTCTTGATTGTGCTTGAAACAGTTGAAACTCTTCTGAATACTTCTAAAGCATGAACCTGAAACTGGCAGCCGCTACTTCAGAACCAGACTGACATCCAGATATTTTAAAACATTCTAACATAATATCCTTTCAGGGCCTTTAAGTAGCTGCATATTTTTCAAATTTTGTGCGAGGAAAGATTATGTCTCATTAGAGAATCATGTAGCAGCTAAGATACAAAGACTTGGACATGACTAAAAAACATAACATATTTCAAGAAATGTTTGAATAGCACTTTTAATCCCAGCCTTATCTACCCAAAGTTTTTTTTTATGAAGAACAAATAAATTATTGCAGCCGAGGTAGAAAAGCACTGACATTGCGCAAAAATGTAAAATCCTGAAATTACATACATTCGAACGTAATCTGCATTCAGGTGGATTTTGTTTTAACTTTTTGTGAAGAACAAATAAATATGTGTCAAAGACTGTTGCCGGGGTAGAAAGCCATTAACTTTCCAAAAGAAATATCAAATCCAGCCATTAATTTGAATTAATTGTTTAAGGTATCGACTGGTGAGACACAATTGGAATCTAATGGTGCAGGAATCCCTTGTTGTAGACGTCCTATCCCAGACAAGTCACAATTCCAAAAACGTAGAGGAACTAGCCTTGGCCATGAAAATAACGAACTTAAATAAGGTCCATAACTCGGTAATAACTGAAGTGATGTTGCTCAATGTCGGACTGTTGAGTAAATACTGGACTTTGACGAAAGACATAGTGACGCCCAAATATATCAATCTCCACTCCCAAGAATCGGCCCACATACTTCTCAAAGCCAAAAGATCAGTTAGAGTTGCGAGCGAATATTCCAGCATACCTCTCAACACCGATAAAAAGGCCATACAGAGTTTGGCAAAAACTTATTTAGCGTTTACAAAGAAAACTGAGAGGCCGTCGCTGACTATGTTCGACGATTTCGATTCGTACAAGTTCAAAGAGAACAAAAACGGAATATTGCTCGTGCAGTGGCAAGCCTTGGTGATGGAGGGCACTAAGAGGAGAACAGTCTACGGTCAGACGCAAATTCCTATTCAAATCAACAGGAAAGAGGAAGACGTGTTACAGTTTCAGATGGATAGATATCTCGCGACGGATCCGATTGTTGACATATGTGATAAAACAGCGTATGAAGAAGATAGTGCGCAACATGCTGAAAAGCAGGTTTCCTACAACTTGGTCTACCCTCCAGTCGTTCGACACAATTTCGACAAGACAAAGCTTTGTACTATTCCTGTGAACATTCTCCTGCATAGCATAGTGGACAATAAGGTCCTTTCTGTAGTCGTTAATGCCACAGAACCCAGGTGAGTAAATGAAAAGAACTTGTGGTTATCTATTGTAATCAAAACATACTTAATTCTGTTCAACTAATCCATTTCTACTGGTAAATTTTAAGTAATTCAGAATTCTTATCGAAGAATCTTCAACCCCCGAAGGGATCATTCAGAATAGAATTATGTGGGCGATGTACAAATTTTATATAAAGTACATTGATTCAAACGGAAATTCAAGGAGTCTGTTCACATTAAAGTCAGCAGCATGGAGATCAAGGATCTACGAAAAAGTCTCATTCTTCGTTTGAGCGGACTCCAGACTCGGCCATTTGAAGACGCTATTGAATTCGATGTAGGTGAACTCCTTGAATTTCCGTGTGAACAAATGCTCCTCTGTTGTGGAATACTTGCACCGTCTCACAGTGGTGCTAAACATGTTGGACAATTCCAAATTACACTAAAATGTTGATTTTCCGTTTGGACAATTCAGAAATAAGTCGTAATTTTGATAAGATTATTAGTAGTTTTTGATACCCTGGCCATGATCAATAGTTGACTGAATTTTCATTTACAATTGCTCGTCACTCGTGAACGTCTATTTTCTCTATTTTATGATTTTTTTAAATTTTTGTGGTGGGTTGTATCCACTAACATCGCATTTTGGTCTTTTTTCAGTTCGAAAACCTCTGCGATGAACAAACAAAATCTCTTCTACAGTTATGCTTCCAGTAACTTCTGCTGGTTGGGAAATGGCAAGATAAATAAGGTCCTGCAGCCTTTGACAACTGATACGATTCATCTAGCCGTCGCAGTTTCTGGACCAGGAACGTTCGATCTAGGTGCTCATATACAGATATTGAGTAAAAAATTAGATAATCCCGAAGCACTTGTACTTCAGACTCGTCAGATTCATTCAACATTGATTGTTGTAAATACTGATAGCTAATTCATTTCAGGATATTTCAGAGATTTATTTTTTGTTTGTGTATTATACAAATTGTTATATAATGTACTATACTATCATGATACCACAATTGATTAAATTATTGTTTTTATTATCTTTTTGTTTTTTATTTCATAAAGTTCTTTAAGTCTGAAGTTAACTTCGTTGCAGACATGTAATCGAGTTCTATTCGTCCAGTTTGGTCGTTTTTGAAAAATCCTTCAGATGGCGCCACTTTCAATTCACCACCATTGATCTGCCCTGCAGGAATAAGGTAAAGTAAGCCCAAGATGGGCTAACACTCCATCGGGCGGGTGGGCCCTGGACAAACGATGTTAGACACTACTCTTCCTTCACTTTGATCGTTCTTTATTAAAAATGATTTTTGAATATAGTAGACTTTATGATCGAAACTTAATTATGTTTGTTGGTGATATTCTCCCAACAAAATACATGGTAAGAATGAAAACCCCCTCTCCCTTTTATCATGCATTACTACCAGTTTCTGAAAGTGGTAAAAATACTTATAGTGGTTGGCCTAACATGTGGTGGTATTCAGATAGTGCTGCCATCTGCTGGTCATTCGTACAACTATAAGTTATCGTAAAATGTTATGAAATTAATTTCTTAAAATATGAAATAAACTTCGTTGAACACATGTAAGTTGAGTTATAATCATTCAATTCGGTCGTTTTTGAAAAATCCGATAGATTGCGCCACTTTTAATTCACCACCATTGATCTGCCCTGCAGTAATAAGGTAAAGTAAGACCAAGATGGGCTTACACTCCATCGGGCGGGCGGGCCCTGGACAAACCATGTTAGACACTACGCTCATTCACTTTGATCGTTCTTTATTGACAAGGATTTTTGAATATAGTAGACTTTATGATTGAAACTAAATTTTGTAGGTTCGTGATATTCTCCCAACAAAATACATAGTAAGAATGATAACCCTCCCCCTTGTATCATGTATTACTACCAGTTTCTGAAAGTGGTAAAAATACTTATAGTGGTTGGCTTAACATGTGGTGGTATTCAGATAGTGCTGCCATCTGCTGGTCATTCGTACAACTATAAGTTATCGTAAAATGTTATGAAATTAATTTCTTAAAATATGAAATAAACTTCGTTGAACACATGTAAGTTGAGTTATAATCATTCAATTCGGTCGTTTTTGAAAAATCCGATAGATTGCGCCACTTTTAATTCACCACCATTGATCTGCCCTGCAGTAATAAGGTAAAGTAAGACCAAGATGGGCTTACACTCCATCGGGCGGGCGGGCCCTGGACAAACCATGTTAGACACTACGCTCATTCACTTTGATCGTTCTTTATTGACAAGGATTTTTGAATATAGTAGACTTTATGATTGAAACTAAATTTTGTAGGTTGGTGATATTCTCCCAACAAAATACATAGTAAGAATGATAACCCTCCCCCTTGTATCATGTATTACTACCAGTTTCTGAAAGTGGTAAAAATACTTATAGTGGTTGGCTTAACGTGTGGTGGTATTCAGATAGTGCTGCCATCTGCTGGTCATTCGTACAACTATGACTTATCGTAAAATGTTATGAAATTAATTTCTTAAAATCTGAAATAAACTTCGTTGAACACATGTAAATTGACTTATAATCATTCAATTCGGTCATTTTTTAAAAATCCGATAGATGGCGCCACTTTCAATTCACCATTGATCTGTCCTGCAGTAATAAGGTAAAGTGAGCCCAAGATGGGCTAATACTTCATCGGGAGGGGTCGGGCGGGCGGGCCCTGGACAAACTAAGTTAGGCTACGCTCCTTCACTTTGATCGTTCTTTATTAAAAATGATTTTTGAATATAGTAGACTTTATGATTGAAACTAATTTTATTTGTTAGTATTATTCTCCCAACAAAATACATAGTAAGAATGATAACCCTCCCCCTTGTATCATGCATTACTACCAGTTTCTGAAAGTGGTAAAAATACTTATAGTGGTTGGCTTACCATGTGGTGGTATTCAGATAGTGCTGCCATCTGCTGGTCATTCGTACAACTATAAGTTACCGTAAAATTTTATGAAATTAATTTCCTTGTACAAGAAATTAATTTCGTTGCACACATGTAAATTTGGTTTCAATCGTTCAATTTGGTCGTTTTTGAAAAATCCATCAGATGGCGCCACTCTCGAAGCACCACCCTAGATTTGCTCTGCAGTTATAAAATAAAATACAGCCAAGTTTGGATGAATTCACATTCAGGCGGGCAGGCTAGGCCACGGATAATTTTTGATATACTGTTTCCAAATATGATAGGCCTAATATGAATAATGTTTTCTCTCTTTGTTGTCCTCCCAACAAATTACAAACTGAGCATGATAACCCTTCTCTTATATTATGCATAACTACCAGTTTCGTAAAGTAGTGAAAATACTTATAGTGGTTGGCTTAGCATGTGGTGATATTTAGATAATGCTGCCATCTACCGGTCATTTGCATAACTATCAGTTATCCTAAAGTTGGATTTGTTTCAGTAAACATTAGTGAGTTGTAATCCAAAAAAGGTTGGTAGATCGAACGAGAATCCTTATTCTTGCTTGTGCCATCTCTTTTGTGGGGTACATCATTTGAATAAAATTAAGGTTTGAATACTTATGCTAATTGATAGGAAATAACGTGGTATGTTGTAAGTGCTGCCATCTGAACAACTATTGCTTTTATTTTTATTTTATGTCGCTGGTGATGATTCATTTTACACCGAAATAAGTGTTATCATTATTCTCAGCTACTAGAATTGGCCAATAGTTTGTTTTCAATTGCTACACTGAGATCGGCGAAACGTGGTTCTTAGTTTTTTCTTGTACTTTCTGAATAATAAAAAACAAATGTAACAAACAATTTTATTTGGTTTAAATTCAAATACATCATAGATAAATAAATGACAGATTAATATTGCACATGATTAAAAAAATGCCTATGTCAAATGGACGTAATTTGCCGACAGTAAAAATAAAATTATTGTGTGCAAATGATACAGCTAACATTAAGATGGTTTGCTACAACAAAATATGACTATATATACATGACTTAGCTGGGTATCTCGTCCATTTAAAATTAGGGCTCCAAATTCAACGTCTTAACATTACATAACTAAAAAATGTCAACCTGACGTGAATAAATCAAATAGAAAACGAATGTCAATTAAAACAATGGCTACACTACAGCTCAAGAACGTACATATCCTTGCGAGTGGTAGTGTAAAGTTGATGAACAATTGTTGGACATAGGAAGCAATAAAAGTACTTAGTGCAGTGACACAGAAGCCAATTAAGGCATCGGAAAGAATTTTGAGGATAACAAGAAGGCACAAGCAGCGGTAACCAGGCTGGTCAGTAAAAATGTGCCACCCAGCAACAATTATGTGTAGAATGGCGCAATACCCTGTGATCAGTCGACGAAAATTCATACTCTATCTCAAACTACAAGTCTCTATGCTTCTGACGCGCGGAACGAGCATTTTCCAAAAGGTACTTCATGATTTCCATAGTTGGAGCTGTAGCAAAAATATTCACGTTTTACTCATTCGACTCGACAGACATCAATACAAAATGTTTTCCGCTCACCTAATGGGATATGCTCTATGGTATGGCAAAACGTAGTTTTCGTTACTTAACCCACCTGCGAATATCACAAAAACCTATAAAATCATCAACACGAGAAACCTTGCAACAATCACAAACATTTGACGATATCAAAGCAACGCCTCCGCAATCAATTCTTCAGAGCTATTGCAGAACAAGAAATAGTCTCAGATTTAGTTATTGAATTTATATTAATAACATTACCGAGCCTTTCATTACCACTAATAAAGTGGCTTGAAGAACACCCATAAAACGACTACTAGATACAAGTATATACATAGTGATTCAAAAAACATTTCAACGTTATATGGGACACATATTCCACTTATCGTAACATTAACTAGTGACATGGGGGGCTGAAAAACACAGTGATCAAATTTGTTTGTGATTGCTCGTTTGTTTCGATCGATCGAGTGAGAAATTCAAGAAAGGAAAACGTGATATGGTTATAAATAGACTATTAAAAGTTATCAACGATTTATATGTTCACAAATAGAATATATAGATAGAATATTCACGCTAAGTCAACGAACCTGGTGCGTCAAGGTTACATAAAACTTCTCAGATATCACAGAACGATTAGCTTGAAAATTGGCATTCCCGGGATCATCATATAGTTCGTCATTTTTTAAATACAAGACAAGTCATCAAAAAACGTAATCGTATTTTCCAAGGCATCGGTGGGTGTAGTCAAACTAAAATTATCGAAGAACTTTGACTATAGAATGGAGATGTAATAGCTTAATTATTTTTTCTCAAAGGAAGCATTCAATTTTGTCTAGATATTGATCTATAAAGAATTATAGAATATTTTGAACTTGCGAAATAATATTCCGTCATCCCCGTAGAATAATAGTTTCTTGATTACACTATAAATACCCGCCAACAAGCAGACAGACTACAACAATTAATTGAATAAATATTATAATTCAGTTTCTTATAATTGGCAAAGAATAATTAGCTAGTTGATTGATTGGCACACTAATTGCACTATAATTCTCCGAAATTCAAAGGTACAGTCGTAAATCATCTATTCGAGAAAATAAAGAAACTCCCAATACTGAGAAAAAAACATATCCAACTGCAATTCTATGATTATGTTAATTCAATTATTTGCACCATATTAAATTACTGTTAGTACTAACTAATCAATAATTTTAATCATCCATCAATTCAATCCAGTATTTTGGATACCATTTCGGATAATTTCCATTAACCAATAGTTGATCATGTGGGGAAGTACTGATAACAACAAAGACGATTTCCGCAGAATTTCATAGTCCGGGAAACATTGTCAATAAACAAGTTTGACCGGACTATAGCAACGCAGCGTTCGAGAAGAGTAGTTTGAGATAGATATTACCGCGGCCGCTTTAAAACATTGGATATGAACATCGAAGATGACTAATAAAGCCATTAAATTATGTACTACACAAATAGATACGTACATACTGTCGAGGCACTGTGATTAAGGCAATCCTACAGTAGTTCAGTGGAGATAGGGTCGTCGCGACGGTCGTATGCAGGTACGCGTACGCGAAAATACCGGGACCAATTGGAATTTCCCGGGCAAACATATACTACCTCTCAAAGGCGATACAACACTCAGTAACATCGAAAATACCACAAAACCAGCTGTTCTGCGAGTCTCGAGGAAGTTGGTTCGGTACTGATGATCGGTTCCAAGGCCAACTCGATCTGTATCTTCGATATTTTGATTAAGCAGCGGTCATCTCGCACCTGCAGAAGAAAAGGCCATATTTGAAGCCTTGGAACCGTTCATTAGTACCTACTTCTGGCGAGATTCAACTCTTACTTTTTCAATTGTAACGAAGTACTTTGTGTTGTTCATCAACACTTCGAATGTCTCTATAACTACGGAATTGGATGGGAAAATTAGCAAACAATAGCAACGTTGAGTACTACATGTAAATATTTCCCATATCACTGGATGTTGCATTTTCAATGAGATGCAAAGTACCTATAATAAATTTTTAAACTATGTGCAAGGTTTGTGCACACAACAGTAGTAAAATATATTATGTATGTATATATAATAAAATTTATAATTTATATTTATATAAGTTACTTTGTGTAGGTCAATATACAGAATAGATGTACTCTGAAATCACAAACAAATTGAAAAGGCTACAGCAATGAACACTCTAGGTTCCTCGGGGAAGCGGTACTTTACCAAAAACATTGATGGTACGCTCCGGTCACACCTCCGTTAACAGCCAGCGGGCAGAGTACATTTGATCATGATACAAAAGAATCAGACGAGCACTTCATGTCGCAGAAAAAACAAAATTGTTCCACTTCTCGGTCATTCGCTAAAAAAAATCAGAGGTCTGATAAAATCACGATGCCTTAACACCGAATTGAACACCGAAAAGAGACTTCAACGATGTTTGAGTAACCGTCAGCAGCGCGAATTCTGCTGATTCTGGTAAGGAAACAGCTACTTTCCGGGCTGAAGGGCGCCAGCGAACACTCAACTACGTCTGACCGACGTTTCGTACTAATACGTCAATCGGATGCGTTTCAATATTCGGCGGGGTTTAATGGCCCATAAATTAGTTGATTCCGACCATCTGTTATATTCTGTTGGTCAGTGATGTTGCCTGCCTTGACTTGCGAACATTCTGGTTCTGTATTGTTGTTTTTCGTCTACACCAGACACGATGCGAACTCTTTTGTTTTTTCTCGCATGAATGCGGTCTGCTGCACAATCAGGTTGGGGAAAGCACCAATACGACACGATACAATGATGATATATAACAAGAAAAGTGTCCTGCATAGTTCAATGTTAGTGTTTCCTCGCTAAAATAACAAGTGTACATTTTAAACAATATGCTATTTCTCTAAAAACATTTATAAAAAAGACACTAATAATAACATGAAAATAATGGCACTATATATATGTTTTTTTTTTCAGATGTGAACAAAATGTTGGCCTCAGCACATACTTATGTAACATATACGTATAAACGGTGAAAATATATTTATATAATGTACATTTTCCAATCTGTATGCATTGACACACGTATATAAAGTACGGACAATTAAACCAAACACTTTTGTCTTTCCATCTGAAACGAAGTTGACAACAGTCCGCCGAATTGCGCAACTTCAATGGTCTGATGCCGCCACCGACGATATCAGTTGAGCTTCGTTTGAAGTGTTTCGAAAATATAGTTACTTCAGTCAGTGAACACCACCCGAAACGGATTTCTATGCTCTAATCATTGAAGCAATCGGGTTTATACAGGAAACACATAGACAGAAAACGGTCATATAGAGTTGTATTCGCAGTGCAAATGAAACTTCGGTTCCATCGTGACTAGTTTGCACGTGCAATATCCGGAAGGCGTTGGAAAGCGGTTGTTGCGTTTTTGAGACCGAAAGGCATTCGGCGAAACTCCAAAGAGGTTACGGAACGCGGCGAGCAGACCAAATGAAGGAACCCGGAAAACCGAAACTGTCATCAACTTATTTGAGAAGAGTTGCTGAATGTTTTACTGATTCAATTCGACAAAGTACTTTATGCTTTAAACCACACACGCACCACACTAATCGTCCTAGTAAAAATCTCGCGTTCTCTCCCTAAAAAATCAAAAATCATCTCTTCACTTATAGGACTATAATTGTTAAAATAATCAGTTCAGTAACTTTAATAATTGCTCTACAAGACGTGTAGTTTATCACATGGATGACAATTGGCAATTGAAATAAAAACGAGTTAGTTCTATTCATCCACACTCAGATGTATCACTATGGCACTTAGTGTACTGTGCAGCTGAGAGCAAGACCTCTGCAAGTCGAGGCGACTGCTCTAGGACGGCCAGTCTGCCAGCCTGGCCCGCTTGTGCATCTGCACCGAGTCACCGTAGTCCGCCCCGCTGCTGGGCCCCGTGGGCGAGGGGAGGTTGGTGGGAGTCACGCTCCCAGGCGACGGGGTGATGTGGCCCGCGGAACTGGGCCGCGGGTGATGACTGTGTGTCAAATTCAGGGTCTGAACATGCGAATGGTGGACGGCTGTGCTGAGGTGCGGGTGGTGCTCTCTCGGCGGTGATATCGGCTCGCTCTTGATCTTCACCGGAATCGGCGATGACGACGTCGGCGGAGGGGTGCTGCTGGAGACAGCCAGGTGCGGCAGGCATGTGCTGCTGTGGGAGAGTGATGTCGGTATTTGGTGACCCCATGTCATCGATGCTAGTCCTATGTCGGACCCCATGCTGAAGTCTTGAGCTCCGAACGATGTCAGCGCGCCCGGGTAGCTGGACAGGCCGGGAGTCTGCAACGCCACAACGGGAGTGTTAAGACTTGATTGAATTCGATTATGCTGCAACAAAAACTAGTTTCACATAAAACAACCTATTCTACCATAAACCCTTTCCGAATCTGTCAATGAAACATTGTTACAAGCCAAATCACGTTTTAACAATCACCGTAAATTCAAATGCAGTGTGGCCGAGAAAGATTATTGCGTCTTTGTATCAATTCATAGCAGGCCCAGGTTTTCATAGACCAAATGTACGTTTTTGCGATAAAAGACCTCGCACTCACATAATACACGGAATAATGATGTTAGAGTAAATCATATTCTGTAGGGATTTATTATTTCTGCCCGCTATACTATGATCTTTTCAGATCTCTTAGTTACTCCTCGTTTTCGGAGAACTTGATCCAGAGCTGCCCTTCTATGGGATCCACACTCGTCATAAGTATTTCTTTGTAGCTGTTTGTGGGTCTGTTGAGCTAATAAGGATCTATTAGCAGCAGGAGTGTTTAAGGCGAACAAAGGTCTTCAAAGCGTATTCTTCAGTAAGAACATCTAAGAAGACAAAAGACTTAAAGCCGGAAACAGACTGAGCTCACGTGCTATCACGTTGTCACGATGTACCCGTGATAGCATGCTTTAGAAACACACTACTATCACGTTTTATGATGTAGTACCCAAATGGATAGGTTTGATGTCGGTCTGTGAGCTATTTGGTGTGCATTTGCAATTGTGGAAAGCGCCAGCTCGACCAGTTTTTCGGACTGGGAAAAGGAAATAGAAACTGTGGCTGCTTTCATTGTTCTGGTCGAGGAAAACAAAAAAAAGACGAAAGCATGGGTCCAAGACATAAACATGAAATGAAATGAATGAATTAGGCGAATTTCACTGTTTGGTTCAGGGATTGAAAAATGATCCACAGCGCTTTCGCATGTATTTTCGAATGAGTAAAGAAACATTTTACTTTCTACATGGACTAATTAAGAATTACATACAAAAACAAGCTGCTTGGCGAATACGTTGGTCCCGATATTCACGCAATCCATGTTTATGTAACACAGCATATTCTCTTACTTTTTCTATTAAGATCTCATCCATTTTCCGATATCAACAACCACGAGTAACCCCAAACCAATGTATACCACGCAGATACAAATGTGTGGATTTGCAGAAAATTAGCACATGCTCTCACGCGTGCGGTTGGGATGTAACGTCAAACGCATGAGGTGACCTCAGTGTGCTTCTGATGCATTAAAATAACATGTTTAACGGCATTCCACACTTTCTGTCTGTAACGTGATAGCACGTGAGGTCACGTGAGCTCACGTGACGTGAGCTCAGTCTGTTTCCGGCTTAAATAGGTCTTTATGAGCTCACTGTTAGGTTAGGTTAGGTGACATCACTTGAAAAACAGTCCTTAGTTATATTCTATTATGTTTTGGACTCGCCACTGTCGTTTATACATTTTTTTTAAAAACATTTAAAAACAAAAAAAAGTTTTTTTTTTTACTTTTTTGTATAAAATGACAACTCATGCAGCAATCTGGTTGCTCCGAGATTATTGTAGGGAATTGAAAAACAAACAAAATGAAAAACAAACGGAAAAAAACTGGAAAAAAACGAAAAATTTTGCGATTTTTAAAAAAACCCCAACTCCATCATTTTTCAAGTTGTAGTGCTGACCCTCCTTATGAAAGTATTGAATGATGAGTACCTTATGTGTGCACAAAACAGGTGTTGTCGGATTATTAGTTTTGGCACAATTGCAAATTGAATATTTGTTTGCACTATTTTACAGCGTGCCTGGATCTTTTAGTAATATGTTTTAATTTCTCAAACAGGTTTTGAAGTTAGAAGTATAGTACCACAAAAGGCATATTCTTATTTTGCGCTATAATGCTGCGAAATTGGTGTAACTGCTTGCAAACGGATGAGCCTATGTAAGCGATAGAGTGGTAGGTAAGACCGGGTGATCAGGCAAATTCTTCTGATGAACGCTTTACATGATAATACGCCCTTATCTCCCGTCATCTCCTACTACTCGACCGCTTACGCGGGTTCGGCCGTTTTCACACATTTCTCAGAATTGTAGCGCAAAATGAGAAAACAAGTTTCGTGGTACTTCCAAAATCTGCTTGAGAAATTGAAATCGAACTCTAACTAGAGCATCCAAGCACACTGCAAGATAGTGCACAAAAAATTCAGAAAGCAATTGTGCCAAAACTAATCCGACAGCTCCCGATTCAATACTTACATAAGAAGGGCCAACCCTACAACCTAAAAAATGGCGGATTTATGGTTATTCTATCGAATCGCAAAATTTTCCGATTTTTCCTGTTTTTTTCCGTTACCAATGATCCGATCGGATTGTAAAAAACCTCATTTTGTTCGTAACTCAATTCTCTAAAAATGTTCTCATAAGAGCCACCATTTTACTCAAGGAGTTTTCATTATATGAACAAAACACTAAAAAAACACAATTTTTTGCATTTTAATGTTAATAAATTAATAAATGACGAGTCCAAAACATAACAGAATATACCTACGGACTGCCTTTCATGTGATGGCATAGTCGGTGTCCTAGTATTTTATGCTCCTTTGATTGGTATATGTTTCTGTATCAATTCATAGCAGGACTAGGTGTTTACAGACCAAACGTACGTTTTTTTGCGATACAAGACCTCGCATCTACATAGCACTCGGAATGAGTACAGTGTGGAGTAGATCATCTTTTGTAAAGATTCGTCATTTCAGTACTACGATCTTATTAGAACTTGATGCTGTTTATGGGTCTGTGGAGCTGATTATGGCCTGTTAGCAGCCCCGCTATATTCCTGGCCGACTTGGATTAGAGCAGAGCAGGTATGCTTCAAATATGGGCGATGCGAAGGTGATGTTAGAAACCTTTTGGCATGTTTCTATCTTAGAAAGTTTGTATTTAAATTCTTTAAATTTGGAGTGCATTCATCATTCCATTGTGGCCTCGTGATCATTTTTACGAGTCCGCAAGAAAGTCTTCGATGCTTCTTCTCTCTAGCAAGAACATCGGAATCCTCCTAGTCGTTGTCAATGAAACATTTCATAGTAGTAGTAGAATGGTCGAGATTACTCAAATCTTCATGGCTCCTATCACATTCAAGCATGTCCCCCTTTCGGTATCGTTCAACAGCCTTATAAGACTCATTGTAGGGGTTTCCAGCTCTTCTGGTGAACTCCTGGAGATCTCTCTCGAGGTTTTGCTGTGGACTGATATCTTCTGCACTACAGTGTCCGAAGATATCCATCCTTATGCGATCCAAAGCTTCGCTCAGACAATGTGTGAGGCTCAGTTCAAAAAAATGCAATTGACCCCATCACCGTCATTTTCCCGCTAGTACTGCATGTGGCGTCTTCCCGGAAAAATTGATGATGGTTTTTGACCCATCTTGTCGTATCCTGCTCAAATCCCCAACTGGCATTCCACAGGCTGGTTCTGGTTCAATGCGAGTTGTTGCTGCCCTCGCTCTTGCTAGGACATCTGCGTTCTCATTCCCCTGGATGCCCTTGTGACCTAGCACCCAGATAGTTTCACCCTGTTCTGTCTTTGAGGTTCCCAACCCAATCTGGAAGTGAATCTGCATGATCGCAGAGAATTTATTGTCGCCTAGCTGTCAGAGAGAATAACTATGGGTAAGTGTCTAGGACACCTATTTAGAATCTCTCTTGAGCAGACAGAAATGGCTGTTTTTGATGCCCTTAGCAACAGTGACATCTTGGAGTGTGAATCCCTTTTCGAGCCGCATATCTCTTCATTTGTCAAGAATGTTTCAGCCTGGTGGTTTGGCGCATTTTGGCGCACTCTTTTTTGTGAAATAGAGTGGTCATTTCACTGAATTGTTCTCGATTACACTAAGGAAGACAATAGACTAACGGGTCTTTATGAGTTCAATGTTGGGTCTCATATTCCGGTACTATTGACAGGAAAACCTCTTTCATCTTCTGTCATGCCTCTGAAAAATATCTGAAATGTGAATTTGGCAGAGGTGCGACTCCAATATATCTACTAAATATTGAAGGAGGACTGGTTGAATTCCATATAATCTCGGAGACTTGTCAAACCCCAATTTACTGAACCTCCTCCAAAAATCCATTGGTTCTTCGCCTTGATGTTTGAAGAAAGAAATCGGTCTCTCTGTATCTCCGTCTGGGTAATGCTATGTCAGTTTTCTGAGAAGCAACTTTGAGTCTGTTCTCTCCTACCCTATTTTAGAGTGTTTAGGGTACTTTAGCATTGCCCTGACGGAGCTGTAGAATTAATTGTCTTGTTATTTTAAAGACAAACCATCTGACTTTATGAACATCCTGATCATATTTTCAATGAAATCCATTCTCTTGTTTCGCGACCCCTATCGAACAACGGAGAGCGAGAGAACAAGTCTGTTGCAGCATTACAGCACTGCGAATATTTCTAGATTTACCTGAAGTTTTCTGATACTTACAGCATCAGGGGTTATTTATTACCTTTACAATAATCTTAACTCACACCTATTAGAACTTTCGATGATTATAAAAACGCAACAACGAATCCAAACTACTTTAAACTCACTTCTGTATATGAAACTTCCTCTGTCGTAATACTTGTGCCTAAAGGTGTCGGTATGACTACTCGTAGATTAGATCGTGGTCCTGGAGAGTGCTGTTTGGGATGCTGTTTGGATGAACTGAGGCCCGGCCCAGGGCTGGGACCGGGCGACGGGGAGCCGCCCATAGGAGACGCCGAATTCGGATATCCGTTACTCATTTCCAACATGCCCCCGCTCGGATACACGGAATCGGTCTCAGAAGATGAAGGTCGCGGACTGATACTGGTGTGAGCCATCTGCGGACTAGACTGAAGGAGACCGGATTCGCTGTAGCTGATGTTCACCGGTACCGAAACAGGCTGGGAGTAGTTTGAAGAACTCATGCTGCCCTGAAATGAAAGAGGTCGATATCAAATTTAGTGTGATTCTAGACAAACATCTTTTTCATTGATTACAGTTTCAGTGATTCTCAAATATTTATAGGGGAATAAAAATGCCAGTACTTTTCCCGAACACTAACTGAAACGTTGGTCTCTAGGTTAATTTCTTCGTGAAAAACATCTATTGGTTCTTGTCTTCATACAAAGTACTGTGCCTGACAGACACATACTATATGCCCTACTTGTTCACTCACTTCTATATACTTGAGATGTCCGGTAATCACCCCCACTAGGAACCCTGTTTTCTACCGTGCACCCCAGGGCTCCGAACTTGGACCCCTGATCTTTCTCATTCAACCATTTATAAAACATTCTCAATGATGATGATACTCAATTTGAATAATGCTCAATCTGCTTTTATGTTGAGTGCAATTTGACGGTAAAATAAACTCTAACTAATACTATTATGCTCGCAGAAAATGTATCTAGTATAACTTTCTCAACACGTTGACTCATATTTTTGCTTTTGGTATCAAAGCCGAAGCAGAATCATATTTTGTCTCAGAAACCAATAGACACTGCGTAGATACAGAAATGAGTATATCACTGAAATTTTTGAAATGTAGCACTCGGTCTCAATAATAATTTTTTTAAAATTCGGTCTCACAGACCGAGTTCGCGCTCTTGCATGCATGTACGCCGCGCCGGTCTGTCAGCTCGGTTCGACCGGGTTCCACCTAGGTCTAATGCAATCCTGGGCACAATACTTGTCTCCACCTGCATTTTGAATATGTCACGTAAATATCCTGATTTTCCACACTGGAGTTAAGTCGTAAATTTTCTATGAATATTTTGGACCCACCCTCCTTTGAGAAAGAGTGAATTTTACCTGAATTGTTCCAACAAAACATAGATTACGTATTTTATTCATTAAATAAACGTTTATGTCATATTATTCGCCTTCCAAAAATTCTATGTGCATACACCATTGTCACTGAAGCCGTATCGATCTGACTCTGCGATATTATCAACAGTCATGTAGACCAACGGCTTCACGAGCAGTTCAATTGACTCGGTCTCACAGACTGAGTTGGTCTGGTGTATCAGCCCCAACATCGGTCTATGAGACTGAGTCAGCAGCATCAATATCGGTCTACGAGACCGAGACGCCAGCCTCGATATCGGTCTATTAGACCGACGCAGCTGCCTCACTGTCGGTCTATGAGACCGAGGCAGCACGTCGGAATATTTCTGACTCGGTGTCATAGACCGAATTAAATAATTAACTCTTCTTTACTGACCAGATATTTTCCTGAATTCTTCAGTATCTGAGAGTTCTAAGCAAGGGCGTAGTAATTAATTGTACTTTGAAAATAATATGAAAACTCACCCTTTGCCCGTTAATCTGGTTCCGTTGCAGCATCATTTGAAAATCCTCATCAATTTTACTGTATTTGGCCTCGGTGCGGGGTGTGAGCTGGTACTCGGTCTCTGGTTCCGGGCTGTCAGGACTCATCACTCCGTTTTTATGCTCCTTCTTATTGAGTGCCTGCAAGTGTCAGTGGACCAGCTCATGGAGTAATGCATTTGGGCGCCATTCACACACCTCACATTCTATCCGACGCTCAATTGTCGTTTGTGACGAGGAGTTTTCATTACTTTATAGAACTGTTTGAATCAACGATAACGAAAGCTTGATACGGGAATAAGAACTAGTCTAATTCTGGCAAAGTTTTTGTTAGAAATTCTGAAGTCATTATAGTAGATGCAGAAAATGAATATAACATTAAGATGGCACCTATACCCAGAATCGAAGAATCCGTATGAACCACTATTGATTGATGCGATTTTCTCCAAGTGTGTATAATATTATTAGTAATATTTTTTCGAAAATGAAAAGGAAAATCACTCTCGATGCTTCCAGACAGTAGTACCTTTCCTCATTGTTGATGCTATACAGTTCGTCACAAACTTCGAATTGGCTTTACCATCGTCATCTACCACACAACTAGCAGTCTAAAGGTTAGGGTTTCGAAACTGAAGCAACAACTCGTGTAAATAACAGGCAATGCAGCAAATCGATAACGTAAGCACAAAAATAACAACAAAAAACTAAAACAGCGTTAATGATAATAGTAATAATAGTTAGTCGATAGTTATCGAATTTGCATCAGCCGCGTATTGAGTTGCTGCTGGATTTGATGTACCTCGATAATGTTTTTGTTGGTGAGAGACTCGTGAGGTTCGTTGTATTCGGTATACTTAAGTAGAACCTTGTCCATGTCCGTACTGGCATACTGGTAGAGTTTGTTGCTGCTGCTGAAGATGATCAGCGCTATTTCGCAATCGCACAGGACCGACAGTTCGTACGCTTTCTTCATCACTCCGAACTTACGCTTGTTGAAAGTCACCTGGAACAAATATCAAAGTGAAGGAGCTGGTCTTGTTGAAAGAAGTATGACAAGGATCACGTTCAGGAAAATAGTTACGAAAATTATAGAAAAAAATTGCATTGCACCAGGATTCAATCCGAATACACATGAACCCACATAGCGTATAAAGTGTGTATTCATTGATTTAATCTCTTATATAACTTTCGAGTAGCAACAAGCCCACCTTGATGTATTGAGCAAATATTTGAGCTGCAAAAAGACAACACGGGAGTGATTGCTAACGATACTTTTCGAAAACAAGATGATTGTTGTGACATTCTTGCTTTCCCAGTATCATCCTACGTGCGCAATGTAATTTATTTAGAAAAATAAAAGACTGTTGACTTTTCATTAAAGCGAGCACTTATAACATGTATATGGGGTGTAGATGAAGCAAGAAACGATATCGATTGAAAAATAGTAAGTCGCGACAACGTCAATATGAAACTTCCCATCTATTGACTTTTTTATATTTTCAGTTGAGACGTTATCCAATGTTTTTGAACATGTCATTTTCAACGGGTCACACATTGTTTAAAAAAGATAGGCTGTCATAGGCTCAACGGAAATCTATAACTTTTAAATTAATTGAAAAAACGAATTTTTCAAAATTGGCAACTTCTTGAAAGTTACATTTTTCAAAATGATCATAGAAGTTACATATCTGGTAACAGAGTATCGATGTATAAGAAAATTACGTCAAAAAATTCGATGGATTTTGGTATTTCTCGACTTTCGTAAAATATATTTCTGAGTGATGATTTGTAAATATCCAATTGGAGAAAATTAGTGCCTCATTGAAAGACATTCTTCTCCATCACCACTGGTGGAGAAATGATCATCAATCAACGTGATTCAAAAGAGTGTTGCTTCTTCTTCCTACTGATGGTTGAATTATATACAAAAGGTTGACTTCTGATTTGATTTGAGGAAAAATTTGTGTGATCAACACAAGTATTCGTGATACGATAGAAATTCCACAAATCGCAATAAAATTTGATATGACTGGGAAGATTACCGTAAACGAATAACAAATTAGGGTGATTTAATTACTTGACGCGATATTGCGAAATCAAGTTTAGGATAATCAACATTTGCAATGCGTTGCTTTTCACCAGCGTTGCCGGTTTGCAGCGTTCGACAAAACAAAATATCAAACAAGTTTCTGAGATATTTAAATCACAATAAAAACACTTCTCGATCAAAAACACTTCAACTCATATTTGGAACAAGACAATGCAGCTATATTCTCAAGTTTGAATTGAAGATTATTAAAAAAATCAAGACCAACAAGATCTGGAGCACCAGACACCATTTTTCTTGTTCAAACTTCATAGAGATAATATATTTTCTAATCGTCAAAAAAAAACAAAATCCAATATTCCAAAATTCTCTAATATATCCAATAGTTTCTTATGGTCCTCACAATCGAAGGCCCTATTCAAGTAGAAAAATATTGCGATTCGCATATTTAAATTTCCAGATACTCGAAAAAAAACTGGATTTTTGAGGACTCTGGCAACAGCATGAAATTTAGGCACGCCTTCCACCAACTCTGTGGTTGGTGGATTGGGTGAATACATCACACCAATTAAATGATCAGTAATTGCACTTATTGAACGTAATTAATTCAAAAGGTGACGGTTTCAGAAGTATGAAACGACAAAATGTAAAAAATCACCAATTTTGTCGGCCAGAGTGGAAACCTAACTACAACATTTCAGAAACGAGTAACTGAATCGACCGATTTAGTCAACTGTTAAAAATTTATGTGAAATTAGAAAAAAATCATCCAGAAAACATCGGTGAAATGTGTATTGAAAAATATTCAACTTATTAGATTAAGAACTTGATATGGTGTCCTAATCGATCATGTACCTTCTACATGAAATAATTTCTCTCCTACAGCTATACAGGGTGTGTCAAACGTCGGTAAAAATTTGATTTCCTAATTTTGAACAGTACAAAAAACACATTTTCTCGTAAATCACTTACAGCGGTATTTTTTCAGAGAAATCGACATGTCATAAACTTGTTATAGATAAGTTAATAAAACCTAGGTTGTCAAAACTAAGAAATTGAAGGGGAACTCAACATTGTAAAATTCAAAATAAGAAAGTTGGTATCGATTATGGCAGCATACCATATTTCAAGTTTCTAATCCAGGTGCAACTTGAAAAACCTTCAATGCAAGGTCTATGCAAATCACCTTGTATATAGTAATATCTCGCAAAATACCATTCTTAAAGAAATATATCTGAATTGTGAATTTCTCGCTCAAACGTTCAGCGCTACGAAATCTCTTCCAGTCGATTTTCCACTTGTCAAATTCAATTAAAAGACAAACGGAAAATGAACCGACAATATTCTGTACAAGTCAGTTGAATACCATTGAATAATTTTTTTTATCTATTCCCAAACGATATAATTCCGTGTCTGTTTCCAATAAATGGATGGAATATTGAACGCGAATCTGTCTGTGACAGTTCCTGTGCGAGACAATGAAATTTCACTGAACATTTTCGGTGAAAATGAAAACAACAGGGTGGATAACGTGATGTAGATATATCCACCGGTGGTGGTGGAGAAGAATGTCTTTTAATGAGGCACTGAATCACTCCAAGTTTCAATCACAAACATGTATTTTACGAGTCCATGACTTTTAAATGAAGAAATGAAGAAACAAAAAGAGAAAATACCAAAATTCATGTAGTTTTTCTACGAAATCTTCTTTTGCATCAATACTCTTTTAACAAAATTTTATCTTCTATGAATTTCGCTAAAAAAAATAAATCCGCGAGTCATTTTAGCAGCTACTATGAGAGAATTTTTATCGAGCCAAAGGAGTGAAAGTTACAGGAAGCCAAGTCTGGAGAGTGAGTAGGATGAAGCAGTCATTCCACAAATTGGGAGACTGCATAGGAATGGACAGCTTTTCCCATTGACCGTTTCTCCATAATTTCGCTTGAATTCGCTCTAATATGTCAGCATTATACCTTCTATCTTGTATTTCAAAGTACGTTAGAAAATAAACCACTCGATAATAACCTTAAATTTCTGAACGACCTTTCCGTCATTTCATCTTCACAAAGAGAATAAACGAAGCCATCCTTTCTTTCAACTTTTAGCGTTACCGATTTTAATTTAATTTCTAGTCTATTGAATGTTCCAACAATGAGAGGGGAATACCACGTGGTAAAAAGGTACCTTTAAACACTAGGAAACATGAATTTCAGGTGGGAGAAACACGAAACAAAAAATAGGGAATAGCATAAACATCATGAAACAGATTTAACAGAACTGGTCAAACCGGTATAGAGAAATAAAAAAATCTTCAAGAAGCTTCGAAAACTTGGAAACTCATACTAAAATATGGTCCAGATATTTTCTCGAAAAATCAGCAGATATTTTCAGATATCATCATCAGACTTTTTCATAAAAAAACCTCTGATAATCAACATCAAAAACTATTTTAAAATGGCAAGAAACATATCATGTAACACTAAGAATTATCATTTGGTATCTTAAAGCAATTTACTAGTCGAAGGTAGATAAAGTATCGCAGGAAAACCGTTTGCAGCCAGGTCCTGCAATCGATTGAACAAAAATTAAAACAGCGATACCATATCATGATATACAGGATGTTTCGGGTTTCTATAATGACAGATTGAGATTATACTTTCAGTTAACTCGACAAGGAAATTTCCTCACGTTACAATACCGAAACCACCGTTCAGAGTGTATCTTTGAATAAGTAAAAGACTGCTAACTTCTGGTGACTATGGTTGGAAAAACCAGAATGTGAACGAAAACAGGAAATATCACTGATCGATCGAATACATAGCTACTTGCTTTTAGCAGCCAAAACTGAGATGTACAAGTTTCAGATTGGTTTATGTGTTGTGGGGTCCTCACAGTGTTTATTTCCGTAGTTATAGATAATGAGGAATGGTTTATTAGGAACCTTCATCAAGAATCCAACAGATATACGTCAACGATCGTAGGGGGCACTAGTTGTTTTCTGTTGCACATCTTTATATGATTTTGGAGTCGTGTTGGCCAAATGGGTACGTTCAAAGTATTAGTGGAAAATAAGTACTAATGAGTCGGATCTAGTTTTACACGGAGTGTTATTATTTTAAGGAACCCATGGAATATTTGAAACAATTCAAAAACTGAAGGGACTTCGTGTGACAAATATCTTACCTGCCGATTCCGTTCGTCGGTTATTCTGGATATTTGTATTTTTTTACGACCCATGGCAGCAATTTTGAACCGCTAATATGAAAACTCGTGGCGAGCGGACAGCTTGCTGATCGCTTGAAGCGATAACGGACCTGCTCCTTAGCGTCGTTGTCACGTCTCAATGTTCTGAAACAAAAAAAAATCAGTCAATACAATTACATATGATAAAATTTACAACACACGTCTGTGATCATCAGGCATCGAAATATTCGAATATCGAACATATTGTGAATGTTTGAATGTCAAGAATGATGAGGATAACAACACAAAATTGCCTCAATGAACTATTGGATTGTCAACGCTCATAAGGAAGTAACCTTCAGGAGTGATTCTGCAGATAAAAAGACATCAGGACGAAAGATCGATACAAGAACTTCCTATGACAAACAACTTTAATAACGTCGAATGTAGAAGGATATTCACACTAACACCGTATAAATCTGCAATAGTTACATAGTTCCCATTGTAATCCATATCGCATCAATCATATCAGTGTCCTCAAGTCAATTTCATTGATGTTAATATTTCAGTTTTGGCAGCTTTCATTTGATAAGATTAGATAAACGAATCACCTCGCTCTTCATGGAATCATCAAAAACGGAAAAACACGATATGATTATATAAAGGTACCGAGAATGGTCATACGTGTTGATGAGAGGGTCACATACATCTCTTGTACAGAAGTAAAAAAATCCAAAGCAAACACAAGCGACATATTCTACTGAGGAAATGCTCTTCAATCTCGAGATACAAGATCTGATATTTCAAACTATACTTATAGCCAGCCATGTCGTTCGATGAGTTCTGATGTTACAAGATTTTGATGTGGGATTTGGACGTCGTAGGATTTTAGTGTTGAGGAAATTGAGTGTCGTGGCAATTTAATGTCGCTTACAGTGGGTATCATGTGAGATTCTTAAAAATAGTACACGTTTCGTCATTATGTCACTCTTAGTTTGTTTGGCCACAACTATTTTTTAAAAAAATTTATCAGAACTCCAGAACGTCGATTTCGAAGAGCATATGTTTTGAAACCTTCAAAAGTTATGAAACAAAGCTCAGTTAAGCCAAAGTGCTTGAGGAATATCAGATTTCAAGATCGTAAAGGTAATTTCCATTAAACTTCGTGGACAAATAAAAGAAAAATATGTACAAGTCGTCCAGGTAGTTATAAGCGTTTATTTTGACAAACAAATCTTGGGTACGTGAATTTTTAGCCTGTGGATGAATGACAGTTTCTCACGTTACAGTAATAAATCCAAACCAGCATGGTGGCGCATTTTCAACACAACTTGTATCGACACATCTCGCAGGCTATATTTCAAAGTTTTTATGTTTAAACTGGACAAACAAACGAAGTATTTCTGTTCACCAAATTCCAGTCCATAAAGGGAAATTACTTTGAAAATATAAAACATCACTGTGTGTCAAACTATGAGAAACAACGTTAGAGTCTCAACTTCTCCACTATTTTTAGGGTACAGGCCTATATACTATATTAACGACGTTTGAAGTAAAATATGTTAAGATGTCAGTTTTCTCTCATTCCAGCCAATCCTTTGATTTCTTCCCCTTTTGTTATAACACTTTTAACGTACGCTTTTCGTTGCATCAATGTCTTTCGTTGTCAGTTCTCTTTTCGATTTCATTTTCATTCCATACTCTTCAATAGATGGTGCGATAGCAAAAACAATAATACTAGAAGGTGTTTGAAGAATGAGTGTTATGGAAAAGTTATATTTTTTTTAAATTTAACACTTTGTATTTTCTTACAGCATCTAATCCCCAAAAATGAAAATCGTTTGTGAATTCCACATGGACTGACTGCGTGATTTATCTCAAGAAGAGACCAAATTAAATGCCCTAGATTTTACACCAAAAAATCATTTTAAAAAAGCTTATCAATTGTCCAATGACTTAGCAGCAATGGTTTGAGCGAGGAAACTTGGCCCATTCTGTATAATCCAATGATGATATCAGAAATGTTTCGCTCAAGTCAAATTTTTTTCTCGAAAGCATTTATTATGGATAAGTTTGTCGAGAATCAACACATATAATTCAACGGTCTTGGAGGGCAGTAGTTATTTTCTGTGGAAGACTTGCTGATGAATATTTCAATTGTACATACAGGGCGTTTCATAAATGCTGATCCTAAACGGTGATTCTGCAGCTGCTATTTCTGGTATACAAGGTGGTGTTAATGGTATTAACTCATCCTTACTTTGAGTTACATCCATTTCTAACAGTCCATTGACAAATTTTCAAAACAGACAATGACATTAAACTAAACATAAACAATTCAACAATCGTCATCAGCGGTAAACATAAACTAACGAAGAACCCAGTGACCTTTGATAAAATAATTTAATTATTTGAATATTGATAATGAAACGCAATTATTAAATATAAAAAAGGCAATTTTGCATGGAAATGGAACAAATTTGAAGTAGAAATTATATGTTTCACACGGCAGAAAAGCAGATTTAATGCCTTGGATGGTTTCATAGCCTCGGCTATGAAATACCAGACGCGGCAGTAAATCTTGTACTTTTATGCCTAGTTAAACAAATAACTATTTTATAACCATCCTCATTCTTCGCAGTAAAATGTTTCCAACGGGAGATTTTCGAATAAAAATATAAAATGCATTCATTGACACTAGGCAAAAAACAAGCGTAGTTAGGAAAGCAATTCAATATATCCAATTTTTTCAATCGAAAACTGTCCGTCGTACGAAAAGAGAACAGGGATTATTTTTGAAGATAGAGGATAATTATAAAAACGACATTTATTAGACAAAAACCAGTAGCCTATAATTTTTTAATAAAAATATTGCAGAGCATAGTAACAGGGACGCAACTAGAGTCGGTGTATTTTTCCATTTACCAAACTTGAAAAAAATATATAAAACGGTTTTGGAGATATTCGGTAAAATAGTATTTACATTACTAGTGCGGAGTAATGTACACTCTTTTTCCTACGACCACATAATAATTTTATCAAATAATGTAGGTATAAAAATATTTTGATGTTTCACACAAATTTTTCAAAGTCTGACTAAGGTAGAGATTTGATATATTATGAAAGTATTTAACGAAAATAAACATGAATTTTGAAAATTTCTTGCTTTATTTAGAAGATTCAGAATGCTTTTAAATGGATATTTGTTTAGATCAAACTATAAGAAATAAAGATGATATTGACATGTGTCCAAGAAAATCGAATGAATAGTCCGACTGAGAACCATTCTGACATTTATTTTTAATAATTAATTTAAATACAAAATATTTTCTTCATGATATGATACCGACGAGATCAAAATCAAAATTGAACATCTTTTATTTTTGATAATAATTACTAATCAAGATACACTCTAATACAATATTTTTCTTGTCTTAATATGTGTCCAATAGCTCAGTTAGGCAGCGGGACTCGACGTATGTTCATGTAAAGAACTTTTCTTAAAATCATCTAGAGTTTATCGCCCTTTAGGATCAGCATTCAACTGTGAAACACCCTGTATAGCCTAAGTGGAAGACTGAATTACTCAATCCATTTTGTCATTATTAGCATTTCATTAAGTAAATTTCAGGGTACACTTCATTATAAATGCGGAAACGGAATATGAGAGTGAGTGAGGTAGTGAGGTAGGACACAAGGAATTGCGGTACTTTCGATACTTGACAGTGACAGTCCCACCCTATAATCACATTCGCTGACCCTATCTAAACCGACCACAATTGACTAGACTCTCCGTTGTCAGTCCAGTCAAACGTTGCCGCCTGATAGAACTGTCAACTGAACAGCATGCTCCGTGCTCCTTCTCTCCGCGTAAAGTGAAGGTGGAGAAGAAAAGAGAGGCAAAAAAAACGGGGCACCCGCAAACACAGTGACCTGATTTAGTATAAAGTACAGAAGCGGATCGATGATCGAGGGCGTACAAGGCCGGCGCGTGGCCCTCCCACGTACAAGGGCGCTTTACCTGTATCGGAAGTGGGTAGAGTAGAGGGTTTAATTGAACCTCCAACATAACCCCGCGGAACAATGCAACTATTTTCTTTTTCTTTGCACCCTTACGCATCGAGGTCTCCTTATAACATATCATCACAAAATATGCATGTCTTCCCTGAGTGACGGTACGTGAAGGGGATATTTCACACCTTTTTATGGCTATTTGAGAAATTATAGGGTGGCTGCGTGGCGCTAGATAGATGAAAAATGCTGCATCGTATACCTCAGAATTGTTCGGCTTTAGGCTGTTACCAAGCAAATCACTTTCAAAAATTCTTCTCTCGATTCATAAATACAGGGTGTTTCAAATTAAGTCGGCACCATTGCCAACTCCGTTATTATTGATGCTACGAATTCGGTTAAATGGGCAAACTAGTAGCATTTTTAATGGCCTTATCGATGCCGAAAACATAAGAAAAATTGACAGTCGCGTTTTCAGAATACTTCACACAATGATATTTCTTTCAATGGAACACCCTATATTTTTTCATAATAACAGTCTCAACACAAAGCTCATTTGACTTTTTTCGTAAAAGTGAATATAAGACAGTTTCATCAATAGGAAACATTTACAACAAACGGATTTGATAAAGCGCTATAAAATATCGAGTAAATGTTCAAAAACACCCCGCCTTCTTGCTGAACACATATTTGGGCCCTTCTATTGACACTACGTGTGGCATTCAACACAGTTCGGCCATCAATTCTATTAATTATAGTTTCAATATAATTTTTCAGTTCATCTACATTAATATGTTTCATTTTGTACACCTCATTTTTCAGAAATCCCCATAAATAAAAATCTAGAGGTGTCATGTCTGGTGAACGAGGGGGCCACTTAACAGAGCCATTTGTAGCAATCCATCTTTTGTCAAAACAGCCTGCAGCATTCTTTTTACGCCCCTAACAATATGTGCTGGTGCTCCATCCTGCTGAAAATAGATCATCTGACGAGCCCTCAGATCAAGATCATCGAAAAACTCTTCCAACGCTCTTGTTAATAAATTAATGTAACAGGGTCCGTTCAAAGAACCATGGTAGAAAAATGGACCGATAATTCTGCCTCTAAATTGACCACACCAAACATTAATAGTAAATCGTCTTTGCGGATTGTGGGGATGGACTAGAAATGGATTATGTCTACTCCAATAATGAAAATTATTTCTATTATATAGACCACGATTTGAAAAATTAGCCTCATCGCTCCATATAATATTTCTATAGAAGTTTGGATCTTGTCTGTATTTATTCATAAACCACCGACAAAACCCCAATCGTCTCTCAGGATCACCAGGTTCTAGTGTTTGCACTGGTCTTAATTTATAAGGAGAAATCTTATGTTTCTTCAGAATTCGTTGAATACCAGACAGTGGAACAGCTATTTCTCTAGATAAATCTCTGATGGAATTATTTGGATATACCTCAAAGTAGGATAAAACGTCAATTTCTGTATCTTTAGATATTACAAAACGTTTTTTAGTTCTCCTCTTCTCAAAAATTTTTTCATTGTTCCTGAATCGACGATGAAGCACAGCAAAAAAACGCCGATTAGGTAATTCACGATCGGGAAACGAATTGCTGTAGTGTTGGAGTGCTCTTACGCAATTTTTCTGGCAAACCAAGTATGATTCTAACCTATCACATTTTTCTTGATGGAAAAACGGCATTTCGAAAAATATTCAGTAGTTGACAGTTACAATAATGTTTGACATTGTCATGATATACTTGAGAATATTTGACAAATACTATGTCAACAAAGTTTCAAGGCAACTTGATTGCTCATAATATTTATGTTTCATCGAATCAAACACATTTTTTCCAACCACATTCATATGACCCTCCAGTATTTTATGTTCTGTACAAAAACAGCTTCAGAGTTTTCATTACAGCAGATATATTTTGATTCACACAATAAATGCGGCTAGCGGAATGGCTTTAAGATGGAAATTATCGTTTTGTACATTAATACCAAATAGCTAAGTGGTGTCAATAGAGTAGTGCGACATGATGATCACGAGTTTCACGAGTTCACATCCCAGCGCAATTTTTTCTTTTTACTGTCTTATTTTGATATTAGTAACAAAATATTGTCATTCGTATAAGTACCAAAATTGGGTGTTTGGACAATCATGAGGTTTTATTCGCCAAAACAAAGAAATTTTTTGTACTAGTGAAAGAAATTAATATTTCCACATAAGTCGCTCATTTTCCACTTTAGGAAGAAAGGTGATATGAGCTTTGTTGTTGAGAATGTTATTACGAATCGATATGCATGAAAAAATATAGGGTGCTCCATTGAAAGAAATATCATTTTGTGAAATATTCTGAAAACGCTGTCAATTTTTTTTTGTTTTCGGCATCAAGAAGGCCATTAAAAATGCTACTAGTTTGCCCATTTAACCGAATTCGAAGCGGAGTTGGCAATGGTGCCGACTTAATTTGGAACACCCTGTATAGCAATCCCAAATACCGCCGCATACTAAGAACATGGGAGGAACTACTACTCCCAAGCCACGACACCCCTACAAGCAACCCCCCGAAGTCTTCAGGTGACTTGTTCCAAGCTATAAGTGACGAGGGTCTTACATTTTAACGTGCGATCCCAAGCACGAAGTAGTGACATCCAAGACCCTACGGATATACGAGGGTTGCCTTTTATATTTCGGGATTGCACAAACCCTAGTGTTGCCATCTGGCAACTGACAGCTCTATCGTAAAGTTTGACATTTTTTAGGTTATGTGTACTCAGAACGTTTGGACATACGAGCGCTATTTGTGTTGTTTACAGTAACGTACGTAGATTGGAGGGCAAACCTCCAACTGAGGACAAGTACTGTCCCCTACGGCCCTACGTTTTTTTCTTTGTCATTTGTATTTCTACAACTGTTAGATCAATTTTAACATATATACGATTTTATTTCATTATAAGTGACTTCAATCGAAATATCTGTGTTCTCCTTTTTCAGTGAAATATACCCTAAGATAAATGCTAGGAAAGCTCATGAAGCGGTTCATAGTTCGAATATCGTATTAGAATTTTGAAACCTAGGCTTTGAAGACGAATCACCAATTCAACGACAGAAATTGTAAATTAATTAGATGACTGCAGACTGCTCAATGCATTAAAGAGTCTGGAAAGAGCAAAATATCAGAATAGTATGAAAGCGACTAAAGGCACTAATGCTAAAACAGTACATTATTCGAGTTTATATTATAATAATTGCATCAACTAAGGATTAATTTTTTTTTATCAAAAAAGTTATTTGAATGAATTTAGAGGGGTTAAGTGGTTTGTAGTTAAAATAATTACAATTGGAAAGCTTTCAACTACTGGTGATGATAACTTCGTTAGCGAAAAGTGCTTTGAATGAAATTGACGAATATTAAATAGTTCGTTTTTGTTTTGAAAAGCATAAACAAAATTAAATATGTATTTAATAATAAGCCAATGAAAAACAAATGCAACCAAAAATACATGACAGCCTCGTGATTATCAATATAGTGAGTGTATCTCCGGCATTAGGTATACGAAAATAATGACAATACATAATAGATGAAAAATAGTGACCATCGAAAAATGTGGAATGACCGGATTTTCAATTTACGTTAAAAAAAGGGTTGTTCAGAATAGCGTCCGGATTTGGAATTGTCGTGGAATGAATGGTCGATTACGACATATGTGACCTGAATTACGATTCAATGAAGGATGGCAGAAACAGTTGAATTATGAAAAATAAATCGATAAAATTGTCATTAGGCAGCTCATCCGGTAGTTTATGAATATATTATACTTTCTTGTTATGATATGGATAAATAATAGTCGAGTGGATCTGCGTTAGTGATCGTTATCTTGAAAAAAAAAAGTATGAGTATATCAGCAAATGTTCAAATTGAGTATCATAAATTAGCCTTCATTTACGAACAAACGACAATTTTAGTGTATCAAATGTATGAGTTCTTCCAGAGGAAATATCTATAAAAAAGATATCAAAATTGCACAAACCTGTTTCGAGACGAAATCGGTAGAACTAGAATAGCAAATGAGCAAACCTCGATATTCTCACCCCGTCCACCCCACCAACCCCCACTTCAAAAATTCAGATGACAACCCCCTATGTAAGATCCATGATTGGAATGACCTGTGGAAATATTTTGGTGGTACCATTTTCAATTAACAAACTAAAGGATTTAAAAAAAATAATCTTGTTTGGCATAAACTGAATCCTTTCTTCTATGCGCTGAGGAATCAAACTAATGCCATTGATCCAAAAAGCAATAATGTACTGAAAAAATAACAGCCAATGAAAAAACTCATCAATCTGACAGACTGCATATACACTTTTTTTTTGGTTGGCATTGAATGGAAACATCGTGGACAAAGGTTTTTCAGTACGTTCTCCTGCTATGTTCTTTACAGACCTTGTAAAAAATACAAAAAACGCTTCTATATAGGTGAAGATTTTTTACAAGTCGAATTAATTGAATAATTTTTCTCATTCGACAAAAAAATCGTCGGATAAACAATTTTTCTACCATGTAATAATCAATATCGATAACACTACTCACTGATCTGCTATCAGTAAATCATTATATTCAAAATAACATTGCATATACAATTAATTTTAATTGGAAATTTTAATCTAGTGTTTTGTTGCCATTCCAGAACACTTGCAGTGAATAATTATCGAGAAGGTAGACATAGCTTGATCGTGACAGTGACAATGTTAGAATGTCATTGAATTTATCTACGACAAATAGAGATAAATAAAGATCTGATGTTTAATGGTCTAGTGTAATGATAGAGATGGAATTTGTTCGATAATTTATAAGTAAAAAGGGTAAAAAGTTGTCAGTATGAGCGATACTTCCGCACGAAATTTTGAGTATATAGTGCGGATTGTAAGTGAATCTGCCAATTTTGTATTTTTCATTATTTTTAGGGGTCTACCCCTTTGAACTTTTTTCGATTTTTAGAATAATTTGGTTTTACATTGAATAACTCGAAATTCACATATCATTCTAATTGGATCATTCTGAATCGATCGGCGTTCGCACTATATTTAACCGTTCCCGAGTTGAAAAGTTCATGTGTAGTGGGATTTTTGACATTGTATTCATTTTATATGCCAAACTCTGAGCATGAAAAATCATTTATTTCAGGAATCTGCATGAAATTTTGCGTATATAGTGCGGATTGTACGTGAATCTGCCAATTTTGTATTTTTCATGAGTTTTAGGAGTCTACCCCTTTGAACTTTTTTCGATTTTTAGAATAATTTTGTTTTACATCGATTGACTCGAAATTCACATATCCTACTAATTTTATCATTCTGAATCGATTGGCGTTCGCAGAATTGCTCTATCTTTAACCGTTCCCGAGTTGAAAAGTTCATGTGGAGAGGAATTTTTGACATTGTATTCATTTTATTTGCCAAACCCTGAATGTAAGCATAAAAAATCATATATTTTAGGGATCTGCATGAAATTTTGCGTATATAGTGCGGATTGTACGTGAATCTGCCAATTTTGTATTTTTCATGAGTTTTAGGAGTCTACCCCTTTGAACTTTTTTCGATTTTTAGAATAATTTTGTTTTACATTGATTGACTCGAAATTCACATATCCTAATAATTTTATCATTCTGAATCGATTGGCGTTCGCAGAATTGCTCTATCTTTAACCGTTCCCAAGTTGAAAAGTTCATGTGGAGAGGAATTTTTGACATTGTATTCATTTTATTTGCCAAACCCTGAATGTAAGCATAAAAAATCATATATTTTAGGGATCTGCATGAAATTTTGCGTATATAGTGCGGATTGTAAGTGAATCTGCCAATTTTGTATATTCCATGATTTTTAGGGGTCTACCCCTTTGAACTTTTTTCGATTTTTCGAATAATTTTGTTTTGCATCGATTGACTCGAAATTCACATATCCTACTAATTTTATCATTCTGAATCGGTTGGCGTTCGCAGAATTGCTCTATCTTCAACCGTTCCCGAGTTGAAAAGTTCATGTGGAGAGGAATTTTTGACACTGTATTCATTTTATTTGCCAAACCCTGAATGTAAGCATAAAAAATCATATATTTTAGGGATCTGCATGAAATTTTGCGTATATAGTGCGGATTGTAAGTGAATCTGCCAATTTTGTATATTCCATGATTTTTAGGGGTCTACCCCTTTGAACTTTTTTCGATTTTTCGAATAATTTTGTTTTGCATCGATTGACTCGAAATTCACATATCCTACTAATTTTATCATTCTGAATCGGTTGGCGTTCGCAGAATTGCTCTATCTTCAACCGTTCCCGAGTTGAAAAGTTCATGTGGAGAGGAATTTTTGACACTGTATTCATTTTATTTGCCAAACCCTGAATGTAAGCATAAAAAATCATATATTTTAGGGATCTGCATGAAATTTTGCGTATATAGTGCGGATTGTAAGTGAATCTGCCAATTTTGTATATTCCATGATTTTTAGGGGTCTACCCCTTTGAACTTTTTTCGATTTTTCGAATAATTTTGTTTTGCATCGATTGACTCGAAATTCACATATCCTACTAATTTTATCATTCTGAATCGATTGGCGTTCGCAGAATTGCTCTATCTTTAACCGTTCCCGAGTTGAAAAGTTCATGTGGAGAGGAATTTTTGACATTGTATTCATTTTATTTGCCAAACCCTGAATGTAAGCATAAAAAATCATATATTTTAGGGATCTGCATGAAATTTTGCGTATATAGTGCGGATTGTAAGTGAATCTGCCAATTTTGTATATTCCATGATTTTTAGGGGTCTACCCCTTTGAACTTTTTTCGATTTTTCGAATAATTTTGTTTTGCATCGATTGACTCGAAATTCACATATCCTACTAATTTTATCATTCTGAATCGGTTGGCGTTCGCAGAATTGCTCTATCTTCAACCGTTCCCGAGTTGAAAAGTTCATGTGGAGAGGAATTTTTGACACTGTATTCATTTTATTTGCCAAACCCTGAATGTAAGCATAAAAAATCATATATTTTAGGGATCTGCATGAAATTTTGCGTATATAGTGCGGATTGTAAGTGAATCTGCCAATTTTGTATATTCCATGATTTTTAGGGGTCTACCCCTTTGAACTTTTTTCGATTTTTCGAATAATTTTGTTTTGCATCGATTGACTCGAAATTCACATATCCTACTAATTTTATCATTCTGAATCGGTTGGCGTTCGCAGAATTGCTCTATCTTCAACCGTTCCCGAGTTGAAAAGTTCATGTGGAGAGGAATTTTTGACACTGTATTCATTTTATTTGCCAAACCCTGAATGTAAGCATAAAAAATCATATATTTTAGGGATCTGCATGAAATTTTGCGTATATAGTGCGGATTGTAAGTGAATCTGCCAATTTTGTATATTCCATGATTTTTAGGGGTCTACCCCTTTGAACTTTTTTCGATTTTTCGAATAATTTTGTTTTGCATCGATTGACTCGAAATTCACATATCCTACTAATTTTATCATTCTGAATCGATTGGCGTTCGCAGAATTGCTCTATCTTTAACCGTTCCCGAGTTGAAAAGTTCATGTGGAGAGGAATTTTTGACATTGTATTCATTTTATTTGCCAAACCCTGAATGTAAGCATAAAAAATCATATATTTTAGGGATCTGCATGAAATTTTGCGTATATAGTGCGGATTGTAAGTGAATCTGCCAATTTTGTATATTCCATGATTTTTAGGGGTCTACCCCTTTGAACTTTTTTCGATTTTTAGAATAATTTTGTTTTACATTGATTGACTCGAAATTCACATATCCTAATAATTTTATCATTCTGAATCGATTGGCGTTCGCAGAATTGCTCTATCTTTAACCGTTCCCAAGTTGAAAAGTTCATGTGGAGAGGAATTTTTGACATTGTATTCATTTTATTTGCCAAACCCTGAATGTAAGCATAAAAAATCATATATTTTAGGGATCTGCATGAAATTTTGCGTATATAGTGCGGATTGTAAGTGAATCTGCCAATTTTGTATATTCCATGATTTTTAGGGGTCTACCCCTTTGAACTTTTTTCGATTTTTCGAATAATTTTGTTTTGCATCGATTGACTCGAAATTCACATATCCTACTAATTTTATCATTCTGAATCGGTTGGCGTTCGCAGAATTGCTCTATCTTCAACCGTTCCCGAGTTGAAAAGTTATGTGGAGAGGAATTTTTGACACTGTATTCATTTTATATGCCAAACCTTGAATCTAAGCATAAAAATTCATATATTTTAGGAATCTGCTTGAAATTTTGCTCTTCATGGAAACACCCTCGTATCTTCTGTAATTTTTGACGAAATAAAGATGAACTTTCTGCACGAAAGGGGTCATCCTACGTGATATACACTGCTCGCCAGCAGCGATGAAACCACCCATTTTTCCGGAAAGTAATATTAGGGAGTAAAATTGGCCCAAAATTCCTTCGGATTCGTGTTCAGGGTCCCCAATTTACTACTAATTCACTTGTCTCCTGAAAAAATTTCAGTTCTGAAAAATTAAATTTTTTTTCAAATACTTCACGGATGATGACCCCTTTCGTGCAGAGAGGTTATCTCCAGTGTATCTATCGATCCTGGAAATTTCATGGTTCTACGTCAAAAATTACGGAAGATCCGGGGCGTTTCCATGAGAAGTGTAACAAGTTTGAAATTTTCAAGAGTTAGGTGTAGTAGCAGTAATTCGGGGATCCTAAACACGAATCCGAAGGAATTTTTGGCCAATTTTGCCCCCTAATATAAGTTTCTGGAAAAATGGGTGGTTCCATCGCTGTTTTCGTGAAGTGTATATCTCGTAGGATGACACCTTTTTTGCAGCGAGTTCATTTCTAGTGAATCCTGAAAATTTCATTGCTCTACGTTGAAAATTACGGAAGATACGAGGGTGTTTCCATGAGAAGTGAAATACACTGTATAGTGTGGATTGTAAGTGAATCTGCCGAAATTGTTTTTTTTATGATTTTTAGGAGTTGAAAAGTTCAAGAGGGGGGAAGGTGTAAATTGTATTCATAGAAATTGTTTTTGACATTGTGGTTGAGAATCAAGTTTTCTGGTTCTTGAATAACATCGGTGCCTATGATATTTCGATAACATTCTCATGATAAATAAGTTTTTCGAAAATTTAATTACTGGATTCCTTAAATTATTTTTCAATCGAAAAAACACCTCTTTGCTCCTTCCTCATGAATATCACGCTACTAAGAGATCCAAAATGCACCACTTTCTGTGTTATCAACTTAACGAATTATTGAAACATGTATACTTACTTAATTTACTTGGATATCTTGACGATTTCCTGAAATTTGTATCTTTATATGAAACTATTCTAGCCAGCGAAATGAGCGATAAACAAACTTACAAAGAAAAGGAATCTTCATCACCAGTTTCAACAGATTGGAATACATTTTTTATTTGTATCATTGGAAAAAAAGATCCGTAAATGATAACTGCTACTGAATTAATGTATTAAAGACCTACAAACGGTATGCGACTAGATATACCAACGCTAGAATTGACAACCCGCATTCGAGAAGTTGGGGCCGAAAGAAAAAAAAAATAGCAGCTGTGTAAATGACAACATAACCAGAATTAAAGTCAACCAAAAATCATGCAGACTTTGTAAAATCCTTTTTTCATATCCCCACGTAGGTAAATTATTTAGAAGTTTCTCAGTACAGTAGAGATAAAAACAATTCTGAGAACACTTTGAAATTCATAATAGATGATGACAACAAGAGCTACTACATTGAAGGCAGGATGTATTCTTTTTTGATGTAAATCAAAGCAAGCGCAATCTGCATAAGTCGTTCTCCACAGACGAAATTATTCTAATTCGGTAAACTCTAACATTCGAATTTATTTACCGAAGTTTAATCTCGGTTCACGATCATGTTTACGTTACATAACAAAAAAAATGCACAATATCTCCGCGCCCTTGCCCAATCTTGTTTCCTTATCATAATCTTACAAAAACACAAGACAGAATCAATTCTGTTAAAAATAGAAATACTACATACTATTTTTAAGAAGTCGATAAAAACCATTGTTACTAAATATAGTTACAAACATTGCGCGATGTTATGTTTGTTTTTAATTCAGAAATAGTAGAACTGGTTATAAATGTATTTTCACTTCCACAAAATTAATTCATTTGATGGATAGACAAATCGGAAAGAGAATGTGTGTACAATATTGAACTGATCGACTACCAATTTTTAACAATTCTCAGCGGTAGTAATTGGCGGCATAGCTACTTGCGTCCAAGCCACAATGTCGCAAGTAACTACATTGCACAGCAAATTGAAGACAAAATGATGGACTAACTTTGAAAAAAAAAGAGCATGTGAGGAACAGAGTTTCGTCGCTGATTTATATTGGAAAATTTCGAAAGTGCAGGACGGAAATGATTGCTATAGCTTGAAGAATTGTTCCGGTACAAACTTTCTTCTACGGTATTATGATGAGATACGGTTTAGTTATGTTACAACAATAATTTATCTCTTTAATAACTTTTCATCGCTACATCGTTGGAAAATTCCAACAGAAATCAGGCTTTGAGGCAGTTTCCAGTCATCGATGCTGTTTGATGACAACTTCAATTACTGGAATTGCCACTCTAACAACCATGTTTTGTTCCAAACATTAGAGACGCAGACGCCGGGATCAGTCCAGAAAAACGACCAAGTACTCACCAAATAAAAAAAAAACTCGTATTCCAAATCACATAACTTGACAGAAGTGGACCCGACGATTTACAGAACTGACACACCAACTAAAAAGAAAATCGCGCCTGCGACGGCCTACTAGATCGCATCAAGAGCGTAAGAAGACCGTACCAAAAGATAACGTCGAGCGTGGAGTTGCTACTGACGGGGAAAGATCGACGCGCACCACGCGATAGAAGTACCCAAGTAGCGGAGCAGGACGCAGGACTCGACACTCGTGCCAAGTCGAGATGATCCAGCGATACCCGCCACCTCAGGCGGCCGTGCATTGGTCGATATGACGGCGTGACGTCATCGCCAGCGACCAATGCCGCTCTCCGTCGGTATTTACGCCGTTCGAAGTCAGCTGGCACCGCGCTGGTAACGGGTAACTAAGACGCGTGGGGTAAAGGCAACAGCGTGCGGCGAGCGCGACGTGCGATGCTTTTTGTTTCACGTCCTGGACGGAACGCTGCGCCAATGTGGCAGGACAGCAGGTGAGGCAAGGAGGCGGTACGCCTCGGACTGTTGGTACACCACAGGGTGATGACCGATACGCGAGACGGACGCTGGCCGTCTATTGTAAGACAGATGTAAAAATTCTACATCTATGTTATACGTTCGAAAAAATTTCTGAAAAATCTGAAGATCCGTAACCAAGAAAACAGGCAAAGGAACAACACTAAGAACATTAGGAGGTCAAATATTTATAATAATATGAAAGTGAAGACTTTCCTTGACACGACATTTTTACGATTACAAATTCAAATTAATGTGTTTTTTTGTGAATGGGTTGAAAATTCTGATTATTCTTGTAAATACTCAGAAACGAATGAAAGATGAGCCTCAGAATGAACCAGGAAAAAATCAAAATGATGTAGGAATGTGGGCTTTCACGGCTTTCAAAATAATGTTCAGCAAATGAAGAATCGGCAAATAAATTGGACAAATCCATAAAAAGCGAAATCTTATGTATTCCGAGAATAATAGATGTTCAAGTTTTGGGATAACTCAGTGACGAAAATGACTAAAGGTTCGACAGTTTAGAAAAATCACTGAAACATAACTCATTCCTTGAATACATTGTGTCTTGTTTGTTAGATTCATATCTTGTTTAATTAACCCTCCATTATAAAAACATTATAAATTATAACCTAGAATTGCAGGAGATTTATTATATTCACACATTAACAATTTCATAATGTATTAAATATTTCTCATGTGCAACTGGGAGTACTTGACGACAGGCGGTAAATTCCAAAATGAAAGGACCACGCACACACCTTATGGAAAAAAGTCTCTGTACTATGGAAAAATATTTCTCGCGAGCATTAGGAATGCCCAGTCGCACACAATATTGAATATAAATGAGATATTGATATTTTTTCATTCAGCTGAATTTCTCCAAAAATCACAAAACTCATGATTTGTCGCCATCTAGCGCCGAATCTAGTCATACGATCAAGTTGGGCCAATGGAGACTTTTACTTAGAATGGCTCCAGATACAACATATCAAAAATTCAGCCATTTTCACCGAAAGACTTTTTCCCATAAGGTGTGTGCGTGGTCTAATCGAGCTTTTCGAATATTTTCCTATACTTATAGGATTGTCGGCAAACGTCGAACAGAAATAATTCAACAGCCCCATACGACTGCCGAATCACATCTACCCAACGCTTGGCAATGTTTTTCTACAAGAATATACTATGCAATTACTTCCTGCAACAACCACAAAGTGGCAATCGAAAACATGTGACATCTGCAGACTAGTTTCGACACTCAACTCGCACATCAGTACAGACTCGGCCACAATATGCAATTGAATTCCAATCGGTTTTGTTAACTACGATAAATCCGGCACCCTTTAAGAAAGTGAGTAACAGAGCCATTTATAGATGGCAGTCGTATGGGGCTGTTGAATTATTTTTGTTCGACGTTTGTCCACAATCCTATAGTATAGGAAAATATGCGTAAGAGTGGATTATTTTTATAATCGAAATTCAATTTTGGAATACATGATATTATAATCAGACCTTACATGATGCTGTCAACAATATATAAATACCGCAGAAATGTGTTATGGATTTTTCCATTCCAAACAAATGTGTTTCAAATTCTCCAAACCTAATAATAAACGCAAATTCTTGTTTAGGCATGCCTAAGGAATAATGAAGTGCATTGATCTCATTTATATTGGAAAACTATGACGTATGTGAAATAAAGCCTAAAAACTGTTTTGTTAATATAGCTGGAAAATGAGAACTGTGAATTGAAGGTTACCTCAAGATATTCTATTCTCCTTTCAAAAATACCATCATACATTTTACACCCAAAAATACGTGCTATAGAAAGTACATTAAATTTATTGAAATTTAAATCTACTTTATTCTTCTGGCTCCATTGCAAAATTAGTAGTTCTATACAATCACTGTTTTCATTCACTTGAACATCATCAGTAGAGAGTATAAGCAGGAGGGGCCCTGAGTTCGAACCTTGTGGCACTCCAGACTTGGGCAGACATATTTCAGATGCATTAATGTTATGCCCAACAATGAAATATCTATTCAGTGGATAATTAATTCTCAATCAATTCTACAAAAATTCTGGGAACTCCATGTTTGCTTATGTTTTCTGAAAAAACGTCATGATGAGAACCTGATCAAGAGCCCTATGAGAGTGTTACTGTTAAAAACCTCGTTACTGAATTCTAAAAAATTTGTACTGATTGATTTTTGTCTCATGAAAATGGCTGTTGAGATACTATGCATTTGACAGTAAAATAACTGAGTTTGCTGAAAATGATACGATCAAATAATTTTGCTGGTGACCGCATTATTTAGATAATAATAATAATGTGCCTGTTGGCGAGCATGAAGAACGCAGGTTGAGCACGCAAGGAATTAGGAAATATTTTAGTTTGAATAATAAAAAATGCAGTGAAAAATACGTCTGAATTATTTGAAAGACTCGAATGGCATTACTACAGAATTGACAAAATCATTAGGTACAGAACCAAAAAAATATAACACTGTCATAGAAAAGCAAGTGAAAGACAAATATGTGAATGGCCATGAAGTTTTTAGGCACAAGGGTCAAAAATGCATGCGTGTGAATCGCAAGTGCTTCAAAAACCCTGCATGGGCACGCATGTACTGAATCGGCCTTCAAGTACTATCCAGGAATATGTAGTGACAAACGGTCTAAGTAGATCGCAGCCATTGCCACAGAACATCAGCGATTGAATTTGCTAGTAGATCACTCCTTGTTCCATGTCATTATATTGGTTTCATTTTTGTTGCAAGGAACAAAACCACTGAAAATCGAAAAAAATTGTCAAATTTTTTGGCACATTCGGAAGCTGAACTCTGAGCGACCTCGAATTAAGAATGACGCAAACTTTGGAAGCTTTCAAATTAGGCAGTTAAACCGAAATCTACAGAAATGATTTATTATTTCTGTTTGGCAAAGACCCAAAAAATCTCTACTTTATTATAGTCTCAAACGTGTCAACAGGAAAGCGACCATTTACATTACTCTGTTATAGCTGTTAGAAATTTGGCTGGTGAATTTTGCCTTTCGACCAAGAAATAACTCGCAGTCTACGGCCGATTCGATCAACATTTCCTAATTTAATCAAAATTAGTCTCATTGCGAAATTTTTTTTACCGAGATTTTGAGCGTTACGTCATTATAAATATATAAAGTGGAATATTTCCTTTGGTTGAATCTCGAAATAATTAATACTTAAATTAGAAGTATAATTATGGGAAGAAGTTCCGCAAGGTTCTGTTTTGGGACCACTTTGTATGAATTTTTCTTTTCGCCAAAGTAACAATTCCTATTATACATTATGAAAAAAACAAAAAATAAAAATTGAAACGTTTTAGCGAGCAGGCGCATAAGGTTATACCGTATGAACCGACACCAAAATAGATTTCAGAAGGCCATTATCGATAAGTAGCGTATCAAGTGATACAACATCAAATTAACAAAATCGTTCAATGAAAAGCTGTGCTTTCTACCGAATACCGAAATAGATTAATACTGCATGATCCCAGTAGATCCCTTCGGTATCGAGTGCACCTGTTGAAGCATAAAAATACTAGTTAATCTATATGTGTACACAATAATTCATTTGATTTCTGTTCATGCCTGCCGTTCTGTCGATATCCAATTTATCGTGTAATCTGTCGCCCTGCAAATGCTGATATTCGCCAGGCGATATGTTTCAACCAGATCACGAATGGATCCAGTGGAACGGCTGCAAAATTTCATTACGAAAAAACCAAAATAGAAACCGTGAAACCGAGAAAAATACACACCTCTAAAAATTCATTTCACCAAAATAGTACAAAAGTGGTATCACTAATCATACATCTCAGAGAGCTGAAAATTGACTGAAGAATTCCACAGGGCGGGATATTTGTCTTGTTACTGCCGGACATGGTGTTAGACGAACTGTTGGTATCTTCAGAAAATCAGAGATACACTTAGGACATGGCAGTTTTCGTACAAAGAAAGCATGCCCAAATAATCTCTGAGCTGACGGAAAATATACTAAAGACCGTAAAGATATGCTACTTTGAGTCATAAAAATGATTGTGGTCACGTGGCCTAGTGTCAAGAGGGCATCATCAACTTTTTTTTAAAATATAAAGAGGGGTCACGTGGCTCCTGGTTTTGAAGATCTTCAAATTCTATATCCAACACTTTTTTGTTTGTGAAAATCGGCAAAGCCGTTTCAAACTGACGAACGTTTGAAATTTGCTTCAAATATTCAACAAATAAATTATTTCAACTATTAATCGTAGCAGGACTCTTTACGTCCTCACTGTATAGAGATATTCGCAAAAAATTATGAAATATATAAGATAAACAAACAAAATAGTAGTTTCAACAAGACGAAAAATTAATTTTCCTCTCAAAATTTGCTCTGCTGTGTTTTTAAACCATCTGTGAACCTAACAGTAATCTGCTCTCAGTAACTCCTCTTCTTGATGGACCCAGTCGTCTCTCTTCGGAATTAGAACGGTTAAAGGCAGGTCAAAATTTACTATTGGAGGCATTATATCAGAGGTAATTTCCAGAATGCTGTGACTTCAGTGTCAATCGGCAATCTGCTACGCTCTGTATAAGTCTGTTGCATGTAATTGGCAATTTGCATGATTCTGTAGGTTGTCCATCTACCCTCTCTCCCCAGAATGACGTGGACAGGAGGTAGGTCTAGTAGGTTTACATAGCTGCTGACGGTGTGGTGCTGATGACACCAATGATCGCCAGACAATCCTGGATAATTTACTTCTGCTGCCGATGGAATAATCTTGCCATTGAAAGGAAGTGGAGTCAGGTCTTCCAGATTTCTTTCGTCGGTAAAGGGTAATATCACAGTTTTGCTGATGGGGTTGAAAGACATCTGTTCCCTCTGACACCAACTGTGAACGTCGTCCAACGTTCTTTGGAGGATATGAAGGCCACCCTTCCTGACGAGGTCCTTGCCAGAATGACAAGATCGTCTCCATAAGCTTGAAGCTCCACCCCTCTCCTCTCGAAGCCCTTAAGCAGGTTGTCCATCAGCGGTGACCATAAAAGGGGGGAAACTACCCCACCTTGTGGACATCCCCTGGAAACCCTGAACCTAATGACCTCATCTTGAAGAGATGTAATGGTATAGACCCTTACGGGTGGCAGTGGAGGGCTGAGCAGACCCGCTCATTTTAAACATAACGTAACTTAACAAGAATGTTCTAATGAATACTAAGAAGACAGGGTAAAATAACGTTAACTGATAGCCACGAGCTATCAATATAATTTTTTTTTGGAATTTACGTAGTTTGGCCTCCTGAACAAAAAATCCAAATGAAATTTTTGGCGGTCTTAACTAATTTCGGAGATATATGCCTGTTTTTGAGAGATGAATGGCATTTTTTAGGACACATTTCTACCGCGGAAAAACACTCAAAATTCTTCCTTCTTCAAACTAACACAATGTACACACCCTAATTGACCTGTTTCACACTCTTTCTTTATTGAAAACGCTACTTTTTAGGAAAAAAACTCATCCTTCTTTTATGATCACATAACCTACAAATCTAGGCAAAATGGTTGGTGAATTTTATTCATGTCAAGTTGGTTTCTGGAAAAAAAGTGTGTGAATATTTTCCTTTTCATGTTGAAATTAAATGCATAGGAAAGTTGGCTGTGCAAATATGCAAAGTTCAAAGTTACTAACTTGACATAAATAAATTCACTAAACATTTTATATAAATGTGTTGTTTTCATGTTTTCAAAAGAAGGTTGCATTCTCGGTTGCATTTTTGGATAACCATTGCCGTTTTAAATAAAAAAATTGTGTAAAACGGGTGAATTAGAGTGTGATTGTGTTAGTTTAAATAAGGTTATTTTCCGCGGTAGAAATGTGTCCTAAAAAATGCCATTCATCACTCAAAAATAGGCCCATATCTCCGAAATTAGTCGAGACCGCCAAAAATTTCATTTGGATTTTTTGTTCAGGAGGCCAAACTACGTAAGTTCCAAAATTATGTTGATAGCTCGTAGCCATTAGTTAACGGAATTTTGCCGAAGACAGACTTATAACGTGGTTACTTAGTAGATGAAACGACTAAACTTATCAACTCATGAGGGGTTATTTGAACTTTTGAAGTGGGAGTTAATTCGATTTCCCCGAACTTGCTTTAAAACGGATTTGGGCAGTTCTTGTTATATTTTTTCATTTCCGAAATATTGCCACTAACAACTTCTGTGTTAACATGTGCAGGTTGGAATACTGAAACTGACCTGTCAGCGCGATTCCTCTCTTCTGCCCCTCTGAAGCGGATTTATGAATAAAACTTTTACGTGCCCAGCATAATCAAGAACTTGGAAATCGAGTACGACGCACTAGTTCCTCAATGCGACAAAAAAGTCTTCATCTAAATCCCGATTGTTCAAAGTTAGCACATCACAAAGCACCACCCAATAAAGATATTAAACGCATCACGAAGTCTGAAAACCAGTTGTGGTTCCAATAACATGATCGCATCAAGAGTCGCGAACGATACATCAAAATGCTGTCATGAGACCTACCTACCTCTCGAATATCGAATAACAAACAGCTCTATCCCATTCAATTCCTAATCCAAATAGCACAAAAACTCAGAAGTCCAATGCAAAAACCAACACAGAAACCGATCCCGGGAATTTACGTTCTCGAGTAGCATTGAACTAACTGAACGCTATAAAAAAGTTAAATACTATTTTATGATTCTGCAGATAAGATTACGTCTCACTTCATATAAGAATGAGATGCTTGATAAGTAAGTCCTAATCGCTGACAGATGCCAAACTGTTTGTTGCTTTCGGAAAATTTGATAAGAACGCGCTTACAGGGTGGCCCCTCATTATTTTCCATATTATACAACATTAAGGAAAGTTTGGTTTGAACTTCGAGATACGAAATTGCCACTTTGAAGTGGCAATTGTCACTTTGAAGTGGCAATTGTCACTTTGAAGTAGCAATTGTCACTTTGAACTGGCAATTGTCACTTTGAAGTGGCAACTGTCACTTTGAACTGACAATTGCCACTTTTATCTGCCAATTGTCACTTCGATCTGTCTCTTTTAACTGCCAACTCCATGCAAAAAATATTGTTTTTCAGTCAAATTCAAAGGGACAATTGCCAGTTCGAAGTGACAATTGCCACTTCAAAGTGACAATTGCCAGTTCAAAGTGACAATTGCCACTTCAAAGTGACAATTGCCACTTCAAAGTGACAATTGCCAGTTCAAAGTGACAATTGCCACTTCAAAGTGACAATTGCCACTTCAAAGTGACAATTGCCAGTTCAACGTGACAATTGCCATTTCAAAGTGACAATTGCCAGATCAAAGTGACAATTGTCAGATCAAAGTGACAATTGTCAGATCAAAATGGCAATTCCAACTAATTTGAAAAATATTTTGTTGTTGGCCCTTCTACGCCTTCGTATCGAGAACCCTGAATTAAGAAGAGTTTTATTGAGAACGATGGGCTGTATAAACAAATTCAATGGACCCACAACGGAAAATCTGTGCGTGGGTATTTTCAATCTATCAATCGATTTCAATCGTCTCACATCTTTAACACTCCTCTCAGATTTGATTTAGTACATTTTTCTCAACTTGATAAAAAGGGAATTTCATATCCAGCTCATTTCCTCTCCTAACCAAAGGAGCTGGAATACTTGCAAGGAACATTTTTGCCAATATATTTGTTGCAAATCCTGCACTGGATCAATTTCGGTTGTTCCGCAGAAAATTGACGAACTGTCAGATGCATGATGGGTCTTAATTAAATTATCGAAACTTTGATTTCCCCAGCATCGAATATTGCATTACTTGAATTGGATAGTATTTAAATCTTTTGAAATATATGAGGTCCTCGGGAATCATATACTGATAAATAAACTCCTTCTGGAATGAGCTTGTCGGGACACATTCAAGGGTAGCTCGAGATTTTCTGAAGAATAAAATTTCTTTTTTCGAAAACTCGATCGTGCCATGGAATTTTTGACGTTTAATCTCTTTTTCTTGCAGAACCTTGTATCTCAACTTACGAATCAGCATGAAATTTTGCGTATACAGGGTGTTTCTTAAGTACGTGTTGAAAATTCAGGAGCATGTTGCTGACGTCAAAATAAGAAGAAAAGTTCGTATAAAGATATGTCCGAAAATTATTCGTTTCTGAGATACAGAGTGTCAAAGCGGGAAGAATATTTTTACAATTTTTTTTTCAAAAGATCGCAAAAATACAGTAAAAAATTTGGCGGAAGAAATACTTTAACTCGATTGAAAAAATGAAGAAAAAATTATAGGGAAAAATATTTTCACAATTTTTAATCAAACATTAAGAACTTGAAAAAAATATATTTGACGAGAAAAATATTTTTACAATTTATTTCAATCGATTGAAAAAATGAAAAAAATTTGGCAGGTGAAATATTTTCACATTTTTTGTTCAAACAAAGAACTTGAAAAACAAAATTTTGGCAGGAAAAATATTTTCACAATTTTTTTTTCACACTTTTGAAAAAATGAAAAATATTTTGCAGGAAAAGTTTTTTCTCAATTTTTTTTTACAATAAAAAAATTGAAAAACAAAATTTTGGCGGAAAAACACCCCTTCGAGTAATTTTTTCTCTTTTTGATTGACTGAAATTCACAGAGTATACTAATTTTGTCATTTTGAATCGATTAGCGATCGCAAAAAACTATTTTCAATCGTTCTCAAATTAAAAATTTAATCAAGATCTGAGAGGAATTATTTTCTATTGATTTTTGTACAAATCAATCTTTTCTGAATATACCCAAATTTGAAGCCAATTTCAATCCAATTAAAGATTTCACAAGCTTTTCACAGAACCTCTGCATTTTCGAGTTGAAAATTTTCGTAATTTCGTTAATCAGTCATCAAAATTAATTTTTCTGATATGATTTGAAATCAGCTTGTTAAGACACATTGAAGGGTAGCTTCAGATTTTCTAAAATATGGAAAATAATTTTTTTTAAAAATCCATTGTGCTATGGAATCTTCGAGAACTCCAATTTCTTTTTACTTTCCTTCGGCTGTCACGATGTTCTCTGAACATTATAGGATTTTCATTTTCGTGAGAACCAAAACAAAAAAAAATATGTTCCTTTAACATTACAGGATTTAAAATAAATCATCAATGCACCAACACATATTAACAAATGAAACCACAATTTTTCCAATATATACGTACGACGCATTTCGAACACAACAGCCGGTCGGAAATTTAATTTTATTAAAAATAAGGGTATCAAAAACTATAAGGTCCCCCCAAAATAACTAACTGAACTTTAATGATTGGTAATCGGATACTAACACTACTTGAGTGTTATATCAATGTTTACACAAAAACTATTTACTCACGGGTACACTGAGTGAAAGCCAGTAGTTTTTAAACAAGCCAATATAAATAATCATTGGGTATGAATTGCGAATGGTTTGATAAAAATTAAAGGGGAAAACTATGATATTACTTGAACAGAGTTGGTACTTCGAAATTCAACTATCCACCATACTATCGAGGTGCCACTGTATTTATCATACTACACAAACCTCAAATATTTCAATCTGTAAAGAGTATATTATATAAACATCAAGTATTTAAGTTTTATGAATGATAACAGCTTTTGAAATATATTATTATCCCCAAGTGTTTTTGTTAGTGGGGTATTTCGAAAAATAATACTTATTTAGCATAAAAGTAATTCGGGAGGAGCACTTAAATGAATTTATTGGTTGAAAGTGAAATTTGTGTTCTCAAATTAAACTATAGCTGAGTTGTTAAGAATGTATCTGTATGCACTGTATTTTAATATTGGATACATTGAGTAATGTCACATTTTCAATAAAGATCTTACTGTGGTCATATTCGAAAGCCTGTTCCGCTATATTTGACTTCTCTAAACGGCCGAACCGCAAATGAGCCATATGTTCAACAGACCTCTCCCACATGGTACATCTTGTCTGCCCAACATACCCCCAGTTACAACCGCTTCGTTTAACTCATAGATACCAATCATTTCTATCTTTTGGATTGTTCACACTTATATTGAACAGTCATAATGTTTCCTACCTTAACCTTTCAAATCTTGGTATGTGGTTGAAGCCATATGACTACAGGTAATGTGAGTCAGAAGCCAAAATATGCACATAACTTAAATAGGAATTTCAGGATCTTCCCAAAGCCAGTACAAAAATTGAGAAAATTGAAAATGTGTGTTTTGAAATAAAGATCCTACACAAAAGACGAAAATTACAGGTATCGCGCGCACTTCGTTCGCAGTGATTGTGTGAAATGTTCAAACTTATTACTCATACGCTACTGAAAGCCATACCGTGTTTATCCGAACATCACTATTACCAATAAACACCTCAATAATTTATTCACGAATTGATTGGCAAGTGAATGCATCTTGAATATGTGCGTTGGCGGCCAGAAGAAGACGAACTTGGTGCCTAGCAACCGAATGTTGGCCGAAGCACTAAAGTATGAAGTCATATACTCCATCCACCATCATTACAGATAGTTTCAAGCTGCGCTGAACGCAGCGAAATAACTCAATTATTGTAGAGGAAGGAAGTTGAAACGACAGGAGTTACCGGGAAAATTGATTCAAGTTGACGCATTCAAGTGGGAGCAAAATGCCAGGGTAGGAGTGGAATACACCGCTAACCCAAATTGGCCACGATGTTTTTGTCTCACAACAATAGCAACTTACACATAAAAGAACATTCCTTGTGGTCTCTGAACCGTGATGACCTTTCAATCTTCAGTGTAAAGGATCATCTCCGTCGACCTTTTCCCTTATGTATGAGTCTTGATTTCTGTGGAAAGGGCTTGTCCTTAGAGGTCCCTTCAGAGGAAATCTATCCAGCACTTTTTCCAGCGCTTTGAGCGAAAACAGTGTTACGGGTCTGAAGAACTTTTTCCTTGCTTTGGGGATAACTACTTTTACTAACTACCAGACCTTTGGAATGTATCTGATCCGGAATATCTCCCACAATGATAAGGTGAGGAGAAAATTCAATCAGGTTCTCCCGCTTTTGATGGGTTGAACCCGTTCACTGCCCAAGCTATGACATCGTGCGTAAAGATCCTTTTCGCCAGTTGCCAGTCCATTTGGGAAACCTGCTATGCTGGTAGAACCTGGAATGTGGGAGTAGGAATCATCGGAGGATGGTGTTCCTTGGTCCCACGTGGTTCCGTCAAGGTTATTATGGACCATTCAGCCCCATCACTCTGTATTCTGCTAGGGAGTTGATTTTCCCACAGTAATATCTCCTGCAGACTCTTTCAATATCTCTCTCAGTTCTTCTTTGAATTCCCTTGTCGCTGTCTTCCTTCGATTTCTCGTTGTCCTCTTTGATGGCCTCACCGCAGGCTTTTCAGGTTGCTTCTTTCAGGCCCTTTAATGACTGTTTCCACAAGCAAATTCGACGCATGAGGTAGATATAAAATTCCTCTCGTCAGAATTTGCTTTGTTCTTATGAATCGGAAATCAATTTGCTGACTCAGATTGTGATTCAGGTCTTTTAACGTCACTTTGCCGAAAGCCTGAGTTACAACTGAGAAAATTATGCAGCATACTTCCTTTTCTTCTAAGGACTTACGGAATATATTTGTTGTAGAATTGAACAATCATTGAGAATTTTAGCTAAGACTATATAGAAATATCAACCTGTCTAAGATTATATGCGACAGTATTCCAGGCGGAAATTCACGCCATCGTTCTATGTGTAGAGAGACTGGAAGAAAACAACCTCACACAAAGATCAATCAAAATTTTCTAGGACAGTCAAGCGGCTTTGAAAGTAATTAGCTTGTATCGATCAACGTCTAAGCTGATGTCGAACTGACAGAAAAGACTCTCCTCAATAGGAAGACTCAACAGTCTGTCTCAAGTCTGGATTCCTGACCACTCCGGTATGGACAGCAATGAAACGGCAAACCTTCTGGCAAGAGAAGATGCCAAGTTTTGCCAAATATACATTAAACACCTGGACAGCAAGGAAAGTATAAAACTCCTGGCAAAACTAACCAGGATTGGCTCATTCCAAGGCATTCATACATTCCTGGAATAATTTGACCAAAACACTGTTAGACTCCAGCAGGGCCTACTCACAGGCCACTGTCATTTGAACCATCACATGACGAGATTAAAACTGTCAAAGGACCATGTCGTCTCTGTCTATAAGACGATGAAACAGCAGAACACATAGTTTGTGCCTGTCATGTCGCGGACCGAATCAGGTTTTCGATTCATTGATTTCAGATGGCCCGATAGGTGAAAATCTAATGGAGTCAAATTTGGAGATGAAAATTCATTTTTTGTCTTGTTAAAACTACTATTTTGTTTGTTTCTCTTACCTATATATTTCATAAGACTGGTTTGTTTCCTCAATGGAAGGAACGATTTAGTTTATGCGAAACCTAATTGTTTCAGAATTCCCTAGTTTGCTTGCCTCAAAATGGGTCTGGGCATTTCTAGATAAGTATCTTTTTTTATGTCCGAAATACAAGGATATATTGAAAAATTCTTAGCTTACTCTACTGCCGTCCTACGCAGAAGTACCGTATCTACAAAAGATATTAATATTGTGATAAAAAATTCTGTACGTTTAAAAACCTATAAATTTTGCTCTTTACCAAACAAAGATGAGGTATACTTGGTTTGAACAGCCAAAATTAACGAATTATATTGCCGTTTATACGAAAGTTCAAGAATTTCCTATGTTAGAAGGTCGAATCTACAGAATTCTAAGCAAAATAGCAGGTAGCAGATACGGTACTTTTACTTAGGACGGCAGTATAGAACCAAACAAAATTTCAATGCCAAAATATTTTATTACTCAACATATTCTCATCTTAATTGGATACATTTATTACGGCGAACCTGCAACGTATCTAGACCTTTCAAAAAAAAGTGTTTCTTCTTGCTCTGCAAACCAGACGTCTACAGCTTTTATTACCTCCTCGTTGGAAGAAAATTTACGACCTTTTAAAACTTTTTTCAGTTGAGGAAAGAGATGATAGTCGGACGGAGCCAAATCTGGTGAATAAGGGGGGTGTTCTGGTAATTCAAACCCTAAATCACGAATTTTTTGCATGACAACATGAGATTTGTGTGCAGGGGCGTTGTCCTGCAAAAACAAAACACCTTTGGATAGCTTTCCGCGTCTTTTCTCTTTAATTTTTTACCGTAGAGTGGTCAGTAATGTCGAATAGTAATCTCCAGTTATTGCTCTACCCTTATACAAAAAATGATTACTCCATGGCAATCCCAAAAAACTGAAGCAAGAACTTTTCCAGCAGATTTTTGGACACGAAACTTCTTAGGTCTTGGAGAACCGGAGTGTCGCCATTCCATCGATTTCTGGATCGTAGAAATGTACCCAAGTCTCATCCATAGTAACAATTCGGTTTAAGAAGTCTACATCGTTTTCAAATTGAGCACAGATCGAACGCGATGCTACTACCCTTGCACGCTTTTGGTCAACATTCAAACATTTGGGGATCCATTTTGCAGCAATTTTTCTCATGTCCAAATTGACGTGAACTATATGATGAACGCGTTCGTATGAAATATTCAGTGCTTCAGATATCCGTTTTAGCCCAATTCGACGGTCTGTTAAAATCATGTCATGAACTGCATCGATATTTTCGGGGACTGACACAGAAACTGGCCTTCCCGATCGGTCATCATCTTCAATGGAAAATTTACCTCTTTTGAAGCTTGCAGTTCAATTTTTCACGGTCGCATACGAAGGACATTGATCACCAAGGGTATTAAGCATATCTTCGTAAATCTGCTTACCTCTTAACCCTTTTAAATACAGGTACTTGATGATGGCTCGATACTCCAATTTTTCGATTTCCACAATTTCGGTGGACATATTTTTTCTTTTAATTTATTGCGTAACTCTGGTTTACTTTTTTGACGTCAAACTTTACACTGACACTTCTAATAAATTATTGTTCGTTGCTATGGTAACGCAATATTTTGTTTATGCAGGGAACCGGTCTAGGCTAACTAGATATCAATACATCCTCGTATTTCCACTGGCAACTCTCAAATCTAACACACCATGTTTTTCTAAAGGCTCTTTTTCAAATCGTCAACGAAGATTCCGTATTAGTTTCTTATCTAAAGACAGTATGGTTTTGCTGGGAATGGCCATAAGTCTTTTTCTCCAGTACAGCATGTCTCTACAGTCTTTAGTATATTTTCCGTCAGCTCAGAGATTATTTGGGAGTGCTTTCCTTGTGCGAAAACTACAACGTCCTCAGTGTTTCTATTCCCTTAGAGGAAGTATCTCTGATTTTTTAAAGCTACCAGCAGTTCGTCTAACACCATGTCCCGCAGTAACGGGACAAGGTATCCCGCCATGTGGAATTGGTAAACCAAATTCCAGTTACCCCTTCAAAGGAGTGAATATAACCCTGCGAGAAATTCACAGAATTGAGTTTATTAGATAAAACCCCTCAGTATTTGACAAGAAATCGTTCCTCAAAGTTTTCGCAATAAAAAAAACACCCTGTACAAATGATCATGCTGACTTATCAACTGCTGCATGTGATATGCAACTCGAGGGCTGGTATTACCGTAGAAAAGGCGCTCTACTCTATCGACGGCGTCGACTTCCAAAAGGTGCACAAAAGCTGTTAATGATTCGGGTGGAGGGGCCAGTGACCCAGAGAAGAGAAGAAGACGAGTAGTAGAAAAGGAACTCGCCGACCGCCGGATTTCCGCTAAACACGGTGCGCTTACAGCTGTTCGCATACCGTCATACCGTTTGTCGGATTCTGGGGAGATGGCTCTCGTTCTCGCTCATCTTAGTCATCCCAGTCATCTTCATCCTTCATCTCCCCTTATAATCATCTCACGTGCTTTGCGTCTTCGCGTCCCCGACCTCACATTCGAATACTTCGCTTCACCAAATTCATTCTGGAAGTCTATACAGGGTGTATGGGTAATATGAAGCGTCGGTTGGTCACAATCTCAAGCACTGATAGATGCAAATTATTGTTGAAATTTTAGTATTTTAGAGTATCTACAACAAAACAGCTTGTCAAATATATTAACTTTAGATCCAAGAAAATTGGTATATATGTAGGTGTTTCGCAAGGTAGTGTTCTGGGGTCATTATCATTTATCATTTACAGCTCGCTTCAAATTATGTCAGCACCATTACCAACTCCGATATTATTGGCGACACGAAATCGGTTGAACATATGAACTGAACTAATGGTCATCTGAGTAAGAGACAAAAAAAATGTACAGTCGCGTTTTCAAAGGAATACCATTATGATTTTCATGATCAATCAATATTCATTTTCTGGTACATAAAACCATTTTGGTACTTATAGAAATGACCTAATATTTTTATTCCAATAAAAGACAATAAACGGAAGAAAAAACATTGCGCTGGGATATGAATATGTGTATACAAATTCAGTATACTCAGTATGCCATAATGGTAATTATGGATGGTGACTAATGAGCTGCGACCTAATTAGATCTATTGTGCCCCATCTTCTTCTGCTATTTCAAGGTGTTCTCGTTTACAGCAGCCCCTCAAACCCCAATTCTTTGAGAAATAAGGATTTTGAGGGGTCTATTCCTAGTATTTCTCCCACAGTCAGCTGGTGTGATCCCAGTATATTCAATCTTTTGTGATGAACAGCATAACACTACATCAATATATGGTTTGGTGTTTCTGGATGTTCCCCACAGAATCTGCAGGTGCTGCCCTCCTCTAAGCCTAGCTTCCATAGGTGTTCTTTGAGTATGCAGTGCCCCGTCAGAAATCCCGTGATTGTCTTCAGACTAGTTTTGCTGAGGTTAATCAGTGTCTTCGATCTTGCTCGGTTGAAGTTGCCAAGGAAATCTTTGGCCTGCCATAGCCCTGGAAGTCTTTGCCAGTGTGTTGCTCTCAGTTTTATTGAGTTCGTCTTGAAAGTAAGATTTTCCAAGTCCGCAAAATGGTTCTGGCCCGATCAGTGGCGTTGATGCCCCTTTTCGTGCCAGGGTATCTGCTTGTTCATTGACCTCCATTCCGACGTGCCCCGGCACCCAGAGGAGGATCACCTTGTTGTTCCTGCCTAGATCATTAAGTTTGTCTAGGTATTCCCAGACCATCTTTGAGTTGATGTTATATGAGCTCAACGCTTTGATGGCTGCTTGACTATCGGAGAGGATTGCGATATCCTTGTTTCGGTGTCTCCTGTCGAGGTTGAATTGAATGCACCTTTCTATGGCGTGAATTTCCGCTTGAAAAATACTGGGGAACTGACCCATGGGTTCGGAGTATTTGGTGCGAGGCCCAAAGACTCCTGCTCCTGTTCCGTCGGGAGTTTTGGACCCGTCCATGTCTTTCCCATTGCTCGAATGGATTCTATGCTCCATCCACTCTTGGTATTTAATTCCGTTCGAAAGAATTTCTCGAAACTAAATTTCCTGGTATGTCATATACAGGGTGGCCCATCGAAAACGTACCGCAAGGCATTACAGGGTGGGAAAGAATTTTTTGGCAAAATCTAAAAACACGTCAAAACTGTTTGTCAGGGAGACACGTTTTGACGCGAAAAGCATAGTTAAACCTACAACACCCAACACCGTACTAGGGGTGTCATCCCATAAATTTCTTCAAATGGGAAGGTGGTCAAATGATACCTCATTAAACAGGGCTGCGTAGTTTGTGAAAATCGATCCACTCTTTTAGAAAATATGGAGGGATAGGACGACGGCTCCCAATTGAATGACCACGTCGGTCACCTGACTTAAGTCCTTTAGATTTTTTTTTAAATAACTTGTACCACTGTATGCAGGTCGGCGGACAGCAATTCGAGCATTCACTTGACTAATAAATAAGTTTTAAGTACAATTTAATCGATTATCGTCACACATTGTCGTTGGAGTTTCAACACTCCATTTTTTCTAAAAAAGTTGATCGATTTTCGAAAACTACGCAAACCCTTTCTAATGAGGTATCCCTTGACCCCCTTTTCCATTTGAAATTTTTTTTGGTTATCTTAGGTTGAAGATTTTACTATACCGAAAAGTTCTTTTCCATCCTGTAATGCCTTGTGGTACATTTTCGATAGTCCACCCTGTATATGTGCTTAACAATCCGGAAAACTGGGAACGGTACTGTCGCACTAGTATGTTGCTCTGAATGCTCTTTCGTTGATGGTTGAAAGCTTCCCCTATTCCGTAGACAATCCTGGCCACTTGAGAGGACGTTGAACGTCTTCTCCTAAATACGAATTGTTTCTCTGAGACAACCGTCAACCTAGCTTAGTAGATTTTTACGAAAGCTTCAGAAGGATCATATCGATCACCTCATCTACCGCGCTGGGGAGCGAGATCAGCCAGTAGCTATCCACCATGTCAGAAGGCTCACCCTGTTTGAGGACTAGAACAATATCTGCCTGTTTCAAACTGTCTGGTAATTTTTATACAATCTGGAGCCTTGTGCACCGAAATCAAGATCACCGCAATGACATCGTTGCTACATCTTCATCCAAACATCAAACATTTGAAGAAAACATTCCATTATTCCACAAGGAGTACGTGTATGCAAATTTTCCGTTGGAAATGTTAAACATTCAAACGTTATTGTAAACTTATAAAGGAGAGACCTAGAGACTCGAACAGTTTGTGCATTTATTTGCATATTTTATTGTCATCTATTCAAAATTACGAGACTCTCTTATTGTCACCTTGACTTTTGAATTAGTAATTTGTCAAAAGCAGCGACAAATTTCTGTTAGAATGGGTACCATCTACACGTCAAGGTGCACTGCCGGAACAAGATACTGAATCTCATACTGTAACACAATCACATGCATAAGGGCACTCATACACATTCCCGGGTGAGTGTTGGAATGTAGTGAGGAACTGCGAAGGATAAGTCGGCCAGTCATAGAACATTGAACGATAATATACTGGGCGTCCCAACGAAAAGGGGAACAATAAATCAGGAGAACTATCTGGTTACAAGAAAAATGCTGAGATATAACAACTTTGTCTTCGAGGGGAAGATTGATGATGATTCATAACCCATTTCTTCGTGCCCGCTTAATGTGCCCAAATGACATTCCACAGGCTGGCCCTGGTCCAATAAGTGTTATTGCTGCCCCCACTCTTGCTAGGACACCTGCCCTTTTGAGCCGTAGGCAATTTTATACAGCCTTGTACAATTGCAGCTGGTAGTTACCTTTGTCTACCGACTGTCGACGACCAACTAACAACTACAGACTGCCTATTGAGAATACAGATTTATTATAGATGCCTTTGCTGTCTGGTAGTGTTATTATTCCAGCAATGTGAAACGGAAGTTTGAATGAAGTTAAATGTGAGGCGGAAGGTTGGTTACCTGTATCTACGAAACTGAATACAGTACTAACAAACCAAATTTCAAGATAAACTAAATCCCCCAGACTTCGTGCTAACATCAACAAAGGTATGGGCGAACCTGCAATACCGAGAAGCAACATAATTGACCTTTGTCATTCACACCTCGGGGATGAATGTGCAGCTCACTAATTGAACACTGTCAAGCATCCCGAGGCCTCAATACATATATTATATGAAACCGCATCAGTGCTAAACTTCCCCGGATGCATTTAACATTTCAGTTGCTACGGGACTCTTCATTAGTTCCCAATCAGTCGGCATTTAGAACAGTAGCGCTCTCAGTGCAGTAGGAATGCAATATACGCTGAATTGATTGCGTAAACACTTCAGAATCCAAATATTAGTTTGCTGAAATATTCAACTTCAACCTTTGACTGAGCTTGTATCGAATAACTCAAGAGTTTCTGGCGAACATAAAAGGTGAAGCACCTGTGGTTTATAGCTCTATCGAAAACTTTTAAGGGTTGTTCGCAAGGGGAGAGCCAATCGAGAGTGCAACAAATTTTGAAGAGATCAACAAATAACAAAGCCAATAGTGTACAAATGACAGTTTAGGGAGGCATGCCAAATATACATTAATGTTCCGAGAAAAATTCAATCAATTTTAGTAATATACGATATCAAAACTTGACTTCGAAGAAAATTACTCCACCAGTACAAAAGATAAGCTAATTCGGATCAGATTCTTATCTATCACGTTACCAGAATTGATTATTCCCCGAGAATTCCCAATGGGATGCTGCTACTCGGTGTAATCTGAATGTTTTAGTACATTTTCAGTTGCTAGATACGACTCCATAAATGGGAACAGAATTCCATGACAGGTTGAATCTGTTCCTTAGATCTGACAGAAATCCGGCAGAAATATGGCGTGAAAATCAAGTTTGTGAGCGGCACTTTTAGCGATAAGCCCCAAAGGATATTCCTAAGCAGTATTGTGGACATAATTATGCTCTATACTGGCTTTTTTTATCCTCGTTCTGGATATTTTCCTCCCTCATTCATTTTTGGCTCCATGAGCCGATATCAAATAGACCAGGAGCCGATGTAAAGAATTGAAGTTTCAGTGATAAAGATACTCTGGAAAAATCGGCATGCGCCCCCCGTCTGACCAACGGTGGAAAATTGCGGGAAAACTCTGTAAAAATTTAATACAAGTTTTACGTGATTCCAAACTGCATGCCATTAGAAAGAAACGTCATTTGTATGATTAATTAATAGTAGGTAATTTGGCATGCACATCAGGATTGCGCAAAACAAAGTCACATACATTTTCAGTGTTTTTTGCAACTTTCGTCATGCATGCCTCTATTTTGCGAAATCCTGATGTGCATGCCAAATTACCTACTAATAATTAATTATACAAATGACGTATCTTTCTAATGGTATGCAGTTTGGAATCACGTAAAACCTGTATTACATTTTTACAGAGTTTTCCCGCAATTTTCCACCATTGGTCAGACGAGGGGGGCATGCCAATTTTTCCAGAGTGTTTTCATTACTAAAACCTCAATTATTCACATCGGCATGCAATTTGAAAACACGGAAGTTCACTTTAATTTTTTTCAGTTTTTCGTTTACCCTTTGAGCACTTTTGGCCACTGCAAATTGCATGCCATCAATTAGTAGCGTTTCAATTTGTTTGTACTTCCGTATATAACAACGGCAGGCAGTATAAATTCTCCACAAAAAGAAAAGCGCTTTTCCTTATGAAGAGCACACGTGCGGCGGCCAGGAATCCAGTGCAAAATGAGAGAACGTCACCTGTCACCAGCTCCTGATCTGAAAGCTATGGAGGAGGAATATCACAAAATTACACAAAACGATTAATGAAGGTCGTAAAGCAAAAATATTTCAAATCATTTGTATCTGTCGTTTATGAGATAAATAACTGAAATATTCAATAAACAATCTTATTATCATTACAGAAACGCTGAATTTCCTACGACAGAGTCGAAATGCTCATCAACTAGAATGTGGTTTACTTACCATTTATAAGAGAACTCCAGATCTCAATCCTGGGGCCTGAAAAAAAACAAAATATCATGTTCTTGTTCCCACAAAAGGAAAAGTCCCGTATTGATCAGAGAAAATGATGAGTGCTGAGTTACTGATGGTGGTCAACATCACGCCAAAATTCAACCAATTCAGTCACAAACTCAACCGTATTCAATTTTTATACAACAAGAAACATGTGAAGTGGACCATGAGCTACTGTTGAAGGAATTAGACTCGATAGAAAAACATGGAATACCGTACAATTGGATAATCGCAAATAAATTACCATTACCATCACGGGGGTTCCTCAAGGATCCATTCTGAGGCCACTATTCTTCATATTCTTTGTCAATGACCCAAATCACCTATATAAAATAGCAAATGAGACAATTTTATATACTAATTATACAAGCTGATGATCCATATTTTGACGTAGCATTCAAAATTCAAAAATATCTTGAGATGTACACAGTTTCTATCAAATCGAGAGTTACAAGGAACTCTTATGAAAAAAACACAGTAACAATGCGTTAGATTCATAAGTATGATTTCAAGTCATTATAAACATTTATCAAATGCCCAATTCCATGCGATCGTTTTTCGCGTTCACCTCGTAGAATCTGCCGTGATAGTAAATAAACCGAATGAAAAAACAACGTGAGGGGCCATGATCTAAAGATAGGTTTGGGCACGTGTGCACCGGGAGCATGGCAGCAGCTTCGGAGATGTTGCTCGTTGTCGTAGGGGGAATCGGGGATGGGGGAGACGAGACGCGCGGAGTACAGCGAAAGGCGTCACGACGGTCGCCGCATCGTTGACTCATGACGATTTGCGGCGCGCCACATTCAACTGCCGCCACAAACTGATACAGGGTGTTCAAGTATACTTGTGCCAAAGAAAATATAGCAAATGAAATGTATAGAACTGATTTTTGATCCGAAAAGGAATCCATCTAATGTGTATGTATGAGAACTGATATAGCATCATACGCGAAAACGGTAAGAACTATTTTTCATTGATCTGAATTCGTTAATAAAATGATATTACTAAGTAATCGCAAATATCAATAACCTAGCTATGCATATCATAAAACCGTCAAATTGAAAAACTAACGAAAAATAATATCATCGAATAATTATTTAAAAGTATCAACCAGTAAAAACCAGTCTGGTGGAAACTTGCTCTGCTGGCTCATAGATGGCGCTAACTTCTAATTGAACAAATCGAATCATCTGGTTCGGACTCATATTGATCGGTCATTTGTTTGTTCCTTCCTCGATTTATTCGAGAATTAAATTTCTGGGTTGTGATTTTCAAGAATATCGAAGGAAACAGCAAATGTTATTCATTGAATTTCACTGAACTTATAATCTCATCATGCTACGATCAACCTCAGGAATATATCAAATCTCAATTATTACCCATATATCGGCATAATACTACCTACTACCTACCTTCCATAAGGACGCTTTCGGAGGATGTAGCGTGTCAACCCACAAAACATTTGGAGGCGGAATCATATTATTTTCGTGATACCTACACGACTGGTGATAAAATTTAATGTGAGCCTTAGCATTTTAGTAATATTAGGTAGTGAGACAGAAATGAGAAGGAATTTAATGGGGACATGAGAATTCATTTAAGTATATTAACCGCACGCTACGCCATCTCTGAGGGAATAGATCAACCGGCGTTTCGCTCCGCTATAACCTCTCGGTATTAGCATTTATTTGTCTGATGATTTTTGATATGCCAATTTCAGGTCCTGTGATATACTGATTCGACGATTATAATTCCTTTGACTTTCGAATATTACGCTTTGCAGACTTACAATATTCTGTTATTACATTGTTTAATTTTTATGAGAGATTGTTTCTGTCATTTGACGGTTTGATCGAATATCCGTCTTCACATTCTCATTTTATGGTATTACAGATATACCGTCTTGTGATTTTTCAGTTCATCAAATTTTGGTTCTTCAAAAGTCTAAAGTGATCATTTCTGATTCTGGGATAATTCGTTTTTGATGAAAACTGGCTATTGTGATGTTTTGGTTTTACCAAGTTATTTTTCAATTATTTTCCATTTTTGTAAAATTATTTCCTATCAAGTTCGATTCTCCACAAAATTGTTACTGAACTTTGTTACTTCGATAGTTTTAAATCATAGTCAGTTTCAGATCTATATTTTACCGTTTTTATGGATTATATGTAATCATCAATAGGATAATTATTATCAACAGCATAAAAATTTAGATTTCCACTGAGTTTACGCAACTTGATATATTCCTCATAATAATAATACCGAGTTGCCGACAGAATGCAGAAGGCCTTGATACTTGGTTCACTCCTGCTACTCAGGGCACTTGATTCTTGAACCCAGCAATCACTCACCCCACGGACGTGGGGAGTGTTTACTGGGGGTTAATGACTAACCAGTGCACCCTTTGAATTGAATAGGGGACCGGATACACGGCTCAACTGGGACATTCCCAACTGGTAAAAAAAATCATAGTAATAATAAGATAATTCGTGGAAAGTACCTAAAAGCATAGCCTGTATGGATGTAGGACAGCTATTATTATTATCAGCCGTGACGCTCTGGGCGACTTACTGATTGTTGGTGGCGTATTCACTCATCATCTGTGCATGGCATCACACGTTGAAAGGTAAGGGCATCGTCTTCCCTAGCTTGCACGAGTCTCTCGAAGACCTCTGAGGGTTGTTCGTAAGAGTGCAGCCGGTTGACAGACAGAACAAAAGTATATTCGTTGGCAATTCTTTAACAGAAAACAAAATACTGTCCTCTACGATGGTTGGATTATAGCTGTTAGCAAAAAGAACAAAGTTCAAGGGTGTGTATTAAATATTAAAAAAAGAAGCATTTACAATCAAAAAATCTACAAAAATTTTATTTCTTCTTTTAAATGGATCTACTTCCTTGGCTAAGGCCATGCTGGACGTTGCACCACATCTGATTGGTATTGTGAAAGACCCGAACTAGAAAGAAATTTGCATTTTCATTCAGATAGTTGATTTTTATACAAAATTTCATTCAGATTTTTTAATTCTATCAGATGTAGTTCAACGTCCAGCGTAACCTTAGCCGGGAAAGTGTTTTTTTCTCTTGATTTTTCATCGTACGTTTTATCCATTTTTTAATAAAAGAATCAATTTTTTATTTTCAGTTGAGAATGTTTTCTTTTTTCAACATGAAGACCTCCCAAGAGGTCGACTTGAATAATGGAACATGGCGACTAGAGTTTGTTTTTCAGTCGCAGATGATCCACATCTGACCTCATGACCAGCATGTTCATATTTTCATTGAAATCAATGTTAAATATTTCGAGAAAATCGAAAATATCCATCTCTGTACCCATTTTTACAGAGTGAGGCAAGTAACTGAAAGAAAACAACTACTTCCATCTACGTACACTGAATTACATCTGACATCGATTTGCACAATGTTCCTCAAGCAGAAACACTTTTGCTGATGAAACCATATTATCATGGCGTTCTTTCCATACTGAAATCTTTGTTTATCGATATTCTAATTCAATTAAGCTGAAGAATAACTACCAGGTAATCAATCTGTAAAGTTATTAATCTATAAGACGTCACGATGGATCTCCCTGATGCTCCGATATCCGTAACGGGGGAGGGCCACCCCTGCCAAGAACAAACATCCCATTCAGGGTGATAACAAAGCGTAACAATTAAAAGTGAGTGGATGCACACTTGGAGAACATCTTGCAGGTTAGTCACCTCTCTAATCCGACGGAAAAGCCATGTGCTCATTTAGGAATCCAAGCAGGACCTACCGAGATTAAAAATAAGGAGATAATTGGAACACACGTCATGTCGACCATAAGGCGTAATTTATCCAGACTTTTTCTACAATCAGACAATCACCGAGGTGGCCGATGAATTTATCCACAGATATGACGCTTACCTACCATGAAGTTGGTACGATACAGTCTGCTTCGCGTCAACGTATAAGTTTTCTCAAGAGTCGTATAATCCCATGAACAATTATTTTTCTAACACAACTCAATAGACGATTCTTAGGGGAAAGTCAGTATCAACAAATATTACTTTCGGAGTTGCACAAAGATCCATCATTCCTCCTTGCTCTATATGTTATGCACGTTTCACTTCCACAGGAGCAAGTATCGTGAATTCCTCATTGCATTTTTCACAGACGTTACTCAATTTTATTTACGATTCGTCGAAAAGGTATGAAGTGAATTCCCCGAAGAAAAATAAGATGAATGATACAGTTCCGGAATAAAGTTTGCTTACAAATCAATACTACGAAATTGAAAGCTTGTTTATATATTGATTACGTTCCTATTTACTTTTTCAGATTCATTTATTTTAGATAACTCGTGGAGTGTACCCAAAGGCAGTCAACAGGAAGTTAATGTTGAAAAACATTGAAAAATCTAGAGGTGTCATGTCTGGTGAACGAGGGGGCCACTTAACAGGACCATTTGTAGCAATCCATCTGATTCCAAAACAGCCTTGCAGCATTCTTCTTACGCCACTGACATATGTGCTGGTGCTCATTCTGCTGAAAATAGATCTTCTGACGAGCCTCCAGATCAAGATTATCGAAAAACTCTTCCAACACTCTTGTTGATAAATTAATGTAACGGGGTCCGTTCAAAGAACCATGGTAGTAAAATGGACCGATAATTCTTCCTCTGAATAGACCACACCAAACATTAATACTAAATCGTCACAGCGGATTGTGGGGATGGACTAGATATGGATTATGTCTGCTCCAATAATGAAAATTATTTCTATTATACATCGCACGATTTGAAAAATTAGCCTCATCGCTCAATATAATATTTCTATAGAAGTTTGGATCTTGTCTGCATTTATTCATAAACCACCGACAAAATCCCAATCGTCTCTCAGGATCACCAGGTTCTAGTGTTTGCACTGGTCTTAACTAATAAGGAGAAATCTTATGTTTCTTCAGAATTCGTTACCAGACAGTGGAAGAGCTATTTCTCTAGATAAATCTCTGATGGAATTATTTGGATATACCTCAAAGTAGGATAAAACGTCAATTTCTGTATCTTCAGATATTACAAAACGTTTTTTAGATCTCCTCTTCTCAAAAATTTTTTCATTGTTCCTGAATCGACGAAGAAGCACAGCAAAAAAACGCCGATTAGGTAATTCACGATCAGGGAACGAATTGCTGTAGTGTTGGAGTGCTCTTACGCTATTTTTCTGGCAAACCAAGTAGGATTCTAACATATCACAATTTTCTTGATGGGAAAACGACATTTCGAAAAATATTCGAACAGATATACTTGAGAATATTTGACAAATAGTATTTCAACAAAGTTTCAAGGCAACTTGATTGCTCATAATAATTATGTTTTATCAAATCAAACACATTTCCAACCACATTCATATGACCCTCCAGTATTTTCTGTTCTGTACAAAAACGGCTTCAAAGTTATCATTACAGCAGACATATTTTGATTCACAAAATAAATGCGGCTAGCGGAATGGCTTCAAGATGGAAATTATCGTTTTGTACATTAATACCAAATAGCTCAGTGGTGTCAATTGAGTGGTGCGACATGATGATCACGGGTTTCACGAGTTCACATCCCAGCACAATTTTTTCTTTTTACTGTCTTATTTTGCTATTAGTAACAAAATATTGTCATTCGTATTAGTACCAAAATTGGGTGTCTGGACAATCATGAGGTTTTATTCGCCAAAACAAAGTAATTTTTTGTACTAGTGAAAGTAATTAATATTTCCACATAAGTCGCTCATTTTCCACTTTAGGTGGAAAGGTAACATGAGTTCTGTTGTTGAGAATGTTATTACGAATCGAGATGCATAAAAAAATATAGGGCGTTCCATTGAAAGAAATATTATTTTATGAAATATTCTGAAAACGCGACAGTCAATTTTTGTTTTGTTTTCGGCATCGAGAAGGCCATTAAAAATGCTACTAGTTTGTCCATTTAACCGAATTCGTAGCATCAATAATAACGGAGTTGGGAATGGTGTCGACTTAATTTGGAACACCCAGTATATGACTGTCATCCATGGAAAATATTATAAAACTTTAGTCGTGAAAACTCTGCCAAATCAGTTAGTTTATCGTACTAAAAGTTGCATATCTCGACAACCATTCAGCTAAATTCGAAATCAACAAAACCGTTGTCGAGATTAAAATCAATATGTAACCCAATATAGGGTGTCCCATTGAAATACTCCATGAACAACCAGTAACACTCTATAGAAGTCAGAATATTTTTGACTAACTGACCTCATGATACTATTTTCGTTTGGAATACGTTGATTTCAATATCCAAAACAACTGACACACCATCACATAATTATGATTTCTTTGCGACACCAGTTATGTTCATTACTTTTCTACGTGAACATTTCTGGTAATCATGACTACGCCAATGCAGTATTTTGTTTAGGATATTGCATTGTGCTTTTTGAAAACAGCGGTCTCTATCCGATCGGTCTACACTAAAAATACCCCCAAGGTTGGAATGACCTTGCCTCGGTTTTTCTAGATTATCTTAGCCAAATTTTATTTTCGAAGATGCGGACAGTGCTAGTAACCTCAAATATTTCGTTGCCAATCAAACACCCACTTGCACTTTGTCAAACGCACCACGTTCATCCGTCATGTAATAAATATTACCGACAGATATTGATTTCAAAAACACGATGAAAATTTAATTGGTATTTGACAGATATAGTGGCTGATATTTTCACAACGTTTATGAAATACATAATGGTAGTTGTAGGCATCGCTTATATCATCTGTTCCCAAAGTTGTGCAATTCACTGTGGACAGGAACACGATTGTAAAAGCACAAAACTTTTGAAATATAGGAATGGAAAACGATGAAAAATTTCTGCCTCATGCAAAGTCTGGCGAGGCTTGAATACTCTCTATTTCGTTACTGAAACCGTTGATCAGCAGTTCTCGTGTTGGAAACAAACAACTTGCCTCAAAAGAGATCAAGATTTCTCTTTCTTCCAGTTGTATGTTCATAATCTGGTCGATACAATCTAGCGAATTTTTTAATCCAAAGAACTACAGACCGATAACATGCTTGAATGCATGTTAAAGATAAAGATGCAGTTGATTCAGTGTATGCACAGTTATATGAGCAAAGAGGGTCAAAGAAAGGGATCGTTGGCTGCAAGGAGAACCTGCTCATCAACACATTATCACACAGGACTCCGTGTAGTATACAAACAACTTCTTAACGGCCTAGGTTGACTATCTCAACACATTTAATACAACATCGCATGAGCTCATCATGCATTTGTTCAGATGCCTTGCGGTATCTGATCAAATAGTGAGATGCATTGAACCGTTGATGCCGCTCTGGAGGACTAGCTCCACCATAACACCTGGTCGAGTCAGAGTCCAAACAGTGAAGGTAATCTTCAGAAGGGGTGTGATTCAGAGATAATTCCCGGGAAGACGTGTACTTTTGAGTTTGGAGTGTCTACATCATAGAATGGATCATGAAAAAGCAGGGATTGGAGCATTTCTTCTCAAGGCAGCAACCCGTGCAGCCGATGAACTCGGTTTCGTATTCGACACTGATCGAACGAACCCAAACTCTGTCACCGAGTTGGAACCCGTTCAGCAACATAAGGATAAGCTAATGCATGGGGGTCTTCCTCAAGAACATTGGGGACTTTGGCTTATCCACAAACCTGACCTTCGCATTCATCAGGTCAAGTGGGCTGAAGTCGGAAACCGAGAGATTCATAATGGCCTGTTAGGATGGTGTCTTCAACACCCTCGTCTACTGTAGTCACGTGATGGGTACAGAGGTGCCTGATACTAGATGTAGATAGAGCGCGTCTTGGGGCAGCCGAGACCATAATACATTTTCTGTCAGCTTGTCCAGCTTATGCGGTCTCAGGCATAACGCGGCGCTACGAGTGATGTACTACTTCGACACTCATGTTATAGATGAGACACCGGTGTTATTTCATATTTCGGGGGATATTGACTCCGTTGTTGAGAATGAGAAGAGCCGAATCTACTGGAACTACTCATTCTCCACCATCAGGCAAATACTGGCCATAAGCCTGATGTAGTCCTCCTCAATTAAAGTAGGACGATTTTCGTCATAGAGTTTTCTACTCCTGGCGAAAAGTACATCGTCTGAAAAGAGGAAAAACAGACAAAATACTCTTCAAACTCAGCTAGCTTTACCCAAACAATTCTGTCAAACTGGTGGTTCTGATCATATGGGTACTTGGTGGAATGATGGACACGCTGCTCTCGAATCTGAAAATTATACCGGCTTTCCGTGCTGCGGCAGAAATCTTAGCTGGAAGAAGGCTGCAATTCTTGGTTCACTTCGCCTACTCAGGGCACATGATTCACGGATTCAGTAATCACGGACGTGAAGAGTGTTCACTGGGAATAATGATACAACAGCGCGGCCTTCGGATATACCAAGAATCCGGAAAGAGGGCCTGACTGGAAAATTGCTACAAAAAAAAAAGTTGAAGTCCATTTCTTCGAAAGCTTTCGCTGTCATTTAATTTAAACGTGATAATTGGCAGAAATGAATAATTAAGAAGTCTCACATAGGCAGAGCTTTTAGCCAGGCAAGCGAGGGTAACAACGCACATTTACATTCACTATTCAGCCATGGAACGAAAAACCCATCTTATTTTTCGATACAAGAGGGAATACATAGTGGTAGAGGTGGAAAGTGACCTATAACAATCATTCAAAGTCACGTAAGAACTCAACATGTTCCCAAATGTTCTGTACTAAAGACTCTTTTGGCAATGGAATTGACAAGAGCAATGACGACGCAAAAAGATCATGTTGGAAACTAAAGTAACCCCAAGTTCTTTCTCGGAGCCGTAAGACGTCATTTCGAGATTTTGTCATTTTGAATTTTTATTGCCAGTTCTTTAAGAAATATGGATATAACAACAGAAGTGACAATCATAACGTATTTCGATTTGATCATGTATGAAACCGCTGAAAGCAAACCACCCCGTATTCGCAACGGCCGACGGTTGGTTCACCTAGACGGACCACGCTGTACCGCAACGTCGGCGTCAGCACATGAGTGGAAACCCAAGTTATCCCAGTCCCAGCTCCAGCTCCAGATCCAGGTAAATCGGCGGAAGCGCGACAACGCCGCGCGTAGCAGGAGCAGCAGGAGTCAGAGCACGATGACCGCCGACCGACGTCGAGCGCAGCCCGGCAAAGGCGTACGGACCCCTTCTCAAGTGCCTAAGTGGACGGCCGGCAACGCAAGCCATGCCTTTTAAGGCGCGATGGAAGTGCCAAGTGCGTTCGGGTTACTTTGCCCCTTTCCCTCTCCGCTTACCCGCTGCATGCTCTGCTCCACAACTATATAATCACATTTTTTACAGTGTTCCGTTTCCGATTGATTACCAAAAGCAGGAAAGCTCTCGAATGCCTGGTCTGGCTCTGCGCTTCACTTCTATCTGCCGTAGTGCCGTATGACGTATAAACGGCCTGACACAAGTTAGGGACTTTTCCAACACGCTCAAAATAACGTTTTGTCGATTAGACACCCTACGTAAAAATAAACCGCGCTCGAACTGCACAAAAATCAACGCGCAGACCATTCGTTGTACAGGGCGAATGACTGCGTCAGAGTTTACTGAATTTTCCATTTTTGAAACAATATACAAGCCGATAATTGTAATTAATTTTAAAATAATTAAGAAAAACAGAACAGAACTGGTTCACAATGGAAAATTTAATATTTTCAAAACACGAAAATAAATCAGAACTTATATTAGGGAATTTGAAGCAGAGCCCGAAGTTTTCATAGAGAAAGATCAAAAAAACTTCAAAAAAGCTAGCGGTAGAGGAAAACAAGATGATCTTAGCACATGAAGAATGCTACAATGGAAGCGAAACATAGTTAAGTATCCATGATCCATTAGTTTTCTTGAAACAGGTCGATTTCTAGATGATAAAATATTTAAAAACGTTCTCATTTTATATTTTTCATCATCCACAAACAGTTTGGGACCTGAAAAAAAAATTATTAAATCGATCTATGAATTTCAGTGGGTGAGTAGTATTATTATTGTTATATTGTTGAAAGTGAAAACCTCAACAGTATAACAATCATTCTCATATCAGATGGATGTTTGTATTGAAACGCTCAGAAATTCATTTATTGATATTAGAAAAAACTTCAAATTAAAGATGAATTAGAAGAAGAAATAAGTAGTAGAATAAAAAATTAAAAAAAAGACGTTGTTATGTACATGTAGATACGTCGAAATTTTTGAAGGTACCTCGAGATTTACTGTAAAATGGAAAATAATAATTTTCGAAAATTTGGCGTCTGTATCGAATATTGCATTACTTGACTTGGATCGTATTTGAATCTCTTAAAAACTGTGAACTCTTCGAAAATCATACTTGAGCTGGTACAAAATTTCCTTCTGAGTCCGAAACTGTACTTGTTTTTTGAATTCGAAACTTCTTTCATTAAGAAAATGTTAATTTCGTGGATCGGTGCATTTTTTCGACAAAAAAACTTACGATATATTGTCAATTCGCCATCGAAATTTATATTCGTTATATCATTTAAAATCAGCTTGTCGAGACATTTTTGAGAGTAGCTTGAAATTTTCTGACAAATGAATAATAAAAATTTTCGAAAATTCGATCGTGCTAAGGAATTTTTTACGTTTTATCCCTTTTTGTACGAAACCTAGTACCTGAGCATACACAAATCATACATTTTCGGAATCATCATGAAATTTTACGTATATAGTGTGGGTTTAAAGTGAATCTGCCGATTTTTTATTTTTCATGATTTTTAGGGGTCTACCCCTTTGGACTTTTTTCGATTTTTCGATTATTTTTGTTGTACATCGATTGACTCGATACTAATTTGATCATTCTGAATCGATTGGCGATCGCAGAATTGCCCTATCTTCAACCGTTCCCGATTTCAACTGGAGTGGAAGGAGTAATTTCACTCCGTATTTTTTTCCAGGTCTATTCGTGACATTTTTGACGTTGTATTCCTTGTGTATGCTAAACCTTGTATCTGAGCATGAACAAATAATATATTTTCGGAATGAAATTTTGCGTATACAGGCCGTTTCTTTTATCATGTGGTAACAACATTGCTATATTCTAAACCGTGATAGATACAAAGACGATTAAATGGGAAAAAATGTAACTATTGTGGTGAGCAGTACATTGGTCAGAGAAAATCTACGGGCACTCTCGCCCTTCCCGACTTATACAGGGAAAACTAAAAATGCTGTTTTCGGTTTTTTACGAATAGAATGGTTATTTCAGAAAATATAAAAAAATTAAAGAGGAAAGTTTTATTGTATTCAAAATGTACTAGAACTACGTAATGATAAATTTTTAATTAAACGTAAAAAACCGAAAACAGCATTTTCAGTTTTCCCTGTATAAGTTGGGAAGGGCAAGAATCCCCGTAAATTTTCTATGACCAATTTACTGCTCACCATAATAGTTACCTTTTTTCCCATTTAATCGTCTTTGTATCTATTACGGTTTAGAATATAGCAATGTTACCACATGATAAAAGAAACCTGTATAGTGCGGGTTTGAAGTGGATCAGACGCTTTTGTATAATTCATCATTTTTAGGGGTCTACCCCTCACGACTTTTTCAGAGTAATTTTTTCTTTATTCGATTTACTTGAAATTCACAAGCTTGTCAAAACATAATTGAAGGTATCTTGAAATTTTTCGAAAAATGAAAAATAATTTTTTTTTGAACTTTGGTTTCCCACATTATCGAATATTTCATGACTCGACTTTGATCGCATTTGAATCTCTTAAAAATGTATGGTCCACGGAAATCATACATGCCCTACTGGAAAATTTCCTTCTGAATTCTAAACTGTACTTGTTTTTTGGATTCGAACGCAATTTATTTCACTAAGAAAATGTTGATTTCATGGACCGGTGCATTTTTTTCGAGAAATATTGTCAATTTTCTATCGAAATTCATTTTTATGATATGATTCGAAATCAGCTTGTCAAAAAACATTTGAGGGTACCTCGAGATTTTTTCTTCAATTAAAAAAAATATAAAAAATTTGGTTTTCCACAGTAGAGAAGTTGTTAGGAAAAATATTTTCGAAGGCAAGGGAGAAAATGTTGTGCCATGAGAGAAGGAATCATTGCAGCCAAAGCAAACTGTGGTCACACTTATAGTGTTGCAACGCTGTGCCGGTCTATAATTGTCAAAATGGTAAATTTTGTGATGCCCGAGTTATCATTTTTATTTACTTTTCGTGTTGTTTTGTACAGTAGGATTTCAGTAACATACAGAAATTACAATCGAACTTACCTCCTTCCTATTCCATGTCAATACTCCGACTGATCATCTGCAATAAAAAAGTAATCATTAATGAACTGAGAATACGCCACATATATGAGCTAGCCAGACTTGAGGTGTGTAAAACGTACCTATAAGTGAAGGCAAATAGTGGGGGGAATAAATTCACGACCATGTTTCACCGTGTGAGTGATTTAAGCTAGATTTATTGGTGAGCGATTTTAGTTTTGGTGACCAGAGATGGAGAGATCAACGTTATGATTAGTCGATGATTTTGAACCGATCAACAATAAGGTTGAATTATTTATCGCAAGCATCGCCAATGCTACTTGCTGTTTTCTCTAGAACACCACAAAAAAGTTGGTGAACTGATTTTATAGAAATATTCGTAGTCAATGCTCTTTAAAAATGTCCTTGATCTTTCCAACATAGCATATCCCAACATCTCACAACGCAACTATTCAAGTGCAATATTTTCTGACCTCGTCCAGAAGACTTGCATTTTCTCTTGGAAGAAAGCTTATATGCTCTTTACCTGTTTGATATTGCTGAATCAGCAGCATTTGTGCTTCCAGCTTATAGAGTAAATATTCTTCAACTCACCACAATATTCTATCAAACCTCTCCTTCCAATTTTCCATAATTCCAAATAAATCAAAATCTTGATGTGTTGCGTATCGACTACAAAAAGATAAAAGTTGACCCAGGAGGCCTGTGACCTACACAATCCGATAATAAGGTCGGCGAGGTTGAGGAGTTCCAGATTATGTATACACCACACCTCACAGTTGACCAATTCTAGAAACACACATGTAAACTTCAGCTAACTGCGATATAGTTAACTGTTTCGATAGGTCAGTTAATTGACGTTTTGCTACGACTCTGATAAGAAGCGCCAGAATTCATTACTGCATAAAACGATATGTTTTCGATGACTCATCTAATATCAATTACTTATCAAACGATTCGACTTTCACAACACAGTCAGTTGTGAGATAAGTTATATACGTTCGGAAGGAAACTCTGGACCAATTATCAGCAGCATCCAGCTCGAGCTTGGGTTAGTTTGTGAGTTCAATTATTCGAAATACTCGGGATGTTTCTCCTGTCGACTTTTTTGTATCATCGGAACTGTCAGAGAATGAAAGAATCAGAGCTGATGAAAAAGACGTACCGATATTTGGATATCGTTAGAAAAGACTTGAATTTGTGAGAATGCTATCAAAAGATACTCCAATCAACCCAGTCTGAAAGAAAACCACACAACCAAATGCCACGGAAAAAATATGTATCAACTGAAATTAACATGAATCCAGATGAATTTTATACAGAGCTTGAAATATACTTACCTAGGGGTGGAACAACGCCACACTAAAGAGTTAACTACTGTTAAAAACTCTCAACGCGGCAAGTATCAGCATAAACTCCATGACCATAGCGAAGGCGAAGGTGAGGGTATTCAAGGGTGTCCAAGATTTAGTTTGAAATAGTTCTTTAAAAATGTCCAAATTGAATGAAATTGCAGTAACATTAGTGTTACAAATACAAGTGGTACAAAAATATAGGAAGTTTCATTTCTTATTTTTCATAACAGTAGTGTAGTAAACATATCAATGATTTGAAAAATTTCCGTTTACGGTACAAGTGAACTAAGCTGGGCCAGCCAGACATTGCATTTAAGTAGATAGATACAATTTTTCTTTACATTGAAATATGTGGCAGTTCATCTATCAGTGAGAGAAACGGGAAAATCAGAGAGTGAAAATAATGTAGCTGGTTCCCGCAACATCAGAATCATAATGTCACAATTTCTTGACGAATTTCTTCAAAACTTACACCATATGGTTCTGCTCTAAGATAGCAGGACCTGCAACAGTGAAAAAATGTTGAAAAACCATTCTTTTCTGAAGGTTCAAAAAGTAGAACATCGCTGGGAAACTGAAAGAACAGAATGATATCTTCTATTTTGTCAGTTTCTTCATTTCAACGTCACTGACATATTGAACACACCTCTCACCCTTATGTTTTAAGGTTACAGTTATCGGAATGGTTTGTTCTGGAGGCCATGTATTTGGTGAAACACCAATAATCCAATACCACTCCAGCTCATATTTGGCATCACTTTCTCGAATGCCTCTTTCTGCAACAACATATTGCGTTATCGGATATAATTGCAACATGCTCAATAACATCCGACGCCGAAAAAGGGATAAACAAGCATCCGAACATTAAACCAAACACGATAAAACTCGCGCTGTTCAAAAAATAAAAATTATACCAAGATGAGGCATGACGAAGAATAAACGATGCTGCTGGTTTCCTGGTAACGAGTTCACCTTCTGAGAAGCGAGAAGCGAATCTGCGCTTGCCTTCTCCCATACTAACCTGACCTGTTCAGTTTCATCTGTCAGCACGTGCCAAATATACAGGGCGAGTCTGAACGTTCGCGATACTTTCGGCTATCAGAATTTCTGGAAATATAAACGGGATGGAGACTACGAGGTGTTATCACTTATTTTCTGCTAATTTGTTATATGATTTGGAATCAGCTTGTCGAAATATATTCGAGATTTTTTGAAAAATAAAAAATTACACGTTGCAAAAATTCGATCGTGCCATGGAATTTTCAACGTTGTATCCATTTTGTGCTAACCCTTGTATCTGAGCATATACAAATCATATATTTCCGGGATCAGCATGAAATTTTGGGTATATAGGGCAAATTTCAAGTGGATCTGAGGTATCTGTATTTTTCATAATTTTTAGGGGTCTCTTTTTTCGAGTAATTTTTTTTTACTCCTTTGATTGACTTGAAATTCACAGAGATTACTAATTCCATCATTTTGAATCGATTGAAGTTCGCAAAAAATCCCAATTATCAATCGTTCTCGAGTTGAAAATTTTATCTCGAACTTTTCCGCAATTTTTTCTATTGATTTTGGTGAAATTATTTTTTTTTTGAATATGCATACCATATTTGAAGTCGATTCCATTTCAATCAAAGACTTCACAGGCTTTATATGAAACCTCTGCAATCTTGAATTAAAAATATTCGAAATTTGGTTTATTTTCCATCAGAGATCATTTTTGAGATATGATTCTGAAACAGCTTATCGAAACACATGGTCGAAAAAAATTGTTGAGAGTATCGACTCTCATTACCCGATTTTACAAAATTAATAACGGAAAAATACCCTTCATAATACCTGTGTGCGATTAAAGGACTCAGTGAAGAAAAATATACTGAATATGTTATTCCACAGAGCACGGTACTTGGACCCGTCCTATTTTCCTCATATATCAATGGTTGGTTCATGAAATTATAGTTCAGACCATAAGCTTCTCAGATTACATACACATTGTCGACTGACACAAAGTATCGATAGTCAACCTGAAGAGAAATGTTTGTTCCTCCAATATAAATTCCCAATTCCGCAGGCTTATAGTACCTCAGGGAATGACTGATGAACAATTTCAATACTACAGAAGTTCAAGAATTTTGTTTCTGTTACTGATCAACCGTTTCTCGGTTGACAGCTGCTTTTATGAACAATACTTTCTACCCTACTTGGCTAATTTGTTGTTTAGAGTCGAAGAAATATTACTGTGTTTTCCTAGGATTTGCCTAATATATATATTGATCGTGTTTTTGAAATATTCGATAAAAAATCTATTAATGAGGACTTTGAAGAATAGAATCTTATCAATTAAATTCACATGTGAACTAAGTACTGAATTATTAAATGAAGAAAACTTCGACAGCAAGAGTTTCACACTCTCTTGGTTTTTTAAAAGGATAGAATACACATAGATATATTGAATGAAATCGAGAATATCTAATATTATTAAATTTTTCAAGCACCTACGAACTGTGTCCAGGTTGCAAGATAATTAGGTCTTCAAATAGAAAATATTTCCAACGCATTTGATTCCGATTGGGAATCCACCACCCAGTATCCACTTGATCTATATGGCATTATTGGAACCATATGGTGGGGATCATTTGCGGAACATTCAGCACGCAGTTTGTTTGTTTATCATCTTCAGTCGTGACTTGATTAGAACGTACTTAAAAAATCATTATGAGCAGCCAAGATGGTCCCGCTTCGTGTTGATCCAAGTGTACTGTAAACTGAACAAACGGAGGCGAGGAAAGATTCGTGACTCAGCTCGTGCCAATAGGAAATATAGAGTGGACACAAATCGTTGAATCTCTTGCCAAGTAACTATCAGACAATAAATTACGAAGCAAATTATCTTTCCCGTTAGTTTCCTCCTCTCTGAGACAGAATCTGAGCAGCGTTATAGACGGCAGAGTTGATTTGCCAGATGTCAGCTTCTTCTGGAAGACTTTCGTGAATATCCGCATCCACCTGTGCCAGTTGTTGTGGCTTCAGGGCCTTATTGTTATGAAGTGCCCTGATGCCCTCTATTGGTGGTATGTTGCGAGCCTCCTCCACAGCCAGACCGACATGTGGCATATTTGCCACTCCTGCCAATTGGTTAACCAGCTGATATAACCTCAACCTCTAAGATTTTGTGTGGGAAACGCGGCATGCCTTGGGTGCATTCTTGCAAAATATCCTCTCCGGGCGGACTTACCACCATTGTCTACAATTTTCAAGCAAACTTTGACTGGATTTGCATCTGTAGTGATGATCATTGATGCTCAATGGACCTCTTATCAGGATCTTCCGATGATCCACTGCGCCTGCTAGCTTCAAATTTGAACTGTTTTGTGATCTGAAAGCTCTGAGCAACTAGATGCCACCCTTAGGAGTTGAGATTCATAGAAACTCAGCAAGAATCTTCAGATGGACAACCAAAACTGTAATGTCTTTTGATCTGATAGACAGACCCTGCGAAACAACAACAAATAAGCAAGCGACACACTCAAACAAGGCAGGAATACCAACAACCATTCAAACAAGGCTTTCATTTCTTGAGGCAAGGTTCTCCTACCTCATAGGAAACGGATGAAGAGACTCATAACAGGATTGAACGACTAGCAAAAACCTTCCATAGGAGTGTCTGTGCCTGTTATTTGGCCGATATCGAATGATATTTTTAACACCAACCGTTGGATGCGTAGATGTAGATTTTTGTTTTCGAATTCATCACGAAAATACAAACAGATTTGCAGCCATGAATTACGATTTGGAGTTTTGCCAAAACGCCAGGATGGTTAGTCAATTTGATTTTCCGTTCATTCTACATTCGAATACCGATACAATTTTCAGAAGCGTAGTCTACTAGCCTTAATTAAATTACACACCTTGGATTTCTGAATCAACATCCAAATTTCTAATACTTATATCAGAAGTGAGTATGCGCGGTACATAAATCAGATATTTATAAATTCAAGGCTTTCCTGCATGGCAAACGATTCCAAGTCGGATACCAAGTCCCCCAGAGAAACCAGGGATTTTCAAGTCTGGTTTCAAATTGGGTACCAGTGACGTCTATAGATCCTCTGACAAACAAACTTGACAATCCCAACCTACAATTTTTTTACCATACATGCTGCAAATTACTTTTTTATCGCTTTGAAAATCATTTCGATATCCAAACAAACAATGTCATTTTCACACCCCTAGTTGTTCATATTGATAATCATATCAGCACATTACGAGGTGTCCTTTCGCGAGGGAAAAAATTCAAATCCAGAAAAAGCGTACGTCGCAAAGTACATAATAGAAACTGAATATTTCCCTTTTCAATAATCATTGACACGACACTGATTACATTATTTCGAAAATAATAAGAAATCTTCCAGAAAAATATCTACCGCCGTTATTCTCTTGTCCGCAGAACATTGAACTGCTGGGCGAACACACATACTTCGAATCTATTTTGAGAAGCAACACGAAAAAAACACTCTGGGATACTTTCCAACAAAACTAAGCATTTTGAACTTGAACAGATCAAGAAGTTTGTTGGAATTGTTACATTCTTAACGAATCTTTTGTGATACGTTCTTTATTCGCTCAACCGCGTAATATTTCGAACTGAAATCATCCATTATTGAAGAATGAGTTTTTTTCCGTTCAAAATCTATTGAAATAACTGGAATAGGTTTTCAGTTCCACGGGAGAATGATATATTCCTGACTTGGAGAGGCGTCTCTGGAAATCTCTGGAAATGTGATCAAAGATCACCTTGCCTTGACCAGAGATGCTACGAAATTCACTCCAGCAAAGAGAAGATTAGTGTTAAGGCTTTCTCGAACTTCATTACCAATCCTGAGGCTTCCTGGAACAAGGCTCCCTGGATCATCACAATCTCTTCATGAATCTCCCACGAAATTTTTCGTTTCGATCCATATAATTAATGGTATCATTTAATGCCAACATAACCTCAACACTAGCTACGAGAAAAACAGTGGAGAAGGTAAAAAGACTGACATATTTTTGCATAACAGGAGCAATAAGATACCGACATCAGCATTACCCCTCACACCTCTTCCCCGTTAAAGTTATCAGTAGTATCTGTTATCCCAGAGTTCTAAGCATCGCACTGACCTGGCACCAGCCGTACATGTGAGAGGCTGTCAAGCGAAAGTTGAGCCGAACCGCGTCCATTCTAGGCTATAGGCGGAAGCTTACGGGAAAATGTTTCCGAAGGTGGAGTGTGACACAATCGAGGGTGGAGCGGGCCCAAGGTTTGATACAATCAAGGTTAGAGGGGCCCCCAACCGAGGTTAAGCGGGGAGGGAAGTGTGACACAACCAAAGGAGGAGAGTGGATGGGATTCCAGCAGTAACACAATCGAGGGTGAAGAAGTTCCAAGTGTGACACAACCGAGGTTGGAGTAGGCCACAAGTCTGACACAACTGATGGAGGAAACTGGAGGAGGCCCCTAGGAGTGACACAACCGTGGTTGGAAGGGGATCCTAAGTGTGACAAAATCGATGGTGTGGGGGTCCCAAGTGCGACAGAGCGATAGTGGAGGAGTCACAGGTGTGACACAACAGACGTTGGGGGGATCCCCAAGTGTGACACATCCAAGGTTGGAGTTGGCTTCAAGTCTGACACAACCGATAGAGGAGAGTGGAGGAGACCTCAGGAGTGACACAACCGTGGTTGGAGGGGGTACCCAGTGTGACACTATCGATAGTGTAGGGGTCTGAAGTGTGACATAAGCGATGGTGGGGGAGTCCCATGTGTGACACAACCGATGTTGGAGGGGCCCCCAACCGAGGGTGGAGAGGCCCAGGTGTAACACACCTGCCTCTTTAAGTGGTGTTGACTTCTTGGGGGCAAAGTTTTGGTGGGTGAGGGACATGATTACTCTTTTCACGGTAACATTTCTTGATGAAATACGCCAAGAAAGCTGGTATGCTCAGCTGATCCCAAACATGTGGTTGCATTTTGGGCCCAAGCAGAAAGGCAGCAGAAAGTAAGAAGTAAGGAGTATTCTTTTTGAAATTGTCCCCCTGTATAACACTTATTCCTTCGCGAAAATGATTAAATGAGTATCATCGCGAGGTCATAAATGGAAATGAATTAACTCACAATTACGTTGTTCAATCACGTATTCCCTTCTTGAAAATATTAGTAACAGAGTCTTCTTGAATTGTTGAAACAAGGTATCGTGTTTTGCAGTGAAAATTGAACCAATTTTTCAACGTCTGTTACATATTTCGTTTTTATCAAATGGTCCCCACCCGACTTCTTCTTGGTCACACTCGTCTTAAGGACATTCTGACGAAAAACACCCACAACGAGGATGTGGAAATGCCATTTACTATTAAGAATATTCTATAATCTACAATAAATGCACCTCAGAAAATATTATTGCATTCAATCGAGATTCATATCTAGGTTCCCATTGTGATTATGTTCCACTGCCAATAAAAAATCAATTGAGTCAGTTTTTTTTTTAATTAAAAAGAACTTACGTCGCATAGTGTTTCAAAATATCATCATGTCGTCATCTGGAACAAAAAGAAAACAATTAATTTTTCAGCAAAACAAATAATCGACAGAAAGTTACGAGTCTTATTAAAATCATAGTTCATATAGTCGAGTCAATTCAATCGTTTGACTAATTGTACTGAGTAATAAATAGATTGCAAAAGAATATTCGATCATTCACTAGAGTATTTCAATCAACAGTCCAAAAGCATCTGAACAGTATCAATAACTACACAGACACAAATGAGACGAATGACGATTATGTCAAAACCACATAAATTCAAAACACTCAATACGTGATTGAATTTGCATGAATCCACATAAAAAGGGGCTTTTCATCACTTCAATGAAAGTGGATTTCAAACTGCTTCTTACACGTGACAACGGTTTTTTGCAAGCTCTTCAGATATATAGGTCTCCGAAGGAATTTTGTCTTGGACTAGTGATTGCTGCGAAGGTATTTGATATTTAATTTTTTCAAGGATATGCAGTCTGCCTTCTTCACGATATCTTAGAAGTGACTCGGACATGAAGCAGTTATGAACATGCTGTCAAGAAAGCTGAGATTCGCAACTAGAACGAAATCATAAACACGTGAGCAATCCCTTAAAAATGATGTTTCATCGTTGTTCATTGCCGACACGCAATTCGAATGAACGAAATTTCAAAACAAAAATGTCCCACCAAGAGTATGCAATTACTCCTCTAGGAAACATTGCCAAGAGACCGCAAAAACGCTGGACGCGGGCCAAATGGCGAATGATGCTTGTTCAAGTCAGCATTTCGAAAAACACCTTGACGACAATTCAGATTGCGTTTCACTGTCCTCTGTGGATCTAAAAAGTTATTATCTGGTGAGATATTACTAGTCTTTTGGCGTGTACAAGCCTGATTTGCAGGATTGCTAGTCTTGCTTTTTTCCCACAACGAAGTTGAAACTATAATGAGTCAACAAGATATACGGTGCGTCCATAAAATCTCGCATAAATTAATTTCTAGTCAAACTAATCAGTTTTATGATGGATTTTTTTCACCATATTTTCGAAAATAATTCCAATACACATGCTCATTTATGTTGGACTATGCCCTTCACACAGGGTGTTTCAAAATCGATGCTTCTGTTCAATGAAATGGCCAACCTACAGGCTATCAAGACACCTTCTCGATCAAAATGCCTTATGAAAGAAAAAACCTGAGATGAAAGATTGAAAAACCTGGAATTATACCAGCTGACAGTGGAGGAAATTCCACACTTAGAGCCTCAAACTTTTTGGGGAATTGTAAGGAAGCAGATATATATATATATATATATATATATATATATATAGTAAGGCACCACCTACTACCAGCAGAATCAACAGATGTTCCTCCAGGTCCACTTGATATGCGTTCCAGTTGGTTTTTCAAAAAAAATTGCGTCATATGTTGTGCTATCAACCGTAATGTTCCGTACTTTTCCTTTGGCCGAGCCTGTTCTTCAATATACCTTCATAATGAATGGACAAATGGAAGTATCAATGTCCATAACTCAAATGTGTCAAATCGCATCCCAAACACGTATCATCTCATTTTCTTCATGTCCGACAACAAATTTATCGGTAACATGATACAGTCAATACTCGTAGATGTATGCATAAATAAAACATTGTTACATCGAAAACAAACACTCATAACCTTCATCGGAGTTAAGATAAGGTATATCTCAAACAACTGAACATCATAGGTAACAGACTAGTCGGCTAGGGAATAAGGATATCGTTTCGTGGAAAGTTTTCCGTCTTTGAGAGGTGTTGATTGTTGTGCATAAGAAAAGTCAACTGAAAATTCGAAAATATGAAAATGAAAAAAAAATTGGTACTAGATTCCTTGTCACTCAATGTGAATTACTCAAAAAAACAACGTTTTCATTTGGTATTTTTCACATACTTTCTATTTTTGAAACAATTCACAGGTCTATCTTGTCGATAGAAAAAAATCATAAACGTCAGTTGTATCATTTTCAAAGCACATCAATTTAAATTCTCCATATTCAATAAAAATAAAAATGTGTTTACTTTTGTACCAAAATCATATTTTTCAACACTTCTCATACAATTGACAAATTTTCAGATTTGAATATTCAAAATTGGTTTCTAGAATACGTAGAAGTCTTAATAGAGAATGAATATTTTCCTAGAAAAAAAAATAAGAAAGTTTTCAATATGTCGTCAACTTGAGTAAACTACTGTAGGTATAAATATTTCACACGAATAATATAGTAATAATAATCCCGTGTCAATAAATTTTTCTCCTGAATTCGAAAAGAATCCGTTGATTAAAGCAGTATGTGAAGTTATGTATCGATTATATTTCAATTTTCTGATAGTCAAGCGTGAGCTACCCTGTATAAAATCTTATATCGGCGCGGCAAAACAATATTTAAATTATAAGATCGGCTCGTGCTGTATGTGTAGATAGTTTCGGGAACAGGAAATTGCGAATAAATATTTACTGTTGATGTAATCGTTTGCCACAGGAGTTCGGTATATAGTGAACCAAATATCGACCTCAATATAACAGTCAGAAACGTAATGGTGAATAATTATTTTCGGAAATGGGTCACATTGACGTTAGACCTGGTCTGGCACTTTTTCTTCAGAGCTGTTCGTAGCATTTTTTTTCAGATCGATTATTTTGGGCGTGCCATCCCAAAACGATAGAAATTAACCTCCGAAAAACTGCACATCGGTGTAAACATTGAAGGTATTTTCGAAAAATCCTGTAAATATATACAGGGTGTCTAACTCAAGAAAGTCTGTATGGGGTCAGATAAAAATAGCGGAGGCAACACAACACCGTCCCATAAGGCACTACAATTCGGCCAACTAAAGTGGTTTTCGCATGTTTTTCTCAACATTCCCTTAAGAAAGAGTGTTTTTCTTCTGGACTCTGCGCTGAGAAAGTTTCTCTGATCATCGTGCTGTGGATGGAGAAAAATATACCAAATAGGGCTAGAAGAACATTGTTTAATAAAAAAAAACCTGGTTCAACAGCAACTAAGCTATCCAGAATTGTGACGTCGACAAAAAAACTCAATTTTCTTGGGATGATTTATAAATAGAGGTCATTCACGTATGAAATATATCAGACCTAATACAGAGCCCTGAGGCAAACTGTGTATGAATTGATATAGCTCTGATTTGACGACTTTGACAGAAGTACATTGAGACTAATCACGTACGCAGGATTCGAAAACATTTAGGGGAGTTCAAGTTTACTATAATACAAGAGTTTCTTCGTGAGAATATTATGAGATATGAAAGAGATATGAAAAGAAACTAGTCTGTGTTTGACTAGTATCTCTATAATTTTAATGATTATGGGAACCAATTAGTGATTTCCATTTTTCAACACTGACTGAATTACAGAGATCTTCAGAACTTCTAAAGAAAGTCACGGAAAAAGTCCTTTCAGTTCGATAGAGTCAGAACAACTATGGCCCTTCAATTACTTGATCGCATTTATCACCTCCTCTGAATAAACGAGAAAAAATGTAAATAATTGAAAGAGTTTTGATTTATCAACACTAGAAAACGAAACTCGAACAAATTTTCAAGTAACAGGATATTTTTTCTGTCCCTCGTATCAATTTGGAATCGGCACACAATACACTGAACCCGAACTATTTGCAAAATACAAAGAGAACATCGTTCTTTAAATATTTGATTAGTTTCTCCAAACATTATCTTTTTTAAATGATCAAGATTATAAAAATTCAAGGACACGATGATAAAACACTTATGAAAAATGAAATTCAAATTAATACCGAAGCGGAAAATAAAATCGAAACTTCACGATAACTCTCTCTATCAAAAAAGCTAATGGAATTGAAATTTCAAGTTGGCTGAAACACTTCTAGACTAATTGGTATATTTTTTGTCGATTTCATTCATCAATTCCAGCATAATTTCTTTCTTCTCCCAAGATAGCATCCACAAATCACCTTCAACAGGCTTGAAACATGAAAAACATTTTTATTTAAAAATATATACAGTGTGTCCACTCAAGTTCGCAGCATATGGAAAAATATTTTACGAAAAAATATAAAACAACCATCAGATATCAATTTCTTTCAGTCGAGGTTACCTGAAAAATATGCATCCCCTGCAAGAAATGAGGTACGTTTATTTTTGACAATATCAAAAATTGTTACGGGGAAAAGTTGTTATGGATTGAAAACTACTAATAACAAAACTGGCTCAATTGGCATTACCACATTTTTCTTGAACTGCTTTATCTCACCATGAGCTGCACACCCTCAAAAGTCTTCGAAAGACGTACATATTCCTGCAATAGATCAATGATAATAGATAAATGATAATCGATCAGAAATCATCAACCTTCAACCTGTTACGCCTCTGGCTGAGGTGGAGAACGAATGACCCTGTCAATTCTACTGAAGGAATTGTCATTCTCGCAGACGTTGGGGTTTTACCACAAAAACCGATTTGTATTGAAGTCTCCAAAGCTTCGACATGCTTTCTTCACCCTGGGGGATGTTCTCCGTCGCTTAGAGTTGGTATATTGTTTGTTGGTGGTAAAGATTTTTTTTTGCTCGACTATTCTCTCAACAGATGTTGCCTCACAGTTAGAAACCATTATTCAGTGGGAAATTCGATCGAACGAAGGCGAAATGATTTACTGTAGAATTGATGTATTCGAGAAAACCATTTATGAAACTTATGAACTAAAAAATAGGTATGAGATATTCAAAGATGTTATGCTTTCAAAACAAACAATACAATTGTTATACCCAGATATCGTCGTCAAACAATACGTGTATTGTAGAACGCCACTGGTTCTGTGTTAGTCAGACTAGATAAAATCGACCATATGTCTGTGAAATCAGATCAGATGTTTCTGTTTTATTACCATGGGAAGGAGTTTCAAGACAGGCTCCAGTTCCTGGTTACATCGGAAGCGAGATAACTTCTGAGGGAACGGAATTGGATTATCGACACTCGACAGGCATTCGGAATAGTCTAGTGGTCCACGATATACTTTTTGCTGAATGGAAAATGAGTAATAGACGATGATATATGAAGCAAAATAGACACACGGCTCTATAATTCAAGCAGATATCACAACAGTTCAATTAGGTATTCTATGAAATTATAGATGAAAAAACAAAATTTGTCATGCTGAATAGTTTTCAACTTATCCACACTATGATACAGTCGAAAAAATCGAATGAAATTATTTTAGAATGATAAACACGACTACATTTTCAACTATTTTTGCTGCTTTAATTTCTGGAATGAAATCTTTTTTGGATATACACACCAAATATTAAGTCGATTCCAGATGTATAAAATATGGTGATTTTGTACTTCTAACGATTTTTAGGGGTCTACCCCTTAGGACTTTTTTCGAGTAATATCTTTTTTCTGCCTATAATTTTTAAATTCACGAAATACCCTAATTTCATCATTTTGAATCGATTGGCATTCGCAGAATTGCTCTATTTTTAACCGTTCTCGAGTTGAAAAGTTCATCTAAAGTTCAGAGGGATCATTTTCCCCCAAAAACATATTTGAATAATTTTTTCCCTTTTCTTATTGAAATGCAATATTTTTCGAATATGCATACCGAATATGAATTCAATTCTGAATTCAATAAAGATTTCTTAGGCTTTTCACGGTATTTTCGCAATTTCGTTCGCAAGGGAATTTTCGACGTCTTATTCGTTTTTCTGCTAAACCTCGTATCTGAATATCTATAAATCATATATTTTCGGAATCTGCGTAAAATTTTACATATATAGTATGACTTTCGAGTGATTCTAATAATTTTGTATTTTTCTTGATTTTTAGGGGTCTACCCCTTAGGACTTTTTTCGAGTAATATTTTTTTTCTGTCTATAATTTTGAAATTCACGAAATACACTAATTTCATCATTTTGAATCGATTGGCGTTCGCAGAATTGCTCTATTTTCAACCGTTCTCGAGTTGAAAAGTTCATCTAAAGTTCAGAGGGATCATTTTCCCCCAAAAACATATTTGAATTATTTTTTGCCTTTTTTTATTGAAATGCAATATTTTTCGAATATGCATACCGAATATGAATTCAATTCTGAATTCAATAAAGATTTCTTAGGCTTTTCACGGTATTTTCGCAATTTCGTTCGCAAGGGAATTTTCGACGTCTTATTTGTTTTTCTGCTAAACCTCGTATCTGAATATCTATAAATCATATATTTTCGGAATCTGCGTAAAATTTTACATATATAGTGTGACTTTCGAGTGATTCTAATAATTTTGTATTTTTCTTGATTTTTAGGACTTTTTTCGAGTAATATTTTTTTTTTGTCTATAATTTTGAAATTCATGAAATACACTAATTTCATCATTTTGAATCGATTGGCGTTCGCAGAATTGCTCTATTTTCAACCGTTCTCGAGTTGAAAAGTTCATCTAAAGTTCAGAGTGAACATTTTCCCCCTAAAACATATTTGAATTATTTTTTCCCTTTTTTTATTGAAATGCAATATTTTTCGAATATGCATACCGAATATGAATTCAATTCTGAATTCAATAAAGATTTCTTAGGCTTTTCACGGTATTTTCGCAATTTCGTTCGCAAGGGAATTTTCGACGTCTTATTCGTTTTTCTGCTAAACCTCGTATCTGAATATCTATAAATCATATATTTTCGGAATCTGCGTAAAATTTTACATATATAGTGTGACTTTCGAGTGATTCTAATAATTTTGTAATTTTCTTGATTTTTAGGACTTTTTTCGAGTAATATTTTTTTTTTGTCTATAATTTTGAAATTCATGAAATACACTAATTTCATCATTTTGAAACGATTGGCGTTCGCAGAATTGCTCTATTTTCAACCGTTCTCGAGTTGAAAAGTTCATCTAAAGTTCAGAGTGAACATTTTCCCCCAAAAACTTATTTGATTTTTTTTTCTCCTTTTTTTATTGAAATGCAATGTTTTTCGAATATGCATACCGAATATGAATTCAATTCTGAATTCAATAAAGATTTCTTAGGCTTTTCACGGTATTTTCGCAATTTCGTACGCAAGGGAATTTTCGACGTCTTATTCGTTTTTCTGCTAAACCTCGTATCTGAATATCTATAAATCATATATTTTCGGAATCTGCGTAAAATTTTACATATATAGTGTGACTTTCGAGTGATTCTAATAATTTTGTAATTTTCTTGATTTTTAGGACTTTTTTCGAGTAATATTTTTTTTTTGTCTATAATTTTGAAATTCATGAAATACACTAATTTCATCATTTTGAAACGATTGGCGTTCGCAGAATTGCTCTATTTTCAACCGTTCTCGAGTTGAAAAGTTCATCTAAAGTTCAGAGTGAACATTTTCCCCCTAAAACATATTTGAATTATTTTTTCCCTTTTTTTATTGAAATGCAATATTTTTCGAATATGCATACCGAATATGAATTCAATTCTGAATTCAATAAAGATTTCTTAGGCTTTTCACGGTATTTTCGCAATTTCGTTCGCAAGGGAATTTTCGACGTCTTATTCGTTTTTCTGCTAAACCTCGTATCTGAATATCTATAAATCATATATTTTCGGAATCTGCGTAAAATTTTACATATATAGTGTGACTTTCGAGTGATTCTAATAATTTTGTAATTTTCTTGATTTTTAGGACTTTTTTCGAGTAATATTTTTTTTTTGTCTATAATTTTGAAATTCATGAAATACACTAATTTCATCATTTTGAAACGATTGGCGTTCGCAGAATTGCTCTATTTTCAACCGTTCTCGAGTTGAAAAGTTCATCTAAAGTTCAGAGTGAACATTTTCCCCCAAAAACTTATTTGATTTTTTTTTCTCCTTTTTTTATTGAAATGCAATGTTTTTCGAATATGCATACCGAATATGAATTCAATTCTGAATTCAATAAAGATTTCTTAGGCTTTTCACGGTATTTTCGCAATTTCGTACGCAAGGGAATTTTCGACGTCTTATTCGTTTTTCTGCTAAACCTCGTATCTGAATATCTATAAATCATATATTTTCGGAATCTGCGTAAAATTTTACATATATAGTGTGACTTTCGAGTGATTCTAATAATTTTGTAATTTTCTTGATTTTTAGGACTTTTTTCGAGTAATATTTTTTTTTTGTCTATAATTTTGAAATTCATGAAATACACTAATTTCATCATTTTGAAACGATTGGCGTTCGCAGAATTGCTCTATTTTCAACCGTTCTCGAGTTGAAAAGTTCATCTAAAGTTCAGAGTGAACATTTTCCCCCAAAAACTTATTTGATTTTTTTTTCTCCTTTTTTTATTGAAATGCAATGTTTTTCGAATATGCATACCGAATATGAATTCAATTCTGAATTCAATAAAGATTTCTTAGGCTTTTCACGGTATTTTCGCAATTTCGTACGCAAGGGAATTTTCGACGTCTTATTCGTTTTTCTGCTAAACCTCGTATCTGAATATCTATAAATCATATATTTTCGGAATCTGCGTAAAATTTTACATATATAGTGTGACTTTCGAGTGATTCTAATAATTTTGTATTTTTCTTGATTTTTAGGGGTCTACCCCTTAGGACTTTTTTCGAGTAATATCTTTTTTCTGCCTATAATTTTTAAATTCACGAAATACCCTAATTTCATCATTTTGAATCGATTAGCATTCGCAGAATTGCTCTATTTTTAACCGTTCTCGAGTTGAAAAGTTCATCTAAAGTTCAGAGTGAACATTTTCCCCCAAAAACATATTTGAATTATTTTTTCCCTTTTCTTATTGAAATGCAATATTTTTCGAATATGCATACCGAATATGAATTCAATTCTGAATTCAATAAAGATTTCTTAGGCTTTTCACTAAATATACTAGTTTTATCGTTTTGAATCGATTGGCGTTCGCAGAATTGCTCTATTTTCAACCGTTCTCGAGTTGAAAAGTTCATCTAAAGTTCAAACATTTTCCCTCACAAACATATTTGAATTATTTTTCTCCTTTTGTTATTGAAATGTAATGCATACCAAATATAAAGTCGATTACGGATTGATTGAAGATGTTATAGACTTTTCACGGTATCTCCGCAATTTAGATCTTGCAAGAGAATTTTCGATATAGCATACAAATCATATATTCTCGGAATAAGCAAATTTTTCTACGATTTTTAGGACTTTTTTCGAGTAATCTGTTTTTTCTGCCTATCAACTCAAAAATCACGAATATAGTAATTTCATCATTCAGCCATGTAGCAGCACAACTAATGAAAATACTGACACTTCTATTGTGGAATTTACTCATAAATTCTCGAGATATATGTTTCCAAATGACACGCATCCTACTTACTAATCAATTATTCCAGAGCTTGAAGAGGCTGCTGAAAATTCTTGAAATAGGAAGGCAAATTTTTGACTGATATTGTTGATGAAGGAACTCCCAAAAATGATGTGGAGGGTCATTTCACGTTCTTCGCTACTGAATATTAGTTTAGCTTGTTGTTCGACTTAGCTTTTTCCAAAATTGTCCTCGATTGTGTTCTGTTTTCGATTCGTTCCTATTCCTCCACTATTTACATTCATTACTTGGTTCCACTTGCTCCTAGCACTTCGCTCTCTGGTCACCAATGTCCTCTCTGTGATGTTTTCACTCCCTTACTGTGAAATGATTACCCCATCTCGATTCCTCTTCTTCTATTTGTCTTGGAGTGTTATATAGCTTTGTTGGTGTTAGACTCAACGAAATGCGTCTGCTAGTTCGTTGGCGAAAGGTAATCTCCAGACTACCAATGGAAGATATGTTCTGGGGTTATTTTCCCAATGAATTCAGATGAGAAGATGCTGTAAAAATATTTGCTTTTTCCCGAGCGTTCATGGCTAGGATTCCACCTTCGAGGATTCAAATGTCGTCCTGGGCATGATTAGAAGCTAGAATCTAATCTGGCATCAGTGTTCAGATATTTATACTATCGATGGTATGCTGCCCTTCTTGACGAGTTTGGTAGCCCAGCATTAGGATCTTTAAAAAAGGTCTTTGTATATTGAAGGGAAACATTCTTTTCCATGAAAATGAGAAGGCCATCCCAGTCGGCTGAATTGGATTGTCGTGTCCAACTGTGACAAAACCATGGAAAATAATCTTTAACAGAACTGCATAAATGAACCAATTGAATAGATTCTGGTTTTTTAATCCTACTGTATTGAGTATCGAAGTAGATTCGATGTAATTTGATTTGCATGTTCATGAATATATGTTCACTAATATAGATTTATTGCTAATAAAATTAGTTTTCCTTATTCGTTTATTTGCCAGTCAAGAGACATGCATTTTGGCCTTTTAATCACTATGATCTACCCGTTCCCTTTCTTGTTTTTTGTTTGCAACAGAACAATAACATGAAAATTTTCAAATAACGTGATAGACACACGCGAACGAATCAATAACAGACCATCAGCATATCAAATGAATAAAAAGGCACCTTACCAATCGAACAACACCGCTCTTAAAGCATGTACGGACGATGTAACAACTGTCAGACACCTAATCCCATCCACGGTGATAACAACCAGCGAACCGATACCGTATCTCGTCGACGTCGCTCAGTTTCCGAACATCCTGTACACACAAAAGCGCCCGATCGACCGGACTATATGTGGGAGTGGCCTTTCCCTATGGACGGGCCTCACTTTCGTTCGATGTCGCCGAAGCACCTCACACGCGCTGCCATCAGCAAAATCACTCTTCTTTCGAGACACCGAATAGGCCATTGGGGACGCGAAAGCAAGGGCCGAAAGAAAAAATTTTCGGCCGGTATTCTGCGACGGGCCGCTGCAATGCACGGAGGCCCACTAAACCACAACTTCGAGGCTTCTCTCATTCACCGCTCAAAATACAAGTTTTATTTCAGTACTCCCATAGCACAGCTTTTTGAGTATTTTTGACCTGTCTAAGTTGCACACAGCATTGCCTGAATAATTTTTAATGTTAATTATAGACATAAACAAACAGAAATATCTATCTATACATAGATTCGCGGTTAAGTTACCCAAACGAACTCACAATGTTCTCACATCAACCAGAATAGAGCCACGAGGATTTCAGAGAGATCGACTACGCATCTAGCCGCAGGTCCAAGATGATGCAGAAGAAAGCCATGGCATTACCGAAAGTCCTGAAGAAACACCTATTCAAACTAGGCTCCGATGCTTCGAAAATATATTCAACAAGCAGACATATTGCACAAGAAAAATATCTTCATGAAACTTTAATACAAAAAATGTATTATTCGAATGAGACTTGCTAACCTAGTATTGATGGAGAACAAACCTTTGGAAAGGCATACAGGAGGATAACCAAATTTGTCGAAGCTGTTCGAAGAAACTTTACATCCAGCTTATTTTTTCTTTTCATCAAGAAGAAGCAGACTCACGATAACTCCAGCACCCACTAAGAAAGTGAGCATCCATCAAGCCATCTATAGGACTCACAGAAGGCACTCCAGACAGGTACACTGACTTCGTTTGAAGCCCCAGAAACTTATTTCATCACGAAACATATTTGAATATTTGTCAAGATGATTGTATTAGGAAAAACTCCAACACAACTGATGAATAACTACTCAAAAGAACGAAACACATTGTCATTTTGTAATCTAAACATTTGTAGTATCAATAAAAACCTCGTACAACTTGAAGTGCTGCCTTCGCAAATTGATTATTCCTAGTTGTATAGTTTTGTCTGAAACTTGGGAAATAAAATACAAAAAGTTAGGTCAAAAAGCCTTGGATATCTCAGGGACTAGTCCCACCCATAAAAACCCGCGATTCTCTTCAGAAGGGTCAAAAATGCACATGCGTGTAAATTGCATGTATCTAAATCGGCCTTAAGAGTTTGAAGCCATGTCTGCCTCTGCATTTTGATGATGAATCCGTCTGTCTGAATCGGCTTTCACATATTGATGATTGAATAAAACTACTGAAATACTGAATTTTGACTTATATTTCACAGCAGTTATTCACTCATATCGGTGATTGTCACCTTGATGTTGAACATCTCAAACTAAATTCGCTGATTCTTCCAATATTCACCACCCAGCAACAAAATTTGTATTATACATAATGAACTATTGTTATAAATTCGTAGGAAATGAGTCATTTGTCCAACGCCATCTAGGAGATAGTAGAGCAAGTTTTATAAAGAGTTTATCGCTCATTCCCTCCACGCTTTCTGCTAAATTTCGATTCTGATAATTTCATATCTCACACATTTCGGTTCCATGGATTTCACGTTACTAACTACAAATTCACTTTCGGATAATTTGTTGGTTGGCTTTACGTTTTTAGATCAGATTAAATTATGTTCTTATGAAATTCTATTTGTTTAGTCCTTGAATTTCACATTTTAATTTTTTTCATTTCAGTTTCTCAACGAATTCTGATCTATGAAAACTAGTTCTTACGGTTTTGGCATTTGATGCTTTATCGGTTCTCATAAATACACATTAGATGAATTTTTTTTCAGATATTCTATTCTATTCTTTCAGTGACTCCTCTTCGTTGAATTTACCCGTCTTGTATGGGTCTCCTTTCTGTAAACGGAGGTGGCAAAGTATTCCACAGCGGTATAAGGATGATTTTTCCCCTTAAGGGAGCCCCTTCAAAGTTTGTATCATGCTTTCAAAGAGAAAGGGTTGTATTGCCTTAATACTCAGCATGGCTGACATTCATTTGTTTAGATCTGAGGCAGTATTTTCCCGTGAAGGCTGATAATGCTAAACTTGTGAGCGAAACGTAAGCAGAGTATACGGCTTAGTGAAGTTAAAACGCTACTTCTCAAATTAATTGAAGACTATGATGTAGGACATAAAAACAAGTAAGTCTCGCTCTGATTTGCGGCGATGAAAACCATATTGCCGATATATTGGGGCGTTTGACAGGCTCGATACAATGGCATGAAAATATTGACGGCTTTGCCCAAAAATAAATAATCACGAAAAAGGGATTTACAGTTCAACATGTTGCCTGTGAAAAAGTTGACTGTATAAACATTTCCGGGAAATTTAATTAAAAATGCTTTTGACTGATGACGAACACAAAATAAAATAAATAAAATTTTAAGGTTGCAATTAATGAGTTCTCTCCAATCCCATTTTCCGAAACCGTACAAATTATCATTCATCCGGAAATTACATCGAATATTCAGGAATATGGCACCAAGCGAATTCTATAGGGAACTGTTGATCACAACAACCAGGTGGGTGTTATTTCAGTTGTTTCGGACTGGACAATCAATAAAGCTCAATTATTTTTGTTCGTTATTGTTGTTCGAACCAGTGTTGATTAGCATAATACATGTGCTACCAATCAAACAGCGATATATTCGAACATGTCGATACCCGCAAATACAATTACTCATAAAAAAATAACTAATTATTACTACTAATCCTATTAGCAGCTTTTATCAGTCGATGGTGACGAGAAAACATAAATAACTATGGGCATATCTAGGAAATATGCGAGTAATTATCAAACCTATAATTAGCAAGGCAAAAACCTTCTTTGCAAGTACCCAACAATTACAAAAAATAATAATGACTTCGAGAATGAGAGAAAGGTGCATAAAACAGTTCGCAGACTTATAGATTTAAGGTACTATTTGAAAAGTTACCAAATTCATGTGATACAGTACTGGGTGTTCAATTAAATGAACGTCAATATAGTTTCTTCTATTTCGATGTACGATGTTGATAAACCTGTATACTTTGATAAGGACACTTGCTTTATATTTTGGGTGGGACTAAAGCTTCATGTTCTGGATTCATTTTGATGTTTTTTGCGATAAATTCATGGAAAAATCTGAAATAATACTGATGCCTGCCTGACTTATTTGAGTTCACCTCACGCCGATGTTATAAACAAATAATATTTCTTTGTTCTCTACTATCATCGCTACTGGAAGTGTGTGTATACTATCGGCATAATATAATCCATATAAGCATTTTTATCAAAAATCACATATTCTCTTGAACAACAGTTGTCACACGATATTAAATCGCTAATATTATAATTCGGTCAGCTTCAACAGATAAACATCGACGATGATGTGAGCAAGATAAAATGATTATATCGGTTCATATTGAAGGCACCATTCTCACAATTTTCCAATCCAATCAAAAATCAAAGCAACAGAAGATTTTCAGATTTGATTAACTTCGATACCAGTACCTCAATCAATATAATATTAATTATAGAAATATTCCTCATACTAGTTTGACAGCGGCTAGTTTATATTCGAAGAGGCCAAGAAAAAAATTGTGGAGAATGTGCCAAGAAAAATAAAACGAAAACATAAAAAATATTCACATATAAGTCCAATAGCCGCCCAGATTACCCGATCTCACCATTCTTGATTTCTCTTCCTGAGATCTAAAAATCACATCCAAGGGATTGAGCAGACCTTTGTGTAAGAATTCGTCAAGATTACGTCTCAACAGTTGAGAATTGCTGTTAGAAAAAGTCGGAAACTTCATTAAATAGTTCACACCATATTCTTTGGAGAAAAACGAAAAAAATATTTTTCCATATGGGTTTGTATCTCTGACACCCAACACAGAAATTTCACACACAGATAATTCAAATGGTGTTGTTTATTATGATGAAACAAAAATTCTTATGAACATTGTTCATACTTTTTTTTTTGAGTGACTTTTCAAATCCCTCTGATATCGCACGCTACTGACACGTACTAAACGTCATCGAATCTAAATACTGAGTTTATCGATCTATTCTCACCAAATTTGAAGTTATTCAAACAACAATTAACATGTACTGAGGTGGTTCGATCGTAAATAAGTTCTGGAGAAATTTCTTAAAAAATTTACTTACTGAATTATTCCATGGTTTTGATAATTTGGTCAGTTATTATTTGTTTTCGATTTACTTATCATTAAAACCCAAAAAAAAAACTTATAATTTCTTAATGTACCTACATCCAAAACAATAACTTGTTCTTCCAACTGAAAATGTTTTCGTCCATTTATTATATTCATGTAGCGATTATTACAAAATGAATAAACTTCAACTCGCTATGACCTTGCCGATATCCAACTGTGTTCAACCCACCGCGTACCGGTCTGACGATAAAAACCTGCAAAACGTTGACGAATCACCACAATCACAATACTGACCGAACACAACTTTGCGACAATATTATGATTTATCATTTTAGTATTTCCGGATTGCTGAAAGTACCGTTAAACAATCGAGTAAAGATAAAAATCCAAAACTACTGAATTTTGTGAGAATGTATGGCGAATTCTTGAATGACATTTCATTCTGTTGCTCCGAGCATCATGAAGATCCTCCAGCTAGTCCCAACCCAGATCTGGAGATTGGTATGTCAGAAAGAAACAGATGGCCTCTAGCCAAACTATTGTTTGACGAACAATCCTTGAAGAACCTCAAGCCAGAGAAATGGAGTCGCTTCTTGGGCTTACACAAGTCAACTGCAAGATTGACAGCCTTACCAGGAGTAATCCCAATGCTGTAGATTGGTCACAGCACAGTGAAAATGCTACAGGTACCATGTACAGAATCCCAACACATCAGGGCAACATCAATCAACGTAGCTATGATTCAAGAACACGGGATAGTGAGAGGTATTTGGTGTCAGGCAAACCCAATATAAGATCTTTCATAACCAAATCTGCGGATACGCTTGCATACTTGTTGAAACTGAGATGGACATATTGGATTTGTTTGGATTCTATTTTAGGGACATCAAAGCATACAAGACGACATACACAAGGGATGGAGTATATATATAGGTCCCAGATCTCCCTTGCTCAGACAAGCTCTGCGTTTGAGGGGTTTTCTCAAAAACCTGGGTAATTCGTAAAAACAAAATCAAAAAATTTAAATTAAACTGAATAGGGGTAATGGTAATGGTAGGTATGGATGGTGACTAAAACGCTGCAACCTAATTAGATCTATTGCGCCTCATCTTCTTCTGTTATTTCAAGGTGTTCTCGTTTACAGCAGCCTCTCAAGCCCCAATTCCTTGAGGAATTTAAGGATTTTGAGGGGGACTATTCGTGGTATTTCTCCCACAGTTAGCTGGTGTGATCCCAGTTTATTCAATCTCTTGTGATGTACAGCATAACACAATAGTATGGTGTTTCTGGATGTTCCCCACAGAATCTGCAGGTGCTGTCCTCCTCTAAGCCTAGATTCCTTAGGTGTTCTTTGAGTCTGCAGTGCCCCGTCAGAAATCCCGTGATTGTCTTCAGACTAGTTTTGCTGAGGTTAATCAGTGTCTTCGATCTTGCTCGGTTGAAGTTGCCGAGGAGATCTTTGGCCTGCCTTAGCCCTGGAAGTCTTTGCCAGTATGTTGCTCTCATTGCTTCTTCAGTTTTATTGAGTTCTTCTTGAAAGTAAGAGTTTCCAAATCCGCAGAATGGTTCTGGACCGATCAGTGGCGTTGATGCCTCTTTTCGTGTCAGGGTATCTGCTTGTTTATTGCCCTCCACTCCGACGTGCCCCGGCACCCAGAGAAGGATTACTTTGTTGTTCCTGCCTAGATCATTAAGTTTGTCTAGGTATTCCCAGACCATCTTTAAGTTGATGTTATATGAGCTTAACGCTTTGATGGCTGCTTGACTATCGGAGAGGATTGCGATTTCCTTGTTTCGGTGTTTCCTGTCGAGGTTGAATTGAATGCACCTTTCTATGGCATGAATTTACGCTTGAAAAATACTGGGGAACTGGCCAATGGGTTCGGAATATTTGGTGCGAGGCCCAAAGACTCCTGCTCCAGTTCCGTCGGGAGTTTCGGACCTGTCCGTGTACCATGTTAAGGTATTCTTTCCCAGTGCTCGAATGGATTCTATGCTCTTGGTATTTAATTCCGTTCGAAAACATTTCTCGAAACTAAATTTCCTGGTAATTTCGTCAGTTGGGAGATCGGCAAGGTGTGCACTAAACTCGGATCACCGACACATTTACCTAGAGCTTGGTATTGTGGCAAGCGAAATTGAAATTTACCACGAAACAGTAAGAAAATCATTTGATTTTCATGAATTCCTTCAAGGGGAAACTGAGACAGGAACAAGTTTTGGGAAACTATCGTAGGTGGTTAGACGTAGAGGATAGAAGTTGGTCATTGAAACTTCTGCTGGTGTTGGACCAGATTCGACCCCTGAGAGGGCGATTTGTAGAGAAATACAGGTAGAAATTTGTCGGAAAGTTAAATAAAAGTTTGAGTTCAGAGTTTATTACTAACGGAAAACATTTCGAAAATTTAATAACATCACGTACTTTTCATCAATTTCGTATATTCTATCGATACCTGAAGATGGTCACCGTTTCCACCTGATTTTTATAGGAACTGAAATATTTCGGTCTTCAAATTGACACACTGTAAGTTTTTCTCCCCTCATCCTCCTTTCTACTAGAAAATATCTCCGATACTTCATTTAAATCACAACGAATAATCCTAAAATCCGATAAAAAAACCGCATTCGTTATGCAAGACACTCTTTATATTTATGTAAGAGGATAACGTCTGTAACGAAACAAACTTTGAGAGATTTTTCTTTGGATGTAAACAACCCTATTCTCTCGAAGAAGACCGGAAAAGTAAAGAAAGAAAACCACTTGCAATCCGTTTCCGACTGTAGTTTGAAGTATGAAACACACTGCCTTTTAAATTAAATGAATCTGGGGTAATGAATCATCTAAGTCAAGTGACTTCGGTAGGGTTAGATTAGTCAAAACAAATGACTCGATCGTGCATCATCAGAATTAATCGAAACTCGAAAATTTTAATGGGGTCACTTGTCAGATTTTCAAGGCATCAAAATTCGAAGTTTCAACGCAACGTGCCCCCCTTCCAGGATTATCGATACTGGAATCACCAGACTGTCAGAAAAACTCTTTAACGTGTTGAATTTCCTTCGGTGAACGACAAGCAAATGAAGAAATTGGATGAAACGATGAAATAATGAACAAGCATCAGCTTCCGTCTATCGGGCTGTGAATGAGTTTCCGGGGGCGTTTAACACGTGCTCCCCCACGTGTCCTTCGCGAGGGGGGTGGGCAACACCACCACCCTCCATGTGCGTCACTCTGCTTGCTACCTATTGATTGTAGTTATGCGTATCCGTCGATGGCATTGTCAGGGGCGTATCGTCAAGGCCGTCAAGGCGAAAGACAACCCTTTACTCATTCACCCTGTACCACGACAATAAGCTACACTCTGGTATTTTTTGAATCAGATCGAATCGAACTGAAATCTTCATTTTCACATACAACTACAAGTGTATGGATGTGAAAGAATAATGTGTCAGGTCAGAATACGTTTGTTTCTGGCCAAATTGAAACCTTTCAACATCAGAAGTCATTGTCGGGTCGTGAGAGAGTGTCAGTCGAAGTTTATATATTTTGAAGTGACCTCAAAAATAGGATTCGAGTTGACTCGCATTGTGGTAGGTCAGAAAACGTTTGTTACTGACCAAATTACAACTTCTCATCATCAAGAGTCATTGTCGGGTCGTGAGAGAGTGTCAGTCGAAGTTTATGTATTTTGAAGTGACCTCAAAAATAGGATTTGAGTTGGCTCGCATTGTGGTAGGTCAGAATACGTTTGTTACTGACCAAATTACAACTTCTCATCATCAAGAGTCATTGTCGGGTCGTGAGAGAGTGTCAGTCAAAGTTTATATATTTTGTAGTAACCTCAAAAATAGGATTCGAGTTGGCTCGCATTGTGGTAGGCCAGAAAACGTTTGTTACTGACCAAATTACAACTTCTCATCATCAAGAGTATTGACGGGTCGTGAGAGAGTGTCAGTCGAAGTTTTCATATTTTGAAGTGATCTCAAAAATAGGATTCGAGTTGACTCGCATTGTGGTAGGTCAGAAAACGTTTGTTACTGACCAAATCACAACTTCTCATCATCAAGAGTCATTGTCGGGTCGTGAGAGAGTGTCAGTCAAAGTTTATATATTTTGTAGTAACCTCAAAAATAGGATTCGAGTTGGCTCGCATTGTGGTAGGCCAGAAAACGTTTGTTACTGACCAAATCACAACTTCTCATCATCAAGAGTCATTGTCGGGTCGTGAGAGAGTGTCAGTCAAAGTTTATATATTTTGTAGTAACCTCAAAAATAGGATTCGAGTTGGCTCGCATTGTGGTAGGCCAGAAAACGTTTGTTACTGACCAAATTACAACTTCTCATCATCAAGAGTATTGTCGGGTCGTGAGAGAGTGTCAGTCGAAGTTTTCATATTTTGAAGTGATCTCAAAAATAGGATTCGAGTTGACTCGCATTGTGGTAGGTCAGAAAACGTTTGTTACTGACCAAATCACAACTTCTCATCATCAAGAGTCATTGTCGGGTCGTGAGAGAGTGTCAGTCAAAGTTTATATATTTTGTAGTAACCTCAAAAATAGGATTCGAGTTGGCTCGCATTGTGGTAGGCCAGAAAACGTTTGTTACTGACCAAATTACAACTTCTCATCATCAAGAGTATTGTCGGGTCGTGAGAGAGTGTCAGTTGAAGTTTTCATATTTTGAAGTGATCTCAAAAATAGGATTCGAGTTGACTCGCATTGTGGTAGGTCAGAAAACGTTTGTTACTGACCAAATCACAACTTCTCATCATCAAGAGTCATTGTCGGGTCGTGAGAGAGTGTCAGTCAAAGTTTATATATTTTGTAGTAACCTCAAAAATAGGATTCGAGTTGGCTCGCATTGTGGTAGGCCAGAAAACGTTTGTTACTGACCAAATCACAACTTCTCATCATCAAGAGTCATTGTCGGGTCGTGAGAGAGTGTCAGTCAAAGTTTAACCTCAAAAATAGGATTCGCGTTGGCTCGCATTGTGGTAGGCCAGAAAACGTTTGTTACTGACCAAATTACAACTTCTCATCATCAAGAGTCATTGTCGGGTCGTGAGAGAGTGTCAGTCGAAGTTTATGTATTTTGAAGTGACCTCAAAAATAGGATTTGAGTTGGCTCGCATTGTGGTAGGTCAGAAAACGTTTGTTACTGACCAAATCACAACTTCTCATCATCAAGAGTCATTGTCGGGTCGTGAGAGAGTGTCAGTCAAAGTTTATATATTTTGTAGTAACCTCAAAAATAGGATTCGAGTTGGCTCGCATTGTGGTAGGCCAGAAAACGTTTGTTACTGACCAAATTACAACTTCTCATCATCAAGAGTATTGTCGGGTCGTGAGAGAGTGTCAGTCGAAGTTTTCATATTTTGAAGTGATCTCAAAAATAGGATTCGAGTTGACTCGCATTGTGGTAGGTCAGAAAACGTTTGTTACTGACCAAATTACAACTTCTCATCATCAAGAGTATTGTCGGGTCGTGAGAGAGTGTCAGTCGAAGTTTTCATATTTTGAAGTGATCTCAAAAATAGGATTCGAGTTGACTCGCATTGTGGTAGGCCAGAAAACGTTTGTTACTGACCAAATTACAACTTCTCATCATCAAGAGTATTGTCGGGTCGTGAGAGAGTGTCAGTCGAAGTTTTCATATTTTGAAGTGATCTCAAAAATAGGATTCGAGTTGACTCGCATTGTGGTAGGCCAGAAAACGTTTGTTACTGACCAAATTACAACTTCTCATCATCAAGAGTCATTGTCGGGTCGTGAGAGAGTGTCAGTCAAAGTTTATATATTTTGTAGTAACCTCAAAAATAGGATTCGAGTTGGCTCGTATTGTAGTAGGTCAGAATACGTTTGTTTTCGACAAAATTACAACCTCTCATCATCAAAACTCATTGTTGGGTTTGTACCCTAAGGCCAGACAGGATCGTAGTATTCTTATCAGTAGGGGCATGATGGTAAGCAGCGCCATTTGGAGGGTCTGGATCCAAAGATAAAAAAATTTGATTCACCTCTGATAAGTTTCTCGATTTGGGAGAATTTTGAATTGAGTTGTGTTCATTTTTCAATTAAACAGAATTTATTGGGAGTAATTTAATTAAACCGCATTGCTACAGAACGATAACTGAGAATAATTTAATTTAATGTAGATACAGTGCACACATTACAAATCGAAGGAATTTCTCAACTCTCCAATAACCTCCCCGATGCGATATCAGTACGAAACCAAAAAACACAAAGCGAAATGTTCAATACGAATTGTTCCAAATATTCGCCTTTAGCGAACTGCTCCCTTAATAACTGCCAGCTCCACATGCGGCTTCATACAAAGGCGAAAATTCGAAAGAGCATTTCAAGGAAGAATTCCACCTACGTAGCTTGTTGTTCGCCAGAACAATGAAGATATTACGACCATTTGAGTACGAGTTGAATACGGTTGTTTGTGTAACAGTTTAATCAAGTTCCACAAAACAACGAAGCCTCATTGGTTTACCATTCACAGACAAGTTCGCCCCAGTTGTCCCTCAAGGTCCAAGTTGTGGTCCACAACAAAGCTCTCTTGATAACAATAAATTGAATATGGTGAAGGAGATGAACACCGGTTCAATTCTGTGATGATCAGAGAATCAAAGGAAATTGAGTTTTTTCTCTGCAGCAAGCTTTAGGACCTCTTTGGCTGAGTTCCAAAGCTATGTGCAATATTGAGAAATTGGGAGACGCACATTAAATGATGTTTATCGATTTTTCATTTGATGACAGCCGCGTCTCCACATCTCCAATCAGGCCATTAAGGAATTTGTCGATTTTAATTGAAAACGATTCGACAAATTTTTGGGAGAAATAAAGATATAACTTAAAACTCTATCTTGGATCAGTATCAAGAACATCAAACTATGTATTCATACACAACTTTCGCAAAGCAAGAAAGTACCAGTTGGGTGATATTTTGATATTTTTGTGACCGAATCATTTCAATATATTCATATGGAAAACAGTGACTGCATGATCGCTTCCCCTTTTCTCGATGTCCTCGAATATTTAAATCGACTTGTTACGAAATTGGAGATTCGCAACTACAAAAATACCGGACGAACTTTTTACTCTTCTTCGTTCGTTCTTGTTTGTTTGAAACACCGATCGCCTTCCGTATATCATTCATTCGATTCATCTGGAACTCCAATAGCATCGAGAACAACTAGAAAAGTCTACATTCACGGTCGTCGATGTGATGTGAGAATCTCGCGGGTCGCTATAGTTCTTGTGTTCAATGATACTACGTTTGTCAATATCCAATCGACAAAAAGTTAATTAAATTAATAGTTAGGTTAAGTTAGGTTTGTCAGGATTATAGAAACCATTGATTTCGCATTAATACTACAGGAAGTATGAACTGTTTTTATCATTGAAAAAAAATTTAAAAATGATTTTTAAACCTCGATATAAAAAGGAATGCAACAAAAATGATTGAGACTCAAAATAGCTAAGTACATTCCATTTCGATTTTGTGATACAATTTTCTATCTCGTTCACGTATTTTCCCTGATACTCCTCAATGCATTGGCATGCATATGACTAGTTCAAAACCTAGTAAATCAGTACAACCCTTTAGCCCGCCCATCAACCAGAAACGACCACACGCCTACTGAAATCCTGAAAAACCATCTGAATCTCAATTCGAATGCAACATTCTAGTTTTACAACTTACAGATCGAAATCTCGCCTTACACAAAGAAAAATGCCTACTAAAAATAGCCTCGCACGCTTGTACATGCACTGACGTAGCTGAAAGTTGGGGGGAAATTCCACTGCAACACGATACCAAAGTCTATAACAAATACAGTGCGTTCATAATTCTGCGACTGTATTGTTACAAATATTTCGAGGGTCCACAAAATAATTGGAATCAGTACCAACTTCTATTCCTGAACCTTCTTTCATTTCAGCTCATAGATGCCATATTTGAAGTACTATCATACATAACTCAAAGACACCACGGAAATTCAAAATTCTTGAAATTTATATGAGCCACCGTAGTTATGTTAGGAGTATTGACACCAATGACGTACGTCTTCCATTTCGATGCTGGGTCTTACCATCAGTAATGCCCTTTCATGCAAAGAATGCCTGTCAAAAACTGTTTTTTTTTTTCGTGACAAGGGCTATTTCACTTATCGTACAAACCCCTAAACACACCCTGAACATTTCAGATTATGTCCAATAAAAACAGCCATTCTTTCAGTCGCTCCGCCTACAAGCTCGCTTACTTTTCTGGAACATCGCAGAAAGGTTGGCCATGTGCCTCTGTTTAAGAGATATTGTCATGGCCGATGCTTTTCTGAAATATCATCAATTGGTCTCATCGAGATTAACCGTCGACTTGATTCTTCACATCCCTGTGTCGTCACTTCGAAGACCCACCCAACACCTCCTTCTCAATGCCTACCTACTTTTCCTCAGCTCTCACGATGTTCTTTTCATACTACAGTAATTTTCTTTTCGTGGGGAAATACAAAAAGTTTGGAAAAAGACGTACCTATGAAAACGAAACACCAAATTTTATATGTCTAGAGAAATCAGCCTACATATTGACATAAATTTGGACGGTATCCTATGCAGAGGGCTTCTTTGATCAGTTTTCTGAATGTTTCCTCCTTTTCTTTTATAAATCGTTATCCTGAACAGCACTTTTACAACAAGAACATTAAAAAAAACAGGTATTACTGAAACACTTCTTGTCGGGAACAATTGGATATACCTACCTTTGTTATTCATTGGTTCGGAGAATTTGACTTATAATACATTTGCTAACATCGGCCCCAAAACGGGCCCTTGTGGGACACTCCAATAATCGAGTGGTAGCGACGGAAACACTCGATCGAGAAGGGCAAAAGAGGAACGCTCCAAAATTCAAAAACTCGTCTTGTAAATTCTTACTATAACAAAAGACGAGAGAGTAGAGCTATCTACCAGCTATGTAGGTCACGCCAGCAGCAACGAAATCGCGAAACATCGTCACCCTTCAAATCAGGCGAAACCTATTTCACAGCGGAGGGGTGTGCTGGTCAGGGTAGGGTGTAGCGCCATTCCTTTCTGATAAAGGCCTTCGTGTCATCGTGCCCTACATCCCGTTAAGCAGAAATTGGATCGTAAACCTGCCAGGATTCGGTTTTGGATGATCATCGCGGCAAAGCTTAGGGGAGTTTTTGCATATAAATCGTTCTGTCTGGCTATTTCACCGACACCGGACAACACCGGTGTGATAACGTATTAATAACTAGACAGGACGCAGTTCTATCTGTCATAGATACCTATGAGGAGTATTTGAAGAGTTGCAGAATAGGTTATACATTCATCACTTAACTGTACACAGGCTGATAGAACACGAAGATTTGTAGTAATCAATCCTCCGAATTTACTGAGATGTCAAAGTGTGCCCCAAGGCTCCACACTTACCCCTCTGTCGTTTAGTGCATATTATGTAAATGTCTAACATTCACTATACAAACTATAGAAAACCTAACTCTAACATAAAAATTGGTGTAAACAAACATTCGTCATTCTACAGAATCAACAGCAATTCCAAAAATAAAGACCGAAAAAGGGTCATAGATGTTACTTTGAATGTCGATGGTCATGGAGTATCCACCAATCACGAATATACCTAGAAAAATTTTCACAGGAAAAATGATTCCGTAAGTTTTATAATGAAATTATATGGATTTTTATCAAATACAAGCTGAATCGATTCAAAATGATTCCGAAAATACATCTCAATCATCATGAATTTTCAGGAGTAATTCCACGAGTGATTGAATTTTCGCGATAAGTCTGTCGATTTATTTCTGAACGAAACTGAATTGCTTCATGAAAACACCACGAGTCCGCAGGACGAGTGGTGTTTTCTCAAACAATTCAGTTGAGTTCAGAAATAAAAGACATACTTATGAGATAAATTCAATTACGAGTTGAATTTTATAAGACTATTTCACGAAGAAAGTTTCATCAATATAATTACGAACAATGTATAACAGTCATAAACAAATTATTAAAATCGTCAATATTATAATGTTTAGTTTCATAATTTCATTTGAATTTGCACCGAAGCGACTCATTTTGACACAATCAGGTACAATTAATATTGATAGACCTGCCAAACTTTGTGTTGCCATGGTTACGTCGTTGAAAATACCGAAGCTGATCCTCCAATCAGAATTGAAAGGCATCTGGTGTTATCGCGATAACACGAGTTGTCTTTGGTTTGCGATTGGTCAGATTATGTGAGAAATTTAAGATGAGTGAAATAGTCTAATTAATAGACTTTCTATTCGCTACAACAGGTCTAGACTTTGTCGACCTGACATTCATAGCACCCAAGACAGATGCATCACTTCACGAGTTTGGTGCAGTTTAACACTGCAAAAAGAAGTAGAGTAAGTTATTAATAATATTATTGAAACTGTGGAGTGACTAGGTCTGACCGCTGATTATAGTCTGCAATTTATCTCGTATAAAGACGTGCCTAAGGCCAATTAAAGAAATTGTAATCTCAAAGACACTAGCTCAACGGGAAATTGAAGATAAAACTTTGTGATTCAATAATTTTGTCTAGATTCACAAATCCAAAGTTGAAGTTGAAGTAATGTTACACCTTTAATCAAAAAAATCGGTTGGGTGAAAATGTACTTTTTTTCTGTATTTTCACACCAAATTATATTGGATTCATTTTACGATAACTGAGAATGATGAAGATTATTAAAATGTATTATACTGTGAGTTCAGAGTCTGACTCGACACCACGGAATTTCGGTTTTAGCGAAGCCAATCAGTCAACAAAAGTCATCTTTGAAAAGCAACAAAGAATTCCCCCCAGAGTTTCAATTCACAAAAAAAAAAACCCAGTCTAGGTATGCGTCGACCGAGACACGTGGTGAACACTTCTGCCGTTCTGGACCCCATCAAAGAGTTGATCGACCAATTCAATTAACTTCAGCATCATTCGAAAAGACGGAGAGGTAGCGGGTGGCGGGCGAGAGGAGAAAACAAAACTTCAGTTTTCAGTAATTTCACTAATGAAGCCGTAACATGATCTGCAGCAGCACTTGCGCAGGAGATTGGCTCGTGTTTTCGGCGAGGGCACGTGTGTCAGAGTCGGCTGGGTCTGGCTGGCTGGGTACAGCTGTGACATCAACACCGCGGGGACATTTTTACAGTGTGCATGTGTTCTCCGCTCTCCGGTAATTTCTCTACAGGGGACACACGAACGAGGCGTAAGGGTTTAATGAAATGTCGGAGCTAGAATTCTCTCACACCAATAAATAGTCCAGTCAACAAAATACACTTCGCCGCAAAATTAACGCATTTCGATGAATAGTGCATTGAGACCATGAATTTAAGGCGGAAATTAATAAAGTTTGTGGAAACTTTGTATTCAGTGGAAAAGAAAATTCACAGAAAAAAACATGATTTATTGTGGCTTCTACCTCGAGCATCAATTAGCGACAAACCAAAATGAAAATGTCCAAATTGTGATTATAACTATTTAATTCCTACTTGAAAAGTAATTAATGATTAGGTATAATTAAATTTTTTGTGCATTTGTAATTGTATTTGAGAAAACGCTGCGTGTCACTAATTTTGAAAAACTAGTTTTAATGAAAAATAACAATATAAACGTATACCTAGTGAAAAATAAAAAATAATCATAATTTTATAAAAAATATATTTTTTTTAATATCATTTCTTAAAATCAGTGGTTTTCAAGTTAGGTATGATATATTGAAAATCGAGTAAACTGTAAATATTTCGAAATACCCTTCTCTCTTAGCGTTTCCACCAAAAGGAAAAATAAAGGCAAACATCTGTCAGAAAACAATTACTTCCCTGGCTAATACTACGACGAATATTGAACTACATCTGACAGATATTTGAGCAACGTTTTTCCGAGAAGACCCAATTGCAAGTGCTTGTCTTATAGTTGAACAGAAGATTATTCTTCATTTAGCTGGGAATGACCACCTGCAGACATGCATGTTTCGAGGTTTATTGCCTCTCATCAGTGAAGGGGTAGGTCAGACAACATTATAATTGTCCTGTCCCTACCAAATGAATGATAATCAACCATTTAATTATTATTTCCCCCCGGATGACACTACGACCGACAACTAAGTTGAACGCAGCGCCATCCGCATGGGTTGTCAGAGGACTGCGGTCGGAGTTTGAATATTTTGAAGTGATCTCATAAATAGGATTTGAGTTGGCCCGTTTGTTGGTGCATCAGAATACATTCATTTTGGTCAGAATAACAACTTTTCATCATCAACGGTCATTGCCGGGTTGTCAGAGGAATGCGGTCGGAGTTTGAATATTTTGAAGTGATCTCAAAAATAGGATTTGGGTTGACCCGATTGGTGGTGCATCAGAATACATTCATTTTGGTCAGAATAAAAATTTTTCATCATCAAAGGTCATTGCCGAGTCGTGACAGGAATGCGGCCGGAGTTTGAATATTTTGAAGTGATCTCATAAATAGGATTTGGGTTGGCCCGATTGGTGGTGCATCAGAATACATTCATTTTGGTCAGAATAACAACTTTTCATCATCAACGGTCATTGCCGGGTTGTCAGAGGAATGCAGTCAGAGTTTGAATATTTTGAAGTGATCTCAAAAATAGGATTTGGGTTGGCCCGATTGGTGGTGCATCAGAATACATTCATTTTGGTCAGAATAACAACTTTTCATCTTCAAAGGTCATTGCCGGGTCGTCAGAGGAATGCGGTCGGAGTTTGAATATTTTGAAGTGATCTCATGAATAGGATTTGAGTTGGCCCGATTGGTGGTGCATCAGAATACATTCATTTTGGTCAGAATAACAACTTTTCATCATCAACGGTCATTGCCGGGTTGTCAGAGGAATGCGGTCGGAGTTTGAATATTTTGAAGTGAGCTCAAAAATAGGATTTAGGTTGACCCAATTGGTGGTGCATCAGAATACATTCATTTTGGTCAGAATAACAACTTTTCATCTTCAAAGGTCATTGCCGGGTTGTCAGATGAATACGGTCGGAGTTTGAATATTTTGAAGTGATCTCAAAAATAGGATTTGGGTTGACCCGATTGGTGGTGCATCAGAATACATTCATTATGGTCAGAATAACAATTTTTCATCATCAAAGGTCATTGCCGAGTCGTCAGAGGAATGCGGCCGGAGTTTGAATATTTTGAAGTGATCTCATAAATAGGATTTGGGTTGACCCGATTGGTGGTGCATCAGAATACATTCATTATGGTCAGAATAACAATTTTTCATCATCAAAGGTCATTGCCGAGTCGTCAGAGGAATGCGGCCGGAGTTTGAATATTTTGAAGTGATCTCATAAATAGGATTTGGGTTGGCCCGATTGGTAGTGCATCAGAATACATTCATTTTGGTCAGAATAACAAGTTTTCATCTTCAAAGGTCATTGCCGGGTCGTCAGAGGAATGCGGTCAGAGTTTGAATATTTTGAAGTGATCTCATAAATAGGATTTGGGTTGGCCCGATTGGTGGTGCATCAGAATACATTCATTTTGGTCAGAATAACAACTTTTCATCATCAACGGTCATTGCCGGGTTGTCAGAGGAATGCAGTCAGAGTTTGAATATTTTGAAGTGATCTCAAAAATAGGATTTGGGTTGGCCCGATTGGTGGTGCATCAGAATACATTCATTTTGGTCAGAATAACAACTTTTCATCTTCAAAGGTCATTGCCGGGTCGTCAGAGGAATGCGGTCGGAGTTTGAATATTTTGAAGTGATCTCATGAATAGGATTTGAGTTGGCCCGATTGGTGGTGCATCAGAATACATTCATTTTGGTCAGAATAACAACTTTTCATCATCAACGGTCATTGCCGGGTTGTCAGAGGAATGCGGTCGGAGTTTGAATATTTTGAAGTGAGCTCAAAAATAGGATTTAGGTTGACCCAATTGGTGGTGCATCAGAATACATTCATTTTGGTCAGAATAACAACTTTTCATCTTCAAAGGTCATTGCCGGGTTGTCAGATGAATACGGTCGGAGTTTGAATATTTTGAAGTGATCTCAAAAATAGGATTTGGGTTGACCCGATTGGTGGTGCATCAGAATACATTCATTATGGTCAGAATAACAATTTTTCATCATCAAAGGTCATTGCCGAGTCGTCAGAGGAATGCGGCCGGAGTTTGAATATTTTGAAGTGATCTCATAAATAGGATTTGGGTTGACCCGATTGGTGGTGCATCAGAATACATTCATTATGGTCAGAATAACAATTTTTCATCATCAAAGGTCATTGCCGAGTCGTCAGAGGAATGCGGCCGGAGTTTGAATATTTTGAAGTGATCTCATAAATAGGATTTGGGTTGGCCCGATTGGTAGTGCATCAGAATACATTCATTTTGGTCAGAATAACAAGTTTTCATCTTCAAAGGTCATTGCCGGGTCGTCAGAGGAATGCGGTCAGAGTTTGAATATTTTGAAGTGATCTCATAAATAGGATTTGGGTTGGCCCGATTGGTGGTGCATCAGAATACATTCATTTTGGTCAGAATAACAACTTTTCATCTTCAAAGGTCATTGCCGGGTCGTCAGAGGAATGCGGTCGGAGTTTGAATATTTTGAAGTGATCTCATAAATAGAATTTGAGTTGGCCCGATTGGTGGTGCATCAGAATACATTCATTTTGGTCAGAATAACAACTTTTCATCATCAACGGTCATTGCCGGGTTGTCAGAGGAATGCGGTCGGAGTTTGAATAGTTTGAAGTGATCTCAAAAATAGGATTTGGGTTGACCCGATTGGTGGTGCATCAGAATACATTCATTTTGGTCAGCATAACAACTTTTCATCATCAACGGTCATTGCCGGGTTGTCAGAGGAATGCGGTCAGATTTTGAATATTCTGAAGTATCACAAAAATAGGATTTGGGTTGGCCCGATTGGTGTTGCATCAGAAAACATTCATTTTGGTTAGATTAACGAATTTTCATCATCAAAGGTCATTGCCGGGTCGTCAAAGGAGTGCGGTCGGAGTTTAAAAATCTTGAAGTGATCTCAAAAATAGGATTTCGGTTGGCCCGATTGGTGGTGCATCAGAATACATTCACTTTGGTCAGAATAACAACTTTTCATCATCAAAGGTCATTGCCGGGTCGTCAGAGGAATGCGGTCGGAGTTTGAATATTTTGAAGTGATCTCAAAAGTAGGATTTGGGTTGGCCCGATTAGTGGTGCATCAGAATACATTTATTTTGGTCAAAATAACAACTTTTCATCATCAAAGCTCATTGTCGGGTTGTCAGAGGAATGCGGTCGGAGTTTGAATATTTTGAAGTGATCTCAAAAATAGGATTTGGGTTGGCCCGATTGGAAGTGCATTAGAATACATTCATTTTGGTCAGAATAACAACTTTTCATCATCAAATGTCATTGCCGGGTCGTCAGAGGAATGCGGTCGGAGTTTGAATATTTTGAAGTGATCTCATAAATAGGATTTGGGTTGGCCCGATTGGTAGTGCATCAGAATACATTCATTTTGGTCAGAATAACAAGTTTTCATCTTCAAAGGTCATTGCCGGGTCGTCAGAGGAATGCGGTCGGAGTTTGAATATTTTGAAGTGATCTCATAAATAGGATTTGGGTTGGCCCGATTGGTGGTGCATCAGAATACATTCATTTTGGTCAGAATAACAACTTTTCATCATCAACGGTCATTGCCGGGTTGTCAGAGGAATGCAGTCAGAGTTTGAATATTTTGAAGTGATCTCAAAAATAGGATTTGGGTTGGCCCGATTGGTGGTGCATCAGAATACATTCATTTTGGTCAGAATAACAACTTTTCATCTTCAAAGGTCATTGCCGGGTCGTCAGAGGAATGCGGTCGGAGTTTGAATATTTTGAAGTGATCTCAAAAGTAGGATTTGGGTTGGCCCGATTAGTGGTGCATCAGAATACATTTATTTTGGTCAAAATAACAACTTTTCATCATCAAAGCTCATTGTCGGGTTGTCAGAGGAATGCGGTCGGAGTTTGAATATTTTGAAGTGATCTCAAAAGTAGGATTTGGGTTGGCCCGATTAGTGGTGCATCAGAATACATTTATTTTGGTCAAAATAACAACTTTTCATCATCAAAGCTCATTGTCGGGTTGTCAGAGGAATGCGGTCGGAGTTTGAATATTTTGAAGTGATCTCAAAAATAGGATTTGGGTTGGCCCGATTGGTGGTGCATCAGAATACATTCATTTTGGTCAGAATAACAACTTTTCATCTTCAAAGGTCATTGCCGGGTTGTCAGAGGAATGCAGTCAGAGTTTGAATATTTTGAAGTGATCTCAAAAATAGGATTTGGGTTGGCCCGATTGGTGGTGCATCAGAATACATTCATTTTGGTCAGAATAACAACTTTTCATCTTCAAAGGTCATTGCCGGGTCGTCAGAGGAATGCGGTCGGAGTTTGAATATTTTGAAGTGATCTCAAAAGTAGGATTTGGGTTGGCCCGATTAGTGGTGCATCAGAATACATTTATTTTGGTCAAAATAACAACTTTTCATCATCAAAGCTCATTGTCGGGTTGTCAGAGGAATGCGGTCGGAGTTTGAATATTTTGAAGTGATCTCAAAAATAGGATTTGGGTTGGCCCGATTGGTGGTGCATCAGAATACATTCATTTTGGTCAGAATAACAACTTTTCATCATCAAATGTCATTGCCGGGTCGTCAGAGGAATGCGGTCGGAGTTTGAATATTTTGAAGTGATCTCATAAATAGGATTTGGGTTGGCCCGATTGGTAGTGCATCAGAATACATTCATTTTGGTCAGAATAACAAGTTTTCATCTTCAAAGGTCATTGCCGGGTCGTCAGAGGAATGCGGTCGGAGTTTGAATATTTTGAAGTGATCTCATAAATAGGATTTGGGTTGGCCCGATTGGTGGTGCATCAGAATACATTCTTTTTGGTCAGAATAACAACTTTTCATCTTCAAAGGTCATTGCCGGGTCGTCAGAGGAATGCGGTCGGAGTTTGAATATTTTGAAGTGATCTCATAAATAGGATTTGAGTTGGCCCGATTGGTGGTGCATCAGAATACATTTATTTTGGTCAGAATAACAACTTTTCATCTTCAAAGGTCATTGCCGGGTGGTCAGAGGAATGCGGTCAGAGTTTGAATATTTTGAAGTGATCTCATAAATAGGATTTGGGTTGGCCCGATCGGTGGTGCATCAGAATACATTCATTCTGGTCAGAATAACAACTTTTCATCTTCAAAGGTCATTGCCGGGTCGTCAGAGGAATGCGGTCGGAGTTTGAATATTTTGAAGTGATCTTATGAATAGGATTTCAGTTGGCCCGATTGGTGGTGCATCAGAATACATTCATTTTGGTCAGAATAACAACTTTTCATCATCAACGGTCATTGCCGGGTTGTCAGAGGAATGCGGTCGGAGTTTGAATATTTTGAAGTAATCTCAAAAATAGGATTTGGGTTGACCCAATTGGTGGTGCATCAGAATACATTCATTTTGGTCAGAATAACAACTTTTCATCTTCAAAGGTCATTGCCGGGTTGTCAGAGGAATGCGGTCGGAGTTTGAATATTTTGAAGTGATCTCAAAAATAGGATTTGGGTTGACCCGATTGGTGGTGCATCAGAATACATTCATTTTGGTCAGAATAACAATTTTTCATCTTCAAACGTCATTGCCGGGTCGTCAGAGGAATGCGGTCAGAGTTTGAATATTTTGAAGTGATCTCATAAATAGGATTTGGGTTGGCCCGATTAGTGGTGCATCAGAATACATTCATTTTTGTCAGAATAACAACTTTTCATCTTCAAAGGTCATTGCCGGGTCGTCAGAGGAATGCGGTCGGAGTATGAATATTTTGAAGTGATCTCATAAATAGGATTTGAGTTGGCCCGATTGGTGGTGCATCAGAATACATTCATTTTGGTCAAAATCACAACTTTTCATCATCAACAGTCATTGCCGGGTTGTCAGAGGAATGCGGTCGGAGTTTGAATATTTTGAAGTGATCTAAAAAATAGGATTTGGGTTGACCCGATTGGTGGTGCATCAGAATACATTCATTTTGGTCAGAATAATAATTTTTCATCATCAAAGGTCATTGCCGGGTCGTCAGAGGAATGCGGTCGGAGTTTGAATATTTTGAAGTGATCTCATAAATAGGATTTGGGTTGGCCCGATTGGTGGTGCATCAGAATACATTCATTTTGGTCAGAATAACAACTTTTCATCATCAACGGTCATTGCCGAGTCGTCAGAGGAATGCGGCCGGAGTTTGAATATTTTGAAGTGATCTCATAAATAGGATTTGGGTTGGCCCGATTGGTGGTGCATCAGAATACATTCATTTTGGTCAGAATAACAATTTTTCATCATCAAAGGTCATTGCCGAGTCGTCAGAGGAATGCGGCCGGAGTTTGAATATTTTGAAGTGATCTCATAAATAGGATTTGGGTTGGCCCGATTGGTGGTGCATCAGAATACATTCATTTTGGTCAGAATAACAACTTTTCATCTTCAAAGGTCATTGCCGGGTTGTCAGATGAATGCGGTCGGAGTTTGAATATTTTGAAGTGATCTCAAAAATAGGATTTGGGTTGACCCGATTGGTGGTGCATCAGAATACATTCATTTTGGTCAGAATAACAATTTTTCATCATCAAAGGTCATTGCCGAGTCGTCAGAGGAATGCGGCCGGAGTTTGAATATTTTGAAGTGATCTCATAAATAGGATTTGGGTTGGCCCGATTGGTAGTGCATCAGAATACATTCATTTTGGTCAGAATAACAAGTTTTCATCTTCAAAGGTCATTGCCGGGTCGTCAGAGGAATGCGGTCAGAGTTTGAATATTTTGAAGTGATCTCATAAATAGGATTTGGGTTGGCCCGATTGGTGGTGCATCAGAATACATTCATTTTGGTCAGAATAACAACTTTTCATCTTCAAAGGACATTGCCGGGTCGACAGAGGAATGCGGTCGGAGTTTGAATATTTTGAAGTGATCTCATAAATAGGATTTAGGTTGGCCCGATTGGTGGTGCATCAGAATACATTAATTTTGGTCAGAATAACAACTTATCATCTTCAAAGGTCATTGCCGGGTCGTCAGAGGAATGCGGTCAGAGTTTGAATATTTTGAAGTGATCTCATAAATAGGATTTGGGTTGGCCCGATTGGTGGTGCATCAGAATACATTCATTTTGGTCAGAATAACAACTTTTCATCTTCAAAGGTCATTGCCGGGTCGTCAGAGGAATGCGGTCGGAGTTTGAATATTTTGAAGTGATCTCATAAATAGAATTTGAGTTGGCCCGATTGGTGGTGCATCAGAATACATTCATTTTGGTCAGAATAACAACTTTTCATCATCAACGGTCATTGCCGGGTTGTCAGAGGAATGCGGTCGGAGTTTGAATAGTTTGAAGTGATCTCAAAAATAGGATTTGGGTTGACCCGATTGGTGGTGCATCAGAATACATTCATTTTGGTCAGCATAACAACTTTTCATCATCAACGGTCATTGCCGGGTTGTCAGAGGAATGCGGTCAGATTTTGAATATTCTGAAGTGATTACAAAAATAGGATTTGGGTTGGCCCGATTGGTGTTGCATCAGAAAACATTCATTTTGGTTAGATTAACGAATTTTCATCATCAAAGGTCATTGCCGGGTCGTCAAAGGAGTGCGGTCGGAGTTTAAAAATCTTGAAGTGATCTCAAAAATAGGATTTCGGTTGGCCCGATTGGTGGTGCATCAGAATACATTCACTTTGGTCAGAATAACAACTTTTCATCATCAAAGGTCATTGCCGGGTCGTCAGAGGAATGCGGTCGGAGTTTGAATATAATGAAGTGATCTCAAAAATAGGATTTGGGTTGGCCCGATTGAAGGTGCATTAGAATACATTCATTTTGGTCAGAATAACAACTTTTCATCATCAAATGTCATTGCCGGGTCGTCAGAGGAATGCGGTCGGAGTTTGAATATTTTGAAGTGATCTCATAAATAGGATTTGGGTTGGCCCGATTGGTAGTGCATCAGAATACTTTCATTTTGGTCAGAATAACAAGTTTTCATCTTCAAAGGTCATTGCCGGGTCGTCAGAGGAATGCGGTCAGAGTTTGAATATTTTGAAGTGATCTCATAAATAGGATTTGGGTTGGCCCGATTGGTGGTGCATCAGAATACATTCATTTTGGTCAGAATAACAACTTTTCATCTTCAAAGGTCATTGCCGGGTCGTCAGAGGAATGCGGTCGGAGTTTGAATATTTTGAAGTGATCTCATAAATAGGATTTGAGTTGGCCCGATTGGTGGTGCATCAGAATACATTCATTTTGGTCAGAATGACAACTTTTCATCTTCAAAGGTCATTGCCGGGTGGTCAGAGGAATGCGGTCAGAGTTTGAATATTTTGAAGTGATCTCATAAATAGGATTTGGGTTGGCCCGATCGGTGGTGCATCAGAATACATTCATTTTGGTCAGAATAACAACTTTTCATCTTCAAAGGTCATTGCCGGGTGGTCAGAGGAATGCGGTCAGAGTTTGAATATTTTGAAGTGATCTCATAAATAGGATTTGGGTTGGCCCGATCGGTGTTGCATCAGAAAACATTCATTTTGGTTAGATTAACGAATTTTCATCATCAAAGGTCATTGCCGGGTCGTCAAAGGAGTGCGGTCGAAGTTTAAAAATCTTGAAGTGATCTCAAAAATAGGATTTCGGTTGGCCCGATTGGTGGTGCATCAGAATACATTCACTTTGGTCAGAATAACAACTTTTCATCATCAAAGGTCATTGCCGGGTCGTCAGAGGAATGCGGTCGGAGTTTGAATATTTTGAAGTGATCTCATAAATAGAAGTTGAGTTGGCCCGATTGGTGGTGCATCAGAATACATTCATTTTGGTCAGAATAACAACTTTTCATCATCAACGGTCATTGCCGGGTTGTCAGAGGAATGCGGTTGGAGTTTGAATAGTTTGAAGTGATCTCAAAAATAGGATTTGGGTTGACCCGATTCGTGGTGCATCAGAATACATTCATTTTGGTCAGCATAACAACTTTTCATCATCAACGGTCATTGCCGGGTTGTCAGAGGAATGCGGTCAGATTTTGAATATTCTGAAGTGATTACAAAAATAGGATTTGGGTTGGCCCGATTGGTGTTGCATCAGAAAACATTCATTTTGGTTAGATTAACGAATTTTCATCATCAAAGGTCATTGCCGGGTCGTCAAAGGAGTGCGGTCGGAGTTTAAAAATCTTGAAGTGATCTCATAAATAGGATTTGGGTTGGCCCGATTGGTAGTGCATCAGAATACTTTCATTTTGGTCAGAATAACAACTTTTCATCTTCAAAGGTCATTGCCGGGTCGTCAGAGGAATGCGGTCGGAGTTTGAATATTTTGAAGTGATCTCATAAATAGGATTTGGGTTGGCCCGATTGGTGGTGCATCAGAATACTTTCATTTTGGTCAGAATAACAAGTTTTCATCTTCAAAGGTCATTGCCGGGTCGTCAGAGGAATGCGGTCAGAGTTTGAATATTTTGAAGTGATCTCATAAATAGGAATTGGGTTGGCCCGATTGGTGGTGCATCAGAATACATTCATTTTGGTCAGAATAACAACTTTTCATCTTCAAAGGTCATTGCCGGGTCGTCAGAGGAATGCGGTCGGAGTTTGAATATTTTGAAGTGATCTCATGAATAGGATTTCAGTTGGCCCGATTGGTGGTGCATCAGAATACATTCATTTTGGTCAGAATAACAACTTTTCATCATCAACGGTCATTGCCGGGTTGTCAGAGGAATGCGGTCAGAGTTTGAATATTTTGAAGTGATCTCATAAATAGGATTTGGGTTGGCCCGATCGGTGGTGCATCAGAATACATTCATTTTGGTCAGAATAACAACTTTTCATCATCAACGGTCATTGCCGGGTGGTCAGAGGAATGCGGTCAGAGTTTGAATATTTTGAAGTGATCTCATAAATAGGATTTGGGTTGGCCCGATCGGTGGTGCATCAGAATACATTCATTTTGGTCAGAATAACAACTTTTCATCTTCAAAGGTCATTGCCGGGTCGTCAGAGGAATGCGGTCGGAGTTTGAATATTTTGAAGTGATCTCATGAATAGGATTTCAGTTGGCCCGATTTGTGGTGCATCAGAATACATTCATTTTGGTCAGAATAACAACTTTTCATCATCAACGGTCATTGCCGGGTTGTCAGAGGAATGCGGTCGGAGTTTGAATATTTTGAAGTGATCTCAAAAATAGGATTTGGGTTGACCCAATTGGTGGTGCATCAGAATATATTCATTTTGGTCAGAATAACAACTTTTCATCTTCAAAGGTCATTGACGGGTTGTCAGAGGAATGCGGTCGGAGTTTGAATATTTTGAAGTGATCTCAAAAATAGGATTTGGGTTGACCCGATTGGTGGTGCATCAGAATACATTCATTTTGGTCAGAATAACAATTTTTCATCATCAAAGGTCATTGCCGGGTCGTCAGAGGAATGCGGTCGAAGTTTGAATATTTTGAAGAGATCTCAAAAATAGGATTTGAGTTGGCCAGATTGGTGGTGCATCAGAATAAATTCATTTTGGTCAGAATAACAACTTTTCATCATCAAAGGTAATTGCCGGGTCGTCAGATGAATGCGGTCGAAGTTTGAATATTTTGAAATGATCTCAAAAATAGGATTTGGGTTGGCCCGATTGGTGGTGCATTAGAATACAATCATTTTGGTCAGAATAACAACTTTTCATCATCAACTGTCATTGCCGGGTCGTCAGAGGAATGCGGTCGAAGTTTGAATATTTTGAAGTGATCTCAAAAATAGGATTTGGGTTGACCCAATTGGTGGTGCATCAGAATACATTCATTTTGGTCAGAATAACAACTTTTCATCTTCAAAGGTCATTGCCGGGTTGTCAGAGGAATGCGGTCGGAGTTTGAATATTTTGAAGTGATCTCAAAAATAGGATTTGGGTTGATCCGATTGGTGGTGCATCAGAATACATTCATTTTGGTCAGAATAACAATTTTTCATCTTCAAACGTCATTGCCGGGTCGTCAGAGGAATGCGGTCAGAGTTTGAATATTTTGAAGTGATCTCATAAATAGGATTTGGGTTGGCCCGATTGGTGGTGCATCAGAATACATTCATTTTGGTCAGAATAACAAGTTTTCATCTTCAAAGGTCATTGCCGGGTCGTCAGAGGAATGCGGCCAGAGTTTGAATATTTTGAAGTGATCTCATAAATAGGATTTGGGTTGGCCCGATTGGTGGAGCATCAGAATACATTCATTTTGGTCAGAATAACAACTTTTCATCTTCAAAGGTCATTGCCGGGTCGTCAGAGGAATGCGGTCGGAGTATGAATATTTTGAAGTGATCTCATAAATAGGATTTGAGTTGGCCCGATTGGTGGTGCATCAGAATACATTCATTTTGGTCAAAATAAAAACTTTTCATCATCAACGGTCATTGCCGGGTTGTCAGAGGAATGCGGTCGGAGTTTGAATATTTTGAAGTGATCTAAAAAATAGGATTTGGGTTGACCCGATTGGTGGTGCATCAGAATACATTCATTTTGGTCAGAATAACAAGTTTTCATCTTCAAAGGTCATTGCCGGGTCGTCAGAGGAATGCGGTCGGAGTTTGAATATTTTGAAGTGATCTCATAAATAGGATTTGAGTTGGCCCGATTGGTGGTGCATCAGAATACATTCATTTTGGTCAGAATAACAACTTTTCATCATCAACGGTCATTGCCGGGTTGTCAGAGGAATGCGGTCGGAGTTTGAATAGTTTGAAGTGATCTCAAAAATAGGATTTGGGTTGACCCGATTGGTGGTGCATCAGAATACATTCATTTTGGTCAGCATAACAACTTTTCATCATCAACGGTCATTGCCGGGTTGTCAGAGGAATGCGGTCAGATTTTGAATATTCTGAAGTGATTACAAAAATAGGATTTGGGTTGGCCCGATTGGTGTTGCATCAAAAAACATTCATTTTGGTTAGATTAACGAATTTTCATCATCAAAGGTCATTGCCGGGTCGTCAAAGGAGTGCGGTCGGAGTTTAAAAATCTTGAAGTGATCTTAAAAATAGGATTTCGGTTGGCCCGATTGGTGGTGCATCAGAATACATTCACTTTGGTCAGAATAACAACTTTTCATCATCAAAGGTCATTGCCGGGTCGTCAGAGGAATGCGGTCGGAGTTTGAATATTTTGAAGTGATCTCAAAAGTAGGATTTGGGTTGGCCCGATTAGTGGTGCATCAGAATACATTTATTTTGGTCGAAATAACAACTTTTCATCATCAAAGCTCATTGTCGGGTTGTCAGAGGAATGCGGTCGGAGTTTGAATATATTGAAGTGATCTCAAAAATAGGATTTGGGTTGGCCCGATTGAAGGTGCATTAGAATACATTCATTTTGGTCAGAATAACAACTTTTCATCATCAAATGTCATTGCCGGGTCGTCAGAGGAATGCGGTCGGAGTTTGAATATTTTGAAGTGATCTCATAAATAGAATTTGGGTTGGCCCGATTGGTAGTGCTTCAGAATACTTTCATTTTGGTCAGAATAACAAGTTTTCATCTTCAAAGGTCATTGCCGGGTCGTCAGAGGAATGCGGTCAGAGTTTGAATATTTTGAAGTGATCTCATAAATAGGATTTGGGTTGGCCCGATTGGTGGTGCATCGGAATACATTCATTTTGGTCAGAATAACAACTTTTCATCTTCAAAGGTTATTGCCGGGTCGTCAGAGGAATGCGGTCGAAGTTTGAATATTTTGAAGTGATCTCATAAATAGGATTTGAGTTGGCCCGATTGGTGGTGCATCAGAATACATTCATTTTGGTCAGAATAACAACTTTTCATCTTCAAAGGTCATTGCCGGGTGGTCAGAGGAATGCGGTCAGAGTTTGAATATTTTGAAGTGATCTCATAAATAGGATTTGGGTTGGCCCGATCGGTGGTGCATCAGAATACATTCATTTTGGTCAGAATAACAACTTTTCATCTTCAAAGGTCATTGCCGGGTCGTCAGAGGAATGCGGTCGGAGTTTGAATATTTTGAAGTGATCTCATGAATAGGATTTCAGTTGGCCCGATTGGTGGTGCATCAGAATACATTCATTTTGGTCAGAATAACAACTTTTCATCATCAACGGTCATTGCCGGGTTGTCAGAGGAATGCGGTCGGAGTTTGAATATTTTGAAGTGATCTCAAAAATAGGATTTGGGTTGACCCAATTGGTGGTGCATCAGAATATATTCATTTTGGTCAGAATAACAACTTTTCATCTTCAAAGGTCATTGACGGGTTGTCAGAGGAATGCGGTCGGAGTTTGAATATTTTGAAGTGATCTCAAAAATAGGATTTGGGTTGACCCGATTGGTGGTGCATCAGAATACATTCATTTTGGTCAGAATAACAATTTTTCATCATCAAAGGTCATTGCCGGTTCGTCAGAGGAATGCGGTCAGAGTTTGAATATTTTGAAGTGATCTCATAAATAGGATTTGGGTTGGCCCGATTGGTGGTGCATCAGAATACATTCATTTTGGTCAGAATAACAACTTTTCATCTTCAAAGGTCATTGCCGGGTCGTCAGAGGAATGCGGCCGGAGTTTGAATATTTTGAAGTGATCTCATAAATAGGATTTGGGTTGGCCCGATTGGTAGTGCATCAGAATACATTCATTTTAGTCAGAATAACAAGTTTTCATCTTCAAAGGTCATTGCCGGTTCGTCAGAGGAATGCGGTCAGAGTTTGAATATTTTGAAGTGATCTCATAAATAGGATTTGGGTTGGCCCGATTGGTGGTGCATCAGAATACATTCATTTTGGTCAGAATAACAACTTTTCATCTTCAAAGGTCATTGCCGGGTCGTCAGAGGAATGCGGTCGGAGTTTGAATATTTTGAAGTGATCTCATAAATAGGATTTGAGTTGGCCCGATTGGTGGTGCATCAGAATACATTCAATTTGGTCAAAATAACAACTTTTCATCATCAACGGTCATTGCCGGGTTGTCAGAGGAATGCGGTCGGAGTTTGAATATTTTGAAGTGATCTAAAATATAGGATTTGGGTTGACCCGATTGGTGGTTCATCAGAATACATTCATTTTGGTCAGAATAACAATTTTTCATCATCAAAGGTCATTGCCGGGTCGTCAGAGGAATGCGGTCAGAGTTTGAATATTTTGAAGTGATCTCATAAATAGGATTTGGGTTGGCCCGATTGGTAGTGCATCAGAATACATTCATTTTGGTCAGAATAACAAGTTTTCATCTTCAAAGGTCATTGCCGGGTCGTCAGAGGAATGCGGTCAGAGTTTGAATATTTTGAAGTGATCTCATAAATAGGATTTGGGTTGGCCCGATTGGTGGTGCATCAGAATACATTCATTTTGGTCAGCATAACAACTTTTCATCATCAACGGTCATTGCCGGGTTGTCAGAGGAATGCGGTCGGAGTTTGAATATTTTGAAGTGATCTCAAAAATAGGATTTGGGTTGACCCGATTGGTGGTGCATCAGAATACATTCATTTTGGTCAGAATAACAAGTTTTCATCTTCAAAGGTCATTGCCGGGTCGTCAGAGGAATGCGGTCAGAGTTTGAATATTTTGAAGTGATCTCATAAATAGGATTTGGGTTGGCCCGATTGGTGGTGCATCAGAATACATTCATTTTGGTCAGCATAACAACTTTTCATCATCAACGGTCATTGCCGGGTTGTCAGAGGAATGCGGTCAGATTTTGAATATTCTGAAGTGATCACAAAAATAGGATTTGGGTTGGCCCGATTGGTGTTGCATCAGAAAACATTCATTTTGGTTAGATTAACGAATTTTCATAATCAAAGGTCATTGCCGGGTCGTCAAAGGAGTGCGGTCGGAGTTTAAAAATCTTGAAGTGATCTCAAAAATAGGATTTGGGTTGGCCCGATTGGTGGTGCATCAGAATACATTCATTTTGGTCAGAATAACAACTTTTCATATTCAAAGGTCATTGCCGGGTTGTCAGAGGAATGCGGTCGGAGTTTGAATATTTTGAAGTGATCTCAAAAATAGGATTTGGGTTGACCCGATTGGTGGTGCATCAGAATACATTCATTTTGGTCAGCATAACAACTTTTCATCATCAACGGTCATTGCCGGGTTGTCAGAGGAATGCGGTCAGATTTTGAATATTCTGAAGTGATCACAAAAATAGGATTTGGGTTGGCCCGATTGGTGTTGCATCAGAAATCATTCATTTTGGTTAGATTAACGACTTTTCATCATCAAAGGTCATTGCCGGGTCGTCAGAGGAGTGCGGTCGGAGTTTATAAATCTTGAAGTGATCTCAAAAATAGGATTTCAGTTGGCCCGATTGGTGGTGCATCAGAATACATTCACTTTGGTCAGAATAACAACTTTTCATCATCAAAGGTCATTGCCAGGTCGTCAGAGGAATGCGGTCGGAGTTTGAATATTTTGAAGTGATCTCAAAAATAGGATTTGGGTTGGCCCGATTAGTGGTGCATCACAATACATTCATTTTGGTCAAAATAACAACTTTTCATCATCAAAGGTCATTGTCGGGTTGTCAGAGGAATGCGGTCGGAGTTTGAATATATTGAAGTGATCTCAAAAATAGGATTTGGGTTGGCCCGATTGGAGGTGCATTAGAATACATTCATTTTGGTCAGAATAACAACTTTTCATCTTCAAAGGTCATTGCCGGGTGGTCAGAGGAATGCGGTCAGAGTTTGAATATTTTGAAGTGATCTCATAAATAGGATTTGGGTTGGCCCGATCGGTGGTGCATCAGAATACATTCATTTTGGTCAGAATAACAACTTTTCATCTTCAAAGGTCATTGCCGGGTCGTCAGAGGAATGCGGTCGGAGTTTGAATATTTTGAAGTGATCTCATGAATAGGATTTCAGTTGGCCCGATTGGTGGTGCATCAGAATACATTCATTTTGGTCAGAATAACAACTTTTCATCATCAACGGTCATTGCCGGGTTGTCAGAGGAATGCGGTCGGAGTTTGAATATTTTGAAGTGATCTCAAAAATAGGATTTGGGTTGACCCAATTGGTGGTGCATCAGAATATATTCATTTTGGTCAGAATAACAACTTTTCATCTTCAAAGGTCATTGACGGGTTGTCAGAGGAATGCGGTCGGAGTTTGAATATTTTGAAGTGATCTCAAAAATAGGATTTGGGTTGACCCGATTGGTGGTGCATCAGAATACATTCATTTTGGTCAGAATAACAATTTTTCATCATCAAAGGTCATTGCCGGTTCGTCAGAGGAATGCGGTCAGAGTTTGAATATTTTGAAGTGATCTCATAAATAGGATTTGGGTTGGCCCGATTGGTGGTGCATCAGAATACATTCATTTTGGTCAGAATAACAACTTTTCATCTTCAAAGGTCATTGCCGGGTCGTCAGAGGAATGCGGCCGGAGTTTGAATATTTTGAAGTGATCTCATAAATAGGATTTGGGTTGGCCCGATTGGTAGTGCATCAGAATACATTCATTTTGGTCAGAATAACAAGTTTTCATCTTCAAAGGTTATTGCCGGTTCGTCAGAGGAATGCGGTCAGAGTTTGAATATTTTGAAGTGATCTCATAAATAGGATTTGGGTTGGCCCGATTGGTGGTGCATCAGAATACATTCATTTTGGTCAGAATAACAACTTTTCATCTTCAAAGGTCATTGCCGGGTCGTCAGAGGAATGCGGTCGGAGTTTGAATATTTTGAAGTGATCTCATAAATAGGATTTGAGTTGGCCCGATTGGTGGTGCATCAGAATACATTCAATTTGGTCAAAATAACAACTTTTCATCATCAACGGTCATTGCCGGGTTGTCAGAGGAATGCGGTCGGAGTTTGAATATTTTGAAGTGATCTAAAAAATAGGATTTGGGTTGACCCGATTGGTGGTTCATCAGAATACATTCATTTTGGTCAGAATAACAATTTTTCATCATCAAAGGTCATTGCCGGGTCGTCAGAGGAATGCGGTCAGAGTTTGAATATTTTGAAGTGATCTCATAAATAGGATTTGAGTTGGCCCGATTGGTGGTGCATCAGAATACATTCATTTTGGTCAGAATAACAACTTTTCATCATCAACGGTCATTGCCGAGTCGTCAGAGGAATGCGGCCGGAGTTTGAATATTTTGAAGTGATCTCATAAATAGGATTTGGGTTGGCCCGATTGGTGGTGCATCAGAATACATTCATTTTGGTCAGAATAACAACTTATCATCTTCAAAGGTCATTGCCGGGTCGTCAGAGGAATGCGGTCAGAGTTTGAATATTTTGAAGTGATCTCATAAATAGGATTTGGGTTGGCCCGATTGGTGGTGCATCAGAATACATTCATTTTGGTCAGAATAACAACTTATCATCTTCAAAGGTCATTGCCGGGTCGTCAGAGGAATGCGGTCAGAGTTTGAATATTTTGAAGTGATCTCATAAATAGGATTTGGGTTGGCCCGATTGGTAGTGCATCAGAATACATTCATTTTGGTCAGAATAACAAGTTTTCATCTTCAAAGTTCATTGCCGGGTCGTCAGAGGAATGCGGTCAGAGTTTGAATATTTTGAAGTGATCTCATAAATAGGATTTGGGTTGGCCCGATTGGTGGTGCATCAGAATACATTCATTTTGGTCAGCATAACAACTTTTCATCATCAACGGTCATTGCCGGGTTGTCAGAGGAATGCGGTCGGAGTTTGAATATTTTGAAGTGATCTCAAAAATAGGATTTGGGTTGACCCGATTGGTGGTGCATCAGAATACATTCATTTTGGTCAGAATAACAAGTTTTCATCTTCAAAGGTCATTGCCGGGTCGTCAGAGGAATGCGGTCAGAGTTTGAATATTTTGAAGTGATCTCATAAATAGGATTTGGGTTGGCCCGATTGGTGGTGCATCAGAATACATTCATTTTGGTCAGCATAACAACTTTTCATCATCAACGGTCATTGCCGGGTTGTCAGAGGAATGCGGTCAGATTTTGAATATTCTGAAGTGATCACAAAAATAGGATTTGGGTTGGCCCGATTGGTGTTGCATCAGAAAACATTCATTTTGGTTAGATTAACGAATTTTCATAATCAAAGGTCATTGCCGGGTCGTCAAAGGAGTGCGGTCGGAGTTTAAAAATCTTGAAGTGATCTCAAAAATAGGATTTGGGTTGGCCCGATTGGTGGTGCATCAGAATACATTCATTTTGGTCAGAATAACAACTTTTCATCTTCAAAGGTCATTGCCGGGTTGTCAGAGGAATGCGGTCGGAGTTTGAATATTTTGAAGTGATCTCAAAAATAGGATTTGGGTTGACCCGATTGGTGGTGCATCAGAATACATTCATTTTGGTCAGCATAACAACTTTTCATCATCAACGGTCATTGCCGGGTTGTCAGAGGAATGCGGTCAGATTTTGAATATTCTGAAGTGATCACAAAAATAGGATTTGGGTTGGCCCGATTGGTGTTGCATCAGAAATCATTCATTTTGGTTAGATTAACGAATTTTCATCATCAAAGGTCATTGCCGGGTCGTCAGAGGAGTGCGGTCGGAGTTTATAAATCTTGAAGTGATCTCAAAAATAGGATTTCGGTTGGCCCGATTAGTGGTGCATCAGAATACATTCACTTTGGTCAGAATAACAACTTTTCATCATCAAAGGTCATTGCCAGGTCGTCAGAGGAATGCGGTCGGAGTTTGAATATTTTGAAGTGATCTCAAAAATAGGATTTGGGTTGGCCCGATTAGTGGTGCATCACAATACATTCATTTTGGTCAAAATAACAACTTTTCATCATCAAAGGTCATTGTCGGGTTGTCAGAGGAATGCGGTCGGAGTTTGAATATATTGAAGTGATCTCAAAAATAGGATTTGGGTTGGCCCGATTGGAGGTGCATTAGAATACATTCATTTTGGTCAGAATATCAACTTTTCATCATCAAATGTCATTGCCGGGTCGTCAGAGGAGTGCGGTCAGGGTTTGAAAATTTTGAAGTGATCTCAAAAATAGGATTTGGGTTGGCCCGATTGGTGGAGCATCAGAATGAATTCATTTTGGTCAGAATAACAACTTTTATCATCAAAGGTAATTGCTGGGTCGTCAGAGGAATGCGGTCGGAGTTTGAATATTCTGAAGTGATCTCAAAAATAGGATTTGGGTTGGTCCGATTGGTGGTGGATCAGAATACATTCACTTTGGTCAGAATAACAACTTTTCATCATCCAAGGTCATTGCCGGGTCGTCAGAGGAATGCGGTCGGTGTTTGAATATTTTGAAGTGATCTCATAAATAGGATTTGGGTTGGCCCGATCGGTGGTGCATCAGAATACATTCATTTTGGTCAGAATAACAACTTTTCATCATCAAAGGTCATTGCCGAGTCGTCAGAGGAATGCGGTCGGAGTTTGACTATTTTGAAGTGATCTCAAAAATAGGATTTGGGTTGGCCCGATTGGTGGAGCATCAGAATGAATTCATTTTGGTCAGAATAACAACTTTTATCATCAAAGGTAATTGCTGGGTCGTCAGAGGAATGCGGTCGGAGTTTGAATATTCTGAAGTGATCTCAAAAATAGGATTTGGGTTGGTCCGATTGGTGGTGGATCAGAATACATTCACTTTGGTCAGAATAACAACTTTTCATCATCAAAGGTAATTGCTGGGTCGTCAGAGGAATGCGGTCGGAGTTTGAATATTTTGAAGTGATCTCAAAAATAGGATTTGGGTAGGCCCGATTGGTGGTGCATCAGAATACATTCATTTTGGTCAGAATAACAACTTTTCATCATTAAAGGTAATTGCCGGGTCGTCAGAGGAATGCGATCGGAGTTTGGATATTTTGAAGTGACCTCAAAAATAGGATTTGGGTTGGTCCGATTGGTGGTGCATCAGAATACATTCATTTTGGTCAGAATAACAACTTTTCATCATCAACGGTCATTGCCGAGTCGTCAGAGGAATGCGGCCGGAGTTTGAATATTTTGAAGTGATCTCATAAATAGGATTTGGGTTGGCCCGATTGGTGGTGCATCAGAATACATTCATTTTGGTCAGAATAACAATTTTTCATCATCAAAGGTCATTGCCGAGTCGTCAGAGGAATGCGGCCGGAGTTTGAATATTTTGAAGTGATCTCATAAATAGGATTTGGGTTGGCCCGATTGGTGGTGCATCAGAATACATTCATTTTGGTCAGAATAACAACTTATCATCTTCAAAGGTCATTGCCGGGTCGTCAGAGGAATGCGGTCAGAGTATGAATATTTTGAAGTGATCTCATAAATAGGATTTGGGTTGGCCCGATTGGTGGTGCATCAGAATACATTCATTTTGGTCAGAATAACAACTTTTCACCTTCAAAGGTCATTGCCGGGTCGTCAGAGGAATGCGGTCGGAGTTTGAATATTTTGAAGTGATCTCATAAATAGAATTTGAGTTGGCCCGATTGGTGGTGCATCAGAATACATTCATTTTGGTCAGAATAACAACTTTTCATCATCAACGGTCATTGCCGGGTTGTCAGAGGAATGCGGTCGGAGTTTGAATAGTTTGAAGTAATCTCAAAAATAGGATTTGGGTTGACCCGATTGGTGGTGCATCAGAATACATTCATTTTGGTCAGCATAACAACTTTTCATCATCAACGGTCATTGCCGGGTTGTCAGAGGAATGCGGTCAGATTTTGAATATTCTGAAGTGATCACAAAAATAGGATTTGGGTTGGCCCGATTGGTGTTGCATCAGAAAACATTCATTTTGGTAAGATTAACGAATTTTCATCATCAAAGGTCATTGCCGGGTCGTCAAAGAAGTGCGGTCGGAGTTTAAAAACCTTGAAGTGATCTCAAAAATAGGATTTCGGTTGGCCCGATTGGTGGTGCATCAGAATACATTCACTTTGGTCAGAATAACAACTTTTCATCATCAAAGGTCATTGCCGGGTCGTCAGAGGAAAGCGGTCGGAGTTTGAATATTTTGAAGTGATCTCAAAAGTAGGATTTGGGTTGGCCCGATTAGTGGTACATCAGAATACATTCATTTTGGTCAAAATAACAACTTTTCATCATCAAAGGTCATTGTCGGGTTGTCAGAGGAATGCGGTCGGAGTTTGAATATTTTGAAGTGATCTCAAAAATAGGATTTGGGTTGGCCCGATTGGAGGTGCATTAGAATACATTCATTTTGGTCAGAATAACAACTTTTCATCATCAAATGTCATTGCCGGGTCGTCAGAGGAATGCGGTCGGAGTTTGAATATTTTGAAGTGATCTCATAAATAGGATATGGGTTGGCCCGATTGGTAGTGCATCAGAATACTTTCATTTTGGTCAGAATAACAAGTTTTTATCTTCAAAGGTCATTGCCGGGTCGTCAGAGGAATGCGGTCAGAGTTTGAATATTTTGAAGTGATCTCATAAATAGGATTTGGGTTGGCCCGATTGGTGGTGCATCAGAATACATTCATTTTGGTCAGAATAACAACTTTTCATCTTCAAAGGTCATTGCCGGGTCGTCAGAGGAATGCGGTCGGAGTTTGAATATTTTGAAGTGATCTCATAAATAGGATTTGAGTTGGCCCGATTGGTGGTGCATCAGAATACATTCATTTTGGTCAGAATAACAACTTTTCATCTTCAAAGGTCATTGCCGGGTGGTCAGAGGAATGCGGTCAGAGTTTGAATATTTTGAAGTGATCTCATAAATAGGATTTGGGTTGGCCCGATCGGTGGTGCATCAGAATACATTCATTTTGGTCAGAACAACAACTTTTCATCTTCAAAGGTCATTGCCGGGTCGTCAGAGGAATGCGGTCGGAGTTTGAATATTTTGAAGTGATCTCATGAATAGGATTTCAGTTGGCCCGATTGGTGGTGCATCAGAATACATTCATTTTGGTCAGAATTACAACTTTTCATCATCAACGGTCATTGCCGGCTTGTCAGAGGAATGCTGTCGGAGTTTGAATATTTTGAAGTGATCTCAAATATAGGATTTGGGTTGGCCCGATTGGAGGTGCATCAGAATACATTCATTTTGGTCAGAATAACAACTTTTCATCATCAAAGGTCATTGCCGAGTCGTCAGAGGAATGCGGTCGGAGTTTGACTATTTTGAAGTGATCTCAAAAATAGGATTTGGGTTGGCCCGATTGGAGGTGCATCAGAATACATTCATTTTGGTCAGAATAACAACTTTTCATCATCAAAGGTCATTGCCGAGTCGTCAGAGGAATGCGGTCGGAGTTTGACTATTTTGAAGTGATCTCAAAAATAGGATTTGGGTTGGCCCGATTAGTGGTGCATCAGAATACATTCATTTTGGTCAAAATAACAACTTTTCATCATCAAAGGTAATTGCTGGGTCGTCAGAGGAATGCGGTCGGAGTTTGAATATTTTGAAGTGATCTCAAATATAGGATTTGGGTTGGCCCGATTGGTGGTGCATCAGAATACATTCATTTTGGTCAGAATAACAACTTTTCATCATTAAAGGTAATTGCCGGGTCGTCAGAGGAATGCGATCGGAGTTTGAATATTTTGAAGTGACCTCAAAAATAGGATTTGGGTTGGTCCGATTGGTGGTGCATCAGAATACATTCATTTTGGTCAGAATAACAACTTTTCATCATCAACGGTCATTGCCGGGTTGTCAGAGGAATGCGGTCGGAGTTTGAATATTTTGAAGTGATCTCAAATATAGGATTTGGGTTGACCCGATTGGTGGTGCATCAGAATACATTCATTTTGGTCAGAATAACAACTTTTCATCATCAAAGGTCATTGCCGGGTCGTCAGAGAAATGCGGTCGGAGTTTGAATATTTTGAAGTGTTCTCAAAACTAGGATTTGGGTTGGCCCGATTGGTGATGCATCAGAATACATTAATTTTGGTCAGAATAACAACTTTTCATCTTCAAAGGTCATTGCCGGGTCGTCAGAGGAATGCGGTCGGAATTTGAATATTTTGAAGTGACCTCAAAAATAGGATTTGGGTTGGCCCGATTGGAGGTGCATCAGAATACATTCATTTTGGTCAGAATAACAACTTTTCATCATCAAAGGTCATTGCCGAGTCGTCAGAGGAATGCGGTCGGAGTTTGACTATTTTGAAGTGATCTCAAAAATAGGATTTGGGTTGGCCCGATTGGTGGTGCATCAGAATACATTCATTTTGGTCAGAATAACAACTTTTCATCATCAAAGGTCATTGCCGGGTCGTCAGAGAAATGCGGTCGGAGTTTGACTATTTTGAAGTGATCTCAAAAATAGGATTTGGGTTGGCCCGATTAGTGGTGCATCAGAATACATTCATTTTGGTCAGAATAACAACTTTTCATCTTCAAAGGTCATTGCCGGGTCGTCAGAGGAATGCGGTCGAATTTGAATATTTTGAAGTGACCTCAAAAATAGGATTTGGGTTGGCCCGATTGGAGGTGCATCAGAATACATTCATTTTGGTCAGAATAACAACTTTTCATCATTAAAGGTAATTGCCGGGTCGTCAGAGGAATGCGGTCGGAGTTTGAATATTTTGAAGTGACCTCAAAAATAGGATTTGGGTTGGTCCGATTGGTGGTGCATCAGAATACATTCATTTTGGTCAGAATAACAACTTTTCATCATCAACGGTCATTGCCGGGTTGTCAGAGGAATGCGGTCGGAGTTTGAATATTTTGAAGTGATCTCAAATATAGGATTTGGGTTGACCCGATTGGTGGTGCATCAGAATACATTCATTTTGGTCAGAATAACAACTTTTCATCTTCAAAGGTCATTGCCGGGTCGTCAGAGGAATGCGGTCGAAGTTTGAATATTTTGAAGAGATCTCAAAAATAGGATTTGAGTTGGCCAGATTGGTGGTGCATCAGAAAAAATTCATTTTGGTCAGAATAACAACTTTTTATCATCAAAGGTAATTGCCGGGTCGTCAGAGGAATGCGGTCGAAGTTTGAATATTTTGAAGTGATCTCAAAAATAGGATTTGGGTTGGCCCGATTGGTGGTGCATCAGAATAAATTCCATTTGGTCAGAATAACAACTTTTCATCATCAAAGGTAATTGCCGGGTCGTCAGAGGAATGCGGTCGAAGTTTGAATATTTTGAAGAGATCTCAAATATAGGATTTGAGTTGGCCAGATTGGTGGTGCATCAGAATAAATTCATTTTGGTCAGAATAACAACTTTTCATCATCAAAGGTAATTGCCGGGTCGTCAGAGGAATGCGGTCGAAGTTTGAATATTTTGAAATGATCTCAAAAATAGGATTTGGGTTGGACCGATTGGTGGTGCATTAGAATACAATCATTTTGGTCAGAATAACAACTTTTCATCATCAAATGTCATTGCCGGGTCGTGAGAGGAATGCGATCGGAGTTTGAATATTTTGAAGTGACCTCAAAAATAGGATTTGGGTTGGTCTGATTGGTGGTGCATCAGAATACATTCATTTTGGTCAGAATAACAACATTTCATCATCAAAGGTCATTGCCGGGTCGTCAGAGGAATGCGGTCGAAGTTTGAATATTTTGAAGTGAACTCAAAAATAGGATTTGGGTTGGCCCGATTGGTGGTGCATCAGAATACATTCACTTTGGTCAGAATAACAACTTTTCATCATCAAAGGTCATTGTCGGGTTGTCAGAGGAATGCGGTCGGAGTTTGAATATTTTGAAGTGATCTCAAAAATAGGATTTGGGTTGACCCGATTGGTGGTGCATCAGAATACATTCATTTTGGTTAGAATAACAAATTTTTATCATCAAAGGTCATTCCCGGGTCGTCAGAGGAGAGCGGTCGGAGTTTGAAAATCTTGAAATGATCTCAAAAATAGGATTTGGGTTGGCCCGATTGGTGGTGCATCAGAATACATTCATTTTGTTCAGAATAACAACTTTTCATCATCAAAGGTAATTGCCGGGTCGTCAGAGGAATGCGGTCGAAGTTTGAATATTCTAAAGTGATCTCAAAAACAGGATTTGGGTTGGCCCGATTAGTGGTGCATCAAAATACATTCATTTTGGTCAGAGTAACAACTTTTCATCATCAAAGGTAATTGCCGGGTCGTCAGAGGAATGCGGTCGAAGTTTGAATATTTTGAAGTGATCTCAAAAATAGGATTAGGGTTGGCCCGATTGGTGGCATCAGAATTAATTTATTTTGGTCAGAATAACAACTTTTCATCATCAAAGGTAATTGCCGGGTCGTCAGAGGAATGCGGTCGAAGTTTGAATATTTTGAAGTGATCTCAAAAATAGGATTTGGGTTGGCCCGATTGGTGGCATCAAAATTAATTCATTTTGGTCAGAATAACAACTTTTCATCATCAAAGGTAATTGCCGGGTCGTCAGAGGAATGCGGTCGGAGTTTGAATATTTTGAAGTGATCTCATAAATAGGATTTGGGTTGGCCCGATTGGTGGTGCATCAGAATACATTCATTTTGGTCAGAATAACAACTTTTCATCTTCAAAGGTCATTGCCGGGTCGTCAGAGGAATGCGGTCGGAGTTTGAATATTTTGAAGTGATCTCATAAATAGGATTAGAGTTGGCCCGATTGGTGGTGCATCAGAATACATTCATTTTGGTCAGAATAACAACTTTTCATCTTCAAAGGTCATTGCCGGGTGGTCAGAGGAATGCGGTCAGAGTTTGAATATTTTGAAGTGATCTCATAAATAGGATTTGGGTTGGCCCGATTGGTAGTGCATCAGAATACTTTCATTTTGGTCAGAATAACAAGTTTTCATCTTCAAAGGTCATTGCCGGGTCGTCAGAGGAATGCGGTCAGAGTTTGAATATTTTGAAGTGATCTCATAAATAGGATTTGGGTTGGCCCGATTGGTGGTGCATCAGAATACATTCATTTTGGTCAGAATAACAACTTTTCATCTTCAAAGGTCATTGCCGGGTCGTCAGAGGAATGCGGTCGGAGTTTGAATATTTTGAAGTGATCTCATAAATAGGATTTGAGTTGGCCCGATTGGTGGTGCATCAGAATACATTCATTTTGGTCAGAATAACAACTTTTCATCTTCAAAGGTCATTGCCGGGTGGTCAGAGGAATGCGGTCAGAGTTTGAATATTTTGAAGTGATCTCATAAATAGGATTTGGGTTGGCCCGATCGGTGGTGCATCAGAATACATTCATTTTGGTCAGAATAACAACTTTTCATCTTCAAAGGTCATTGCCGGGTCGTCAGAGGAATGCGGTCGGAGTTTGAATATTTTGAAGTGATCTCATGAATAGGATTTCAGTTGGCCCGATTGGTGGTGCATCAGAATACATTCATTTTGGTCAGAATAACAACTTTTCATCATCAACGGTCATTGCCGGCTTGTCAGAGGAATGCTGTCGGAGTTTGAATATTTTGAAGTGATCTCAAATATAGGATTTGGGTTGGCCCGATTGGAGGTGCATCAGAATACATTCATTTTGGTCAGAATAACAACTTTTCATCATCAAAGGTCATTGCCGAGTCGTCAGAGGAATGCGGTCGGAGTTTGACTATTTTGAAGTGATCTCAAAAATAGGATTTGGGTTGGCCCGATTGGAGGTGCATCAGAATACATTCATTTTGGTCAGAATAACAACTTTTCATCATCAGAGGTCATTGCCGAGTCGTCAGAGGAATGCGGTCGGAGTTTGACTATTTTGAAGTGATCTCAAAAATAGGATTTGGGTTGGCCCGATTAGTGGTGCATCAGAATACATTCATTTTGGTCAGAATAACAACTTTTCATCATCAAAGGTAATTGCTGGGTCGTCAGAGGAATGCGGTCGGAGTTTGAATATTTTGAAGTGATCTCAAATATAGGATTTGGGTTGGCCCGATTGGTGGTGCATCAGAATACATTCATTTTGGTCAGAATAACAACTTTTCATTATTAAAGGTAATTGCCGGGTCGTCAGAGGAATGCGATCGGAGTTTGAATATTTTGAAGTGACCTCAAAAATAGGATTTGGGTTGGTCCGATTGGTGATGCATCAGAATACATTCATTTTGGTCAGAATAACAACTTTTCATCATCAACGGTCATTGCCGGGTTGTCAGAGGAATGCGGTCGGAGTTTGAATATTTTGAAGTGATCTCAAATATAGGATTTGGGTTGACCCGATTGGTGGTGCATCAGAATACATTCATTTTGGTCAGAATAACAACTTTCATCATCAAAGGTCATTGCCGGGTCGTCAGAGAAATGCGGTCGGAGTTTGAATATTTTGAAGTGTTCTCAAAACTAGGATTTGGGTTGGCCCGATTGGTGATGCATCAGAATACATTAATTTTGGTCAGAATAACAACTTTTCATCTTCAAAGGTCATTGCCGGGTCGTCAGAGGAATGCGGTAGGAGTTTGAATATTTTGAAGTGACCTCAAAAATAGGATTTGGGTTGGCCCGATTGGAGGTGCATCAGAATACATTCATTTTGGTCAGAATAACAACTTTTCATCATCAAAGGTCATTGCCGAGTCGTCAGAGGAATGCGGTCGAAGTTTGACTATTTTGAAGTGATCTCAAAAATAGGATTTGGGTTGGCCCGATTAGTGGTGCATCAGAATACATTCATTTTGGTCAGAATAACAACTTTTCATCATCAAAGGTAATTGCTGGGTCGTCAGAGGAATGCGGTCGGAGTTTGAATATTTTGAAGTGATCTCAAATATAGGATTTGGGTTGGCCCGATTGGTGGTGCATCAGAATACATTCATTTTGGTCAGAATAACAACTTTTCATCATTAAAGGTAATTGCCGGGTCGTCAGAGGAATGCGGTCGGAGTTTGAATATTTTGAAGTGACCTCAAAAATAGGATTTGGGTTGGTCCGATTGGTGGTGCATCAGAATACATTCATTTTGGTCAGAATAACAACTTTTCATCATCAACGGTAATTGCCGGGTTGTCAGAGGAATGCGGTCGGAGTTTGAATATTTTGAAGTGATCTCAAGTATAGGATTTGGGTTGACCCGATTGGTGGTGCATCAGAATACATTCATTTTGGTCAGAATAACAACTTTTCATCATCAAAGGTAATTGCCGGGTCGTCAGAGGAATGCGGTCGAAGTTTGAATATTTTGAAGTGATCTCAAAAATAGGATTTGGGTTGGCCCGATTGGTGGTGCATCAGAATAAATTCCATTTGGTCAGAATAACAACTTTTCATCATCAAAGGTAATTGCCGGGTCGTCAGAGGAATGCGGTCGAAGTTTGAATATTTTGAAGTGATCTCAAAAATAGGATTTGGGTTGGCCAGATTGGTGGTGCATCAGAATAAATTCATTTTGGTCAGAATAACAACTTTTCATCTTCAAAGGTCATTGCCGGGTCGTCAGAGGAATGCGGTCGGAGTTTGAATATTTTGAAGTGATCTCATAAATAGGATTTGAGTTGGCCCGATTGGTGGTGCATCAGAATACATTCATTTTGGTCAGAATAACAACTTTTCATCTTCAAAGGTCATTGCCGGGTGGTCAGAGGAATGCGGTCAGAGTTTGAATATTTTGAAGTGATCTCATAAATAGGATTTGGGTTGGCCCGATCGGTGGTGCATCAGAATACATTCATTTTGGTCAGAATAACAACTTTTCATCATCAAAGGTCATTGCCGAGTCGTCAGAGGAATGCGGTCGGAGTTTGACTATTTTGAAGTGATCTCAAAAATAGGATTTGGGTTGGCCCGATTAGTGGTGCATCAGAATACATTCATTTTGGTCAGAATAACAACTTTTCATCATCAAAGGTAATTGCTGGGTCGTCAGAGGAATGCGGTCGGAGTTTGAATATTTTGAAGTGATCTCAAATATAGGATTTGGGTTGGCCCGATTGGTGGTGCATCAGAATACATTCATTTTGGTCAGAATAACAACTTTTCATCATTAAAGGTAATTGCCGGGTCGTCAGAGGAATGCGGTCGGAGTTTGAATATTTTGAAGTGATCTCAAATATAGGATTTGGGTTGACCCGATTGGTGGTGCATCAGAATACATTCATTTTGGTCAGAATAACAACTTTTCATCTTCAAAGGTCATTGCCGGGTCGTCAGAGGAATGCGGTCGAAGTTTGAATATTTTGAAGAGATCTCAAAAATAGGATTTGGGTTGACCCGATTGGTGGTGCATCAGAATACATTCATTTTGGTTAGAATAACAAATTTTTATCAAAGGTCATTCCCGGGTCGTCAGAGGAGTGCGGTCGGAGTTTGAAAATCTTGAAATGATCTCAAAAATAGGATTTGGGTTGGCCCGATTGGTGGTGCATCAGAATACATTCATTTTGTCAGAATAACAACTTTTCATCATCAAAGGTAATTGCCGGGTCGTCAGAGGAATGCGGTCGAAGTTTGAATATTTTGAAGTGATCTCAAAAATAGGATTTGGGTTGGCCCGATTGGAGGCATCAAAATTAATTCATTTTGGTCAGAATAACAACTTTTCATCATCAAAGGTAATTGCCGGGTCGTCAGAGGAATGCGGTCGGAGTTTGAATATTTTGAAGTGATCTCATAAATAGGATTTGGGTTGGCCCGATTGGTAGTGCATCAGAATACTTTCATTCTGGTCAGAATAACAAGTTTTCATCTTCAAAGGTCATTGCCGGGTCGTCAGAGGAATGCGGTCAGAGTTTGAATATTTTGAAGTGATCTCATAAATAGGATTTGGGTTGGCCCGATTGGTGGTGCATCAGAATACATTCATTTTGGTCAGAATAACAACTTTTCATCTTCAAAGGTCATTGCCGGGTCGTCAGAGGAATGCGGTCGGAGTTTGAATATTTTGAAGTGATCTCATAAATAGGATTTGAGTTGGCCCGATTGGTGGTGCATCAGAATACATTCATTTTGGTCAGAATAACAACTTTTCATCTTCAAAGGTCATTGCCGGGTGGTCAGAGGAATGCGGTCAGAGTTTGAATATTTTGAAGTGATCTCATAAATAGGATTTGGGTTGGCCCGATCGGTGGTGCATCAGAATACATTCATTTTGGTCAGAATAACAACTTTTCATCTTCAAAGGTCATTGCCGGGTCGTCAGAGGAATGCGGTCGGAGTTTGAATATTTTGAAGTGATCTCATGAATAGGATTTCAGTTGGCCCGATTGGTGGTGCATCAGAATACATTCATTTTGGTCAGAATAACAACTTTTCATCATCAACGGTCATTGCCGGCTTGTCAGAGGAATGCTGTCGGAGTTTGAATATTTTGAAGTGATCTCAAATATAGAATTTGGGTTGGCCCGATTGGAGGTGCATCAGAATACATTCATTTTGGTCAGAATAACAACTTTTCATCATCAAAGGTCATTGCCGAGTCGTCAGAGGAATGCGGTCGGAGTTTGACTATTTTGAAGTGATCTCAAAAATAGGATTTGGGTTGGCCCGATTGGAGGTGCATCAGAATACATTCATTTTGGTCAGAATAACAACATTTCATCATCAAAGGTCATTGCCGAGTCGTCAGAGGAATGCGGTCGGAGTTTGACTATTTTGAAGTGATCTCAAAAATAGGATTTGGGTTGGCCCGATTAGTGGTGCATCAGAATACATTCATTTTGGTCAGAATAACAACTTTTCATCATCAAAGGTAATTGCTGGGTCGTCAGAGGAATGCGGTCGGAGTTTGAATATTTTGAAGTGATCTCAAATATAGGATTTGGGTTGGCCCGATTGGTGGTGCATCAGAATACATTCATTTTGGTCAGAATAACAACTTTTCATCATTAAAGGTAATTGCCGGGTCGTCAGAGGAATGCGATCGGAGTTTGAATATTTTGAAGTGACCTCAAAACTAGGATTTGGGTTGGCCCGATTGGTGATGCATCAGAATACATTAATTTTGGTCAGAATAACAACTTTTCATCTTCAAAGGTCATTGCCGGGTCGTCAGAGGAATGCGGTCGGAGTTTGAATATTTTGAAGTGACCTCAAAAATAGGATTTGGGTTGGCCCGATTGGAGGTGCAACAGAATACATTCATTTTGGTCAGAATAACAACTTTTCATCATCAAAGGTCATTGCCGAGTCGTCAGAGGAATGCGGTCGAAGTTTGACTATTTTGAAGTGATCTCAAAAATAGGATTTGGGTTGGCCCGATTAGTGGTGCATCAGAATACATTCATTTTGGTCAGAATAACAACTTTTCATCATCAAAGGTAATTGCTGGGTCGTCAGAGGAATGCGGTCGGAGTTTGAATATTTTGAAGTGATCTCAAATATAGGATTTGGGTTGGCCCGATTGGTGGTGCATCAGAATACATTCATTTTGGTCAGAATAACAACTTTTCATCATTAAAGGTAATTGCCGGGTCGTCAGAGGAATGCGGTCGGAGTTTGAATATTTTGAAGTGACCTCAAAAATAGGATTTGGGTTGGTCCGATTGGTGGTGCATCAGAATACATTCATTTTGGTCAGAATAACAACTTTTCATCATCAACGGTAATTGCCGGGTTGTCAGAGGAATGCGGTCGAAGTTTGAATATTTTGAAGTGATCTCAAAAATAGGATTTGGGTTGGCCCGATTGGTGGTGCATCAGAATACATTCATTTTGGTCAGAATAACAACTTTTCATCATCAAAGGTAATTGCCGGGTCGTCAGAGGAATGCGGTCGAAGTTTGAATATTTTGAAGTGATCTCAAAAATAGGATTTGGGTTGGCCCGATTGGTGGTGCATCAGAATAAATTCCATTTGGTCAGAATAACAACTTTTCATCATCAAAGGTAATTGCCGGGTCGTCAGAGGAATGCGGTCGAAGTTTGAATATTTTGAAGTGATCTCAAAAATAGGATTTGGGTTGGCCAGATTGGTGGTGCATCAGAATAAATTAATTTTGGTCAGAATAACAACTTTTCATCATCAAAGGTAATTGCCGGGTCGTCAGAGGAATGCGGTCGAAGTTTGAATATTTTGAAGAGATCTCAAAAATAGGATTTGAGTTGGCCAGATTGGTGGTGCATCAGAATAAATTCATTTTGGTCAGAATAACAACTTTTCATCATCAAAGGTAATTGCCGGGTCGTCAGAGGAATGCGGTCGAAGTTTGAATATTTTGAAATGATCTCAAAAATAGGATTTGGGTTGGCCCGATTGGTGATGCATTAGAATACAATCATTTTGGTCAGAATAACAACTTTTCATCATCAAATGTCATTGCCGGGTCGTCAGAGGAATGCGATCGGAGTTTGAATATTTTGAAGTGACCTCAAAAATAGGATTTGGGTTGGTCTGATTGGTGGTGCATCAGAATACATTCATTTTGGTCAGAATAACAACTTTTCATCATCAAAAGTCATTGCCGGGTCGTCAGAGGAATGCGGTCGAAGTTTGAATATTTTGAAGTGAACTCAAAAATAGGATTTGGGTTGGCCCGATTGGTGGTGCATCAGAATACATTCACTTTGGTCAGAATAACAACTTTTCATCATCAAAGGTCATTGTCGGGTTGTCAGAGGAATGCGGTCGGAGTTTGAATATTTTGAAGTGATCTCAAAAATAGGATTTGGGTTGACCCGATTGGTGGTGCATCAGAATACATTCATTTTGGTTAGAATAACAAATTTTTATCATCAAAGGTCATTCCCGGGTCGTCAGAGGAGTGCGGTCGGAGTTTGAAAATCTTGAAATGATCTCAAAAATAGGATTTGGGTTGGCCCGATTGGTGGTGCATCAGAATACATTCATTTTGGTCAGAATAACAACTTTTCATCATCAAAGGTAATTGCCGGGTCGTCAGAGGAATGCGGTCGAAGTTTGAATATTTTGAAGTGATCTCAAAAATAGGATTAGGGTTGGCCCGATTGGTGGCATCAGAATTAATTCATTTTGGTCAGAATAACAACTTTTCATCATCAAAGGTAATTGCCGGGTCGTCAGAGGAATGCGGTCGAAGTTTGAATATTTTGAAGTGATCTCAAAAATAGGATTTGGGTTGGCCCGATTGGTGGCATCAAAATTAATTCATTTTGGTCAGAATAACAACTTTTCATCATCAAAGGTAATTGCCGGGTCGTCAGAGGAATGCGGTCGAAGTTTGAATATTTTGAAGTGATCTCAAAAATAGGATTTGGGTTGGCCCGATTGGTGGTGCATTAGAATACAATCATTTTGGTCAGAATAACAACTTTTCATCATCAAAGGTCATTGCCGGGTCGTTAGAGGAATGCGGTAGGAGTTTGAATATTTTGAAGTGATCTCAAAAATAGGATTTGGGTTGGCCCGATTAGTGGTGCATCAGAATACATTCATTTTGGTCAGAATAACAACTTTTCATCATCAAAGGTAATTGCCGGGTCGTCAGAGGAATGCGGTCGAAGTTTGAATATTTTGAAGTGACCTCAAAAATAGGATTTGGGTTGGTCCAATTGCTGGTGCATCAGAATACATTCATTTTGGTCAGAATAACAACTTTTCATCATCAAAGGTCATTGCCGGGTCGTCAGAGGAATGCGGTCGAAGTTTGAATATTTTGAAATGATCTCAAAAATAGGATTTGGGTTGGCCCGATTGGTGGTGCATTAGAATACAATCATTTTGGTCAGAATAACAACTTTTCATCATCAAATGTCATTGCCGGGTCGTCAGAGGAATGCGATCGGAGTTTGAATATTTTGAAGTGACCTCAAAAATAGGATTTGGGTTGGTCTGATTGGTGGTGCATCAGAATACATTCATTTTGGTCAGAATAACAACTTTTCATCATCAAAGGTCATTGCTGGGTCGTCAGAGGAATGCGGTCGAAGTTTGAATATTTTGAAGTGAACTCAAAAATAGGATTTGGGTTGGCCCGATTGGTGGTGCATCAGAATACATTCACTTTGGTCAGAATAACATTTTTTCATCATCAAAGGTCATTGTCGGGTTGTCAGAGGAATGCGGTCGGAGTTTGAATATTTTGAAGTGATCTCAAAAATAGGATTTGGGTTGGCCCGATTGGTGATGCATCAGAATACATTCATTTTGGTCAGAATAACAACTTTTCATCATCAAAGGTCAATGCCGGGTCGTCAGAGGAATGCGGTCGGATTATGAATATTTTGAAGTGATCTCAAAAATAGGATTTGGGTTGACCCGATTTGTGGTGCATCAGAATACATTCATTTTGGTTAGAATAACAAATTTTTATCATCAAAGGTCATTCCCGGGTCGTCAGAGGAGTGCGGTCGGAGTTTGAAAATCTTGAAATGATCTCAAAAATAGGATTTGGGTTGGCCCGATTGGTGGTGCATCAGAATACATTCGTTTTGGTTAGAATAACAACTTTTCATCATCAAAGGTCATTGCCGGGTCGTTAGAGGAATGCGGTCGGAGTTTGAATATTTTGAAGTGATCTCAAAAATAGGATTTGGGTTGGCCCGATTAGTGGTGCATCAGAATACATTCATTTTGGTCAGAATAACAACTTTTCATCATCAAAGGTAATTGCCGGGTCGTCAGAGGAATGCGGTCGAAGTTTGAATATTTTGAAGTGATCTCAAAAATAGGATTTGGGTTGGCCCGATTGGTGGCATCAGAATTAATTCATTTTGGTCAGAATAACAACTTTTCATCATCAAAGGTAATTGCCGGGTCGTCAGAGGAATGCGGTCGAAGTTTGAATATTTTGAAGTGATCTCAAAAATAGGATTTGGGTTGGCCCGATTGGTGGTGCATTAGAATACAATCATTTTGGTCAGAATAACAACTTTTCATCATCAAAGGTCATTGCCGGGTCGTTAGAGGAATGCGGTAGGAGATTGAATATTTTGAAGTGATCTCAAAAATAGGATTTGGGGTGGCCCGATTAGTGGTGCATCAGAATACATTCATTTTGGTCAGAATAACAACTTTTCATCATCAAAGGTAATTGCCGGGTCGTCAGAGGAATGCGGTCGAAGTTTGAATATTTTGAAGTGCCCTCAAAAATAGGATTTGGGTTGGTCCGATTGCTGGTGCATCAGAATACATTCATTTTGGTCAGAATAACAACTTTTCATCATCAAAGGTCATTGCCGGGTCGTCAGAGGAATGCGGTCGAAGTTTGAATAATTTGAAGTGATCTCAAAAATAGGATTTGGGTTGGCCCGATTGGTGGTGCATCAGAATACATTCATTTTGGTCAGAATAACAACTTTTCATCATCAAAGATAATTGTCGGGTCGTCAGAGGAATGCGGTCGGAGTTTGAATACTTTGAAGTGACCTCAAAAATAGGATTTGGGTTGGTCCGATTGGTGGTGCATCAGAATACATTCATTTTGGTCAGAATAACAACTTTTCATCATCAAAGGTCATTGCCGGGTCGTCAGAGAAATGCGGTCGGAGTTTGAATATTTTGAAGTGATCTCAAAAATAGGATTTGGGTTGGCCCGATTAGTGGTGCATCAGAATACATTCATTTTGGTCAGAATAACAACTTTTCATCATCAAAGGTCATTGTCGGGTTGTCAGAGGAATGCGGTCGGAGTTGGAATATTTTGAAGTGATCTCAAAAATAGGATTTGGGTTGGCCCGATTAGTGGTGCATCAGAATACATTTATTTTGGTAAGAATAACGAATTTTCATCATCAAAGGTCATTGCCGGGTTGTCAGAGGAGTGCGGTCAGGGTTTGAAAATTTTGAAGTGATCTCAAAAATAGGATTTGGGTTGGCCCGATTGGTGGAGCATCAGAATGAATTCATTTTGGTCAGAATAACAACTTTTATCATCAAAGGTCAATGCCAGGTCGTCAGAGGAATGCGGTCGGATTATGAATATTTTGAAGTGATCTCAAAAATAGGATTTGGGTTGAACCGATTGGTGGTGCATCAGAATACATTCATTTTGGTTAGAATAACAAATTTTTATCATCAAAGGTCATTACCGGGTCGTCAGAGGAGTGCGGTCGGAGTTTGAAAATCTTGAAATGATCTCAAAAATAGGATTTGGGTTGGCCTGATTGGTGGTGCATCAGAATACATTCATTTTGGTCAGAATAACAACTTTTCATCATCAAAGGTCATTGCCGGTTCGTCAGAGGAATGCGGTCGGAGTTTGAATATTTTGAAGTGATCTCAAAAATAGGATTTTGGTTGGCTCGATTAGTTGTGCATTAGAATACATTCATTTTGGTAAGAATAACGAATTTTCATCATCAAAGGTCATTGCCGGGTTGTCAGAGGAGTGCGGCAGGGTTTGAAAATTTTGAAGTGATCTCAAAAATAGGATTTGGGTTGGCCCGATTGGTGGAGCATCAGAATGAATTCATTTTGGTCAGAATAACAACTTTTATCATCAAATGTCAATGCCAGGTCGTCAGAGGAATGCGGTCGGATTATGAATATTTTGAAGTGATCTCAAAAATAGGATTTGGGTTGAACCGATTGGTGGTGCATCAGAATACATTCATTTTGGTTAGAATAACAAATTTTTATCATCAAAGGTCAATGCCAGGTCGTCAGAGGAATGCGGTCGGATTATGAATATTTTGAAGTGATCTCAAAAATAGGATTTGGGTTGAACCGATTGGTGGTGCATCAGAATACATTCATTTTGGTTAGAATAACAAATTTTTATCATCAAAGGTCATTACCGGGTCGTCAGAGGAGTGCGGTCGGAGTTTGAAAATCTTGAAATGATCTCAAAAATAGGATTTGGGTTGGCCTGATTGGTGGTGCATCAGAATACAATCATTTTGGTCAGAATAACAACTTTTCATCATCAAAGGTCATTGCCGGTTCGTCAGAGGAATGCGGTCGGAGTTTGAATATTTTGAAGTGATCTCAAAAATAGGATTTTGGTTGGCTCGATTAGTTGTGCATCAGAATACATTCATTTTGGTCAGAATAACAACTTTTCATCATCAAAGGTCATTGTCGGGTTGTCAGAGGAATGCGGTCGGAGTTTGAATATTTTGAAGTGATCTCAAAAATAGGATTTGGGTTGGCCCGATTAGTGGTGCATCAGAATACATTCATTTTGGTAAGAATAACGAATTTTCATCATCAAAGGTTATTGCCGGGTTGTCAGAGGAGTGCGGTCAGGGTTTGAAAATTTTGAAGTGATCTCAAAAATAGGATTTGGGTTGGCCCGATTGGTGGAGCATCAGAATGAATTCATTTTGGTCAGAATAACAACTTTTATCATCAAAGGTCAATGCCAGGTCGTCAGAGGAATGCGGTCGGATTATGAATATTTTGAAGTGATCTCAAAAATAGGATTTGGGTTGAACCGATTGGTGGTGCATCAGAATACATTCATTTTGGTCAGAATAACAACTTTTCATCATCAAAGGTCATTGCCGGTTCGTCAGAGGAATGCGGTCGGAGTTTAAATATTTTGAAGTGATCTCAAAAATAGGATTTTGGTTGGCTCGATTAGTTGTGCATCAGAATACATTCATTTTGGTCAGAATAACAACTTTTCATCATCAAAGGTCATTGTCGGGTTGTCAGAGGAATGCGGTCGGAGTTTGAATATTTTGAAGTGATCTCAAAAATAGGATTTGGGTTGGCCCGATTAGTGGTGCATCAGAATACATTCATTTTGGTAAGAATAATGAATTTTCATCATCAAAGGTCATTGCCGGGTTGTCAGAGGAGTGCGGTCAGGGTTTGAAAATTTTGAAGTGATCTCAAAAATAGGATTTGGGTTGGCCCGATTGGTGGAGCATCAGAATGAATTCATTTTGGTCAGAATAACAACTTTTATCATCAAAGGTCAATGCCAGGTCGTCAGAGGAATGCGGTCGGAATATGAATATTTTGAAGTGATCTCAAAAATAGGATTTGGGTTGAACCGATTGGTGGTGCATCAGAATACATTCATTTTGGTTAGAATAACAAATTTTTATCATCAAAGGTCATTACCGGGTCGTCAGAGGAATGCGGTCGAAGTTTGAATAATTTGAAGTGATCTCAAAAATAGGATTTGGGTTGGCCCGATTGGTGGTGCATCAGAATACATTCATTTTGGTCAGAATAACAACTTTTCATCATCAAAGATAATTGTCGGGTCGTCAGAGGAATGCGGTCGGAGTTTGAATACTTTGAAGTGACCTCAAAAATAGGATTTGGGTTGGTCCGATTGGTGGTGCATCAGAATACATTCATTTTGGTCAGAATAACAACTTTTCATCATCAAAGGTCATTGCCGGGTCGTCAGAGAAATGCGGTCGGAGTTTGAATATTGTGAAGTGATCTCAAAAATAGGATTTGGGTTGGCCCGATTAGTGGTGCATCAGAATACATTCATTTTGGTCAGAATAACAACTTTTCATCATCAAAGGTCATTGTCGGGTTGTCAGAGGAATGCGGTCGGAGTTGGAATATTTTGAAGTGATCTCAAAAATAGGATTTGGGTTGGCCCGATTAGTGGTGCATCAGAATACATTTATTTTGGTAAGAATAACGAATTTTCATCATCAAAGGTCATTGCCGGGTTGTCAGAGGAGTGCGGTCAGGGTTTGAAAATTTTGAAGTGATCTCAAAAATAGGATTTGGGTTGGTCCGATTGGTGGAGCATCAGAATGAATTCATTTTGGTCAGAATAACAACTTTTTATCATCAAAGGTCATTACCGGGTCGTCAGAGGAGTGCGGTCGGAGTTTGAAAATCTTGAAATGATCTCAAAAATAGGATTTGGGTTGGCCTGATTGGTGGTGCATCAGAATACATTCATTTTGGTCAGAATAACAACTTTTCATCATCAAAGGTCATTGCCGGTTCGTCAGAGGAATGCGGTCGGATTATGAATATTTTGAAGTGATCTCAAAAATAGGATTTGGGTTGAACCGATTGGTGGTGCATCAGAATACATTCATTTTGGTAAGAATAACAAATTTTTATCATCAAAGGTCATTACCGGGTCGTCAGAGGAGTGCGGTCGGAGTTTGAAAATCTTGAAATGATCTCAAAAATAGGATTTGGGTTGGCCTGATTGGTGGTGCATCAGAATACATTCATTTTGGTCAGAATAACAACTTTTCATCATCAAAGGTCATTGCCGGTTCGTCAGAGGAATGCGGTCGGAGTTTGAATATTTTGAAGTGATCTCAAAAATAGGATTTTGGTTGGCTCGATTAGTTGTGCATCAGAATACATTCATTTTGGTCAGAATAACAACTTTTCATCATCAAAGGTCATTGTCGGGTTGTCAGAGGAATGCGGTCGGAGTTTGAATATTTTGAAGTGATCTCAAAAATAGGATTTGGGTTGGCCCGATTAGTGGTGCATCAGAATACATTCATTTTGGTAAGAATAACGAATTTTCATCATCAAAGGTCATTGCCGGGTTGTCAGAGGAGTGCGGTCAGGGTTTGAAAATTTTGAAGTGATCTCAAAAATAGGATTTGGGTTGGCCCGATTGGTGGAGCATCAGAATGAATTCATTTTGGTCAGAATAACAACTTTTATCATCAAAGGTCAATGCCAGGTCGTCAGAGGAATGCGGTCGGATTATGAATATTTTGAAGTGATCTCAAAAATAGGATTTGGGTTGAACCGATTGGTGGTGCATCAGAATACATTCATTTTGGTTAGAATAACAAATTTTTATCATCAAAGGTCATTACCGGGTCGTCAGAGGAATGCGGTCGGAGTTTGAATATTTTGAAGTGATCTCAAAAATAGGATTTTGGTTGGCTCGATTAGTTGTGCATCAGAATACATTCATTTTGGTCAGAATAACAACTTTTCATCATCAAAGGTCATTGTCGGGTTGTCAGAGGAATGCGGTCGAAGTTTGAATATTTTGAAGTGATCTCAAAAATAGGATTTGGGTTGGCCCGATTGGAGGTGCATTACAATACATTCATTTTGGTCAGAATAACAACTTTTCATCATCAAATGTCATTGCCGGGTCGTCAGAGGAATGCGGTCGGAGTTTGAATATTTTGGAGTGATCTGAAAAAAAGGATTTGAGTTGGCCCGATTGGTGGTGCATCAGAATACGTTCATTTTGGTCAGAATAACAACTTTTCATCATCAAAGGTCATTGCCGGGTCGTCAGAGGAATGCGGTCGGAGTTTGAAAATCTTGAAATGATCTCAAAAATAGGATTTGGGTTGGCCTGATTGGTGGTGCATCAGAATACATTCATTTTGGTCAGAATAACAAATTTTCATCATCAAAGGTCATTGCCGGGTCGTCAGAGGAATGCGGTCGGAGTTTGAATATTTTGAAGTGATCTCAAAAATAGGATTTGGGTTGGCCCGATTGGAGGTGCATTACAATACATTCATTTTGGTCAGAATAACAACTTTTCATCATCAAATGTCATTGCCGGGTCGTCAGAGGAATGCGGTCGGAGTTTGAATATTTTGAAGTGATCTCAAAAATAGGATTTGGGTTGGCCCGATTGGTGATGCATCAGAATACGTTCAGTTTGGTCAGAATAACAACTTTTCATCATCAAAGGTAATTGCCGGGTCGTCAGAGGAATGCGGTCGGAGTTTGAATATTTTGAAGTGATCTCAAAAATAGGATTTGGGTTGGCTGGATTTGTGGAGCATCAGAATACATTCATTTTGGTCAGAATAACAACTTTTCATCATCAAAGATCATTGCCGGGTCGTCAGAGGAATGCGGTTAACTGGTGACCAGAGTTGATCAACGCCTGTAAAAAAATTTTTTGGCGTAAAACCGTTGACTGTTTTATTTTTTTGACCAAACACCCCCAGACTAATAAATGACACCCGAATTACGTTGTCCTGCTTCTAATAATATAAAAGTACCCAAACTTTTTTGTAGAAGTAACTTCTTTGTTCCTAGTCAATAAACTATAAGACGTTCAAATATTTCATTTTTTATAATGTTCTCGACTTCATCATAAGACTTGCCCAATGCAGTTGGTTTTTGGTCAACATCAGCAAGAGAAAGAGTGTAAAAGTGCTGATGGTGCAGGCGTTAGTTTAGAGGTCTCTCTACTTTTCATTCATTTTGTAAATAGACATGAAAATTTTCATTTGATTCCTAATAAATACCTATTGATATACATTTTTTGATATATCAATCCACCTGAAAAATAAAAAGTGTGCAATGGAAATAAAAAATGCCTCAACAAGTGAGAAATTTGTGTGCACCAATGACAAAGTTCGTATATTCAAGTTGTTAAAATGACTTTTCTAGAAGGCACCCCATAAGTACCTTTTTCCAGCAAAAGATATTTTCATTTCATTTATTTCAGATCAAATTGGTGGAGTTCCATCCAAAATAATTATACTGAGGAATAACTACACAAATGAAGTTTTACGTCCAAAATAATCAAATTTTTTATTTTTCCTAGTTTGAATCGCGAACTCAGTAATATGAAATTGGAACGACAATCAATGTCTCCAGAAAAAAATTTCAGGCGGGTTTCGAAAAAAAAGATCAGCATTTGCCAACAAACTCCAGTACTCCGCCATCGCCAGGGAGGTAACAACAAAATATATGGGTTTCAGCTGGTTTCACTGATATTTTATGAACGTCGTTACACCTTGCTGTGTATCATATTACCCCGTTATGCCAAGCAATTATTGTCGACAAATATATCTACTTCTCTTGTATATTATCAATGCTCTACCCAGTAGGTCTTTCATATTTCTCTTCCATAATCGCTGTTACGTGTGAACTATACAGTATTACCGTAGTCTTAAAGAATAATAATAATAATACTACCGTTTCATATAAGTTCATATGCCAAAATATTTTTCTTGAGATACAGATTTAGATTTATTCAAAAGAACTAGATTTACTGACATTGTAGGCGCGTGTCTACAGGGGGGAATGGGATAATTACCCTCCCCCCCTCATTACTGTGACTGAAATTTAACATTTTCGAACATATATGAAACATTCATAGTAAATAATATGCCCTAAAAGGGTGATCACCCCCATGAAATGACCCTAGGTACGCCCTTGACTGCCATACGACACTTTCCAAAACTGAATGTAAATTTTCATTTTCTTTGTTGAAATAATTATACAAACTGTAACAATAATGTGAAATGAATACGGGATACCCTTCTTTCTAAGCGTTTCCACCAAGTGGAAAAATAAAGGCAAACATCTGTCAGAAAACAATTACTTCCCTGGCTAATACTACGACGAATATTGAACTACATCTGACAGATATTTGTGCAACGTTCTTCCAAGAAGACCCAATAACAAGTGCTTGTCTTGTAATTAAACAGAAGATTATCCTTCATTTGGCTGGGAATGACCACCTGCAGACATGCATGTTTCGAGGTTTATTGCCTCTCATCAGTGACAGGGTGGGTCGGACAACATTATAATTGTCCTGTCCCTGCCCAACCGTTTAACTAATATGTCCCCACGGATGACACTACGACCCACAACAACGGTTGATAATTATTCATTTGGCAGGGACAGGACGCTTATTATAATGTTGTCCGACCTACCCTGTCACTGATGAGAGTCAATAAACCTTGAAACATGCATGCAGTTGATCATTCCCAGCCAAATGAAGGAAAATCTTCTGTTTAATTACAAGACAAGCACTTGCAATTGGGTCTTCTTGGAAGAAAGTTCCACAAATATCTGTCAGATATAGTTCAATGTCCGTCGTGGTATTAGCCAGGGAAGTAGTTGTTTCCTGACAGATGTTTGCCTTTATTTTTCCACTTGGTGGAAACGCTTGAAGAGAAGGGTACCCCGTATTCATTTCACATTGTTGATACCTCTCTGGCACAATATTTTCGAACTTCGTTCGAATTATTATGTAACAATAATCACATGTAAAAAAGTTCAGGATTTTTAAGAAATGTTTACTGTACAATACGGGATAGTTTTTCAACAAATAACAAATCTACAACTGAGGCGAATGAATAAGTTTCGTAATGTCGATCACTGAAGTAAATCAAAGTTGAGGCCTTACTTTGTGACTCAAGCTTTTAAGGAAAGAACGGCGAATCTGATTCGAAGATGAATTTTTTGAAGCCTAAATCGCAGATACTGTTCTGCTTTGCCTCAGTCACCTGCCTTTCAATATGCGGCAGGCCTGACTGTGGCCAAACTTAAATGTGTGACTGACGTACTTAGAGGGACTCGAATATGTAGTGGCATCGCACGTTAAAAGTTAATGGACTCGTCTTCCCTACTTCGCACAAGTCTCTCAAAGCAAAATTGAACATAACGGGTGTATAATGCTATTTTCCTAAGTACATAACATTTTGGGAACCGCTGCTTAACCTCAACTGACTGGATCAAAGCATTTAAAAAATACCGGCTTCTTACCATAATGGTTCTTTATAAAACTCAACGCATAACGTCTTCGATTTCGTAATGTTGAGTGTTGAATAATTTTAGTGCCGCTGAGTAGAGGGATCAGCTGCATATGCAAAAACATTCGATTGCATACATAATGAAAAATAACGGTCCAAGTATGGATCCCCGAGGAACGCGTTAATCGATTGCTGCTGACTGGATCAGAGTATATTTCGAGTTCATTTAGGGAATCCTCTCACACCACATCTCTTTAAATTCAACCGTGTTTCATTATTTACACAATCGAAAGCTCTAAAAGAATCATTAAACAAGCCAAAGATATGAAGTTTGCAGTCAACATAATTCATCAAATGTTGCCCTCTAAGTACTGTCACTTTCGTGAATAAGTACATGATGATTTAATGAAATGATAGCTAGTAGAAAATACTGATATAGGCTGTTTTGTCATATTCAGCTGAAAAACTTCACAAATCCTTGAAAATAAACTTAGATCTGTCAAGCGTGTTCGTATAAGTTTGTCACCTTTTCGAAAGTTCTGAAACTGCCAAATTCAATTTATTTGAAATAACTCCTTGCTGTGAAAAACAATTCAGTAGATATTTCAAAAAATAACATAATTCCGGGAAATATTTTTTGAAAAAGTGAAGATAAGCCAATGCATGGAGTCTTCTTCAAGAACATTGAAGTCCTAGGCTTATCCAGAAACCTGACCTTCGCTTTTTTCAAGTCAAGTGGGTTGAAGTCGGAAACCAAGGGATTCATAATGGTCTGCCGAGATGGTGTCTTCAACTCGTACGGTATTGACGAGACACCGGTGTTGCCTTTTGCTCCGGGGGATATTGAGTCCGTTGTGGAGAATGAGAAGTGCTGAATCTATTGGAACTACTCATTCCCCACCCTCAGGCAAATACAAGTCAATACGCCTAACCATCAAAGTAGGAAGATTTTCGTCATAGAGTTTTCGGCTCTTTGCGAAACGAACATCGTCCGAAAAGAGGAGGAAAAACGGACTAAATATCGAGGTCCACTATTTGAATTCCGCAGGTTTTACTGTTAAAATGATGGTTCTGATAATAGGAGTCCTTGGTGGAATGATGGACACACTGCTCTCCAACTTAAAAATAATACCGGCTTGCCGTCATGCAGTAGAAAACTTAACCGGAAGAATGCAGAAAGCCGTAATTCTTCGTTCACTCTGCTCACTCAGGGCACATGATTCTCGGACCCAGTAATCACTCACCCCACGAACGTGGGGAGTGTTTACTGTGGTTAATGACACACCAGCGCGCGCCCTCCGCTTGTATCGGGTCTCCGGAGACAGGGCCTGACTGGAATATTCCTTAGTGAAAAAGTTACTTATTGGGAGTAATATAATCTATGCCGCTAACATCAGTTTTATCGTGTTCATGTAACATATAACCTTTTTCCTACAGAGTAAAATGATTCGCGTGACTTCTCCTGATGTTGAGGCACTACCATATTTTTTTTGTTGTAACGTTTCTGTTGAAGGCTTTTATATCATCTATTCAACGCCACTTTAATATTCAAAATAAGCTATTCTTTTCAACATTTTACATTTATTTCACAATTTCATTAGGCAAATAAATGATAAATAACTGTCAATTCCAACATGACCTTACTCTATAAGTGTCTTAATAACTGCAAAAAATATGTTTTAGAATTCAGCCCTCGCGTTATTGAATGTGTATATTATCAAGTTCCTCGACTGACTCAGTTTGCGTGACATATACTCAATATCTAATAGTCTAGGGGTTATATATCAGGTGACCTAGCTGGCCATTTCAGATTATTCACCGATACGGATAATTTTCAATCAGCCATTGTCAAACATGCCTAGAGAGATAGCGGGTGTACCATTTGGACCGTATTAGAAATCCATTTCAGTTTATTTATTAACTATCAGGTTATATTCATTGAAAAAACCATGTTGTTAAACATTGCGAATGGTACGAAGAAACTGTTTATATAAAAAAAAGAAATCCATATTCCTTCATAGTCTTCTTTTGAATCACTTCAATAATTCACGTACAATATGATGAAACATTGTTTGTCTATCAAGCATAGGTAGGCACTTCACATTGTCAATATCAACATTCATTCTTGTTTGAAGTCTGGTATAGGAAAGATAACATTACAAGTTGATGTCGCCAGTCAAATTCTTATCTCTACAAATTACTAAAATTTCTGAGCTGTACAAAAACGACTGACTACCTTGTACGGAAGGGACGTATAAATACCGGTTGATTGGATTGAGATGTCATTAAGATAAAGATCAAAAAAATTACGATTACCGATTTCATCTTTGCTGACATTGCTCAAAATATTATTTTTCATGAGGACACCTACACAGAAATTCTGAACTCATTTACATAAGCCAAATGATAAATTTGTGATCCATAATGGGCAAGTGCGTCCCTGGTCCTCGTCGACTTTTATAATGACATCATGAGATGAATGGAATTCATCAAATAGGTACAACAATTGTGCGCATTTTAACAGGTTTATAAACTATCGTCTTTTAATTGACACAAGTAGATAATACTCATTATTGCTTGGGATAGGTGGGAACCAAAAATTATTTTATCTTTGGTCAAACTGGAAAGAACTGCTCATTTTTCAACACTCATTGGTGTTTAGCAGTAGGTAAGTGGTAAATAAATGAGTGAACGAGAAACGTTCATACAACTTGTCACATAATCTTTGGGTCCGTATATAAAAAAAATGGCAGCGCTGCTTGATTTTTGTCAAGCTGATCAAGGATCACAAATTCTGGTAGCTTAATAAATGAACTCAAATAAGGACCACGTTTAGGTTTCAACACTTTTGAATTTACCAATTTAATGTGAATTTGTCGATATTTTTTCATCAAGATTGTATCAAGTACTGCTGTATTTTTTTTAAGCGGTGTGACTAGTAGCTTTTTTTAATTCATCGATCAAATAGAAAAATCGATCTGCCAGCTTACTTATTGAGAAGTTGATCATAATTACTCATTTTGACCATGATATGGTCAAAGTGAAAGAGTATAGGTACCTATATGAGATACCAAGCATTCTGCACGATCTTGGACTATACATATTTTTTTTGGCCTGTATCTTACAAAACAAAAGGACTACCTTGGTTAATGCCTAGACGGATATTTAGATATTTCGGTCAGATACACATCAAACGAATGGTAAGTAGTTATTAGATCGTTTTCAAGGAAACAGTAGTTATTCGGAATTGAACACAATGTTGAGCTCCTGGAACCTAAAGAGAGAACATCCATATTTCGTAAACTATTGTGATGAGTAAATTACACAATGAATAAATGACACGGGACCATTGCCAAATATTGTCACTAACTTGTCTAATGACAACTTTGAAAACTAGTGATTAGGTATATAGGTATTTCATTTCCCTCTGAACCGGGTGTAAAATTTTTGCTGCTTGGGTTGTTCTCACCCTCTAAATAGCAGCAAATTTCAAAGCAGCAAGAGAAGCATTTCATCGTAAATGAAGAGCAAAACGAAAATTAATGAACGTCAAACGGGGATGTTTCTATTCCCTGCAAGCCGTCTGTAAAAACCCCGCCAGAAATCCTGCAACCCGCATGCCGCTGCAGCAGGCTCCATCTGTTGCTTTCCTGCCGCATCTCCGAGCAGGAAAAATGGGTATTCTTCACTAATTATTGTTTATATTGCTACCGAGAGAATTTGTTTTATTCCTTTTCGTCGCAGATAAGTGATACAACCTGTTTTGCTACCGTCTAAGGACGAAGATTGATTTCGATTCGAAATTCACTGCAAAAATATCGCAGATATAAACAATCGACAAGTGGGCAGACCAGCATTTTAATGAATTCATACGCGACCCAAACATTCGCACCAATCATCGGAAAAAACATAAATATTGTCGTCGATTTTCCTATCTGGCGCGCTCAACAAGGGTCACAGGTCGCAGGATAGCCAACTGGGTAGATTGTAAAAAGAGTAAATAAGCCTCTTCAGACCCTAATCGAGTTACAGATTATTTGAATCATATAGTTGAATAGTTGACCTCTATTGGCCTTTTGCAGTCTTCGCGTAAAGACCTTCAATGTCAACAGTAAAACGGCATTGAAGGCCACTTAAGCACGTTAATCAAATGTATTAGGGAGCAGAACCAATCTAACCTATATGAAGCAGCGTTGAAATGGGCGAAACGCACCAAAACAACACAGTAGAAATGTTGAAACTTACGCCAAATTTAGCGTAGCACTATGCACTAAATCAATCACAAAACATAAGACAGTTCGAGACACTTGCGCGAATACATGACACTACTAGCCAAGTTACAAGTGCACTGATCCCCCCCCGCTACACTGATAGCGCCGCTCCGACAAGCACCCACAGTGACGTCAACCGCTATTGATTCTACTCCACCGAACCGAACAGCAATGGCGAATTCCAAATGAATTGGATTGGCAACAATCGGCAATTACAGTTCACTTAACGTCTGCGAATGTTATGCAAGCTTTTCCGAAATATCACCACCTTTGCGCCATGAACTATGTCCAGTTTTTTAATGTCTCACCAGCGCTTAGCGTAGCCGCAGAGCCTCCCGGTGATGTCATTATGACATCATATTTAACTGGCTAGAGGCAAAATTGAGACCTTGATTCTTGTTAGTTGTTGCTGCTGGGAACCTTTCCGCTTCTAGTATTTGTTTGCCGACAAACAAAACCGAACGCTGAACGGCCAATTCACACCACTTTCTTCTCGGATTAGACGCGAGGCTCATCTGAAATCATTCAAAATGCTGATTCTCAGCGCTCGGTGTAGATGGCATAATCAGATTCGTTAGTCAACAAGTGATAATAATCAACAAGTTGCCATTTCAATTCATGTGACAAACTCACGCCGGATATTCGTTTTCGGTATCGCCGCCAGAAACTCGGCAACCAGTGGTACAACGACATTTTGTCAATAATGTGGAAGTCATGTGTACACTTCCAGGCGCGGTTGCCGGATTTATTTTTTGTCCGTCAACCTGCTGAAAATTCAGTTTTCCAACAACAAAGTGACGAAATGAACATGAGGAAGAATTATCTTGAATACAGGACCGGCAGTAGGTAACTTTGTCTCGTCAAGATTTGTATAATTGAATCATGGAAATCATGGGAAGCGGTCGAGACGCAAAAGCTGTTTTTGCGGCAATTCGAAGTGAAAACTCGCAAAATGATGCAACGTCATAGGAGCTTGCTTCATAAATCGCTCGTATCACAGCCATACAATGGAGAAAACGTAGACAACATAACAGAACAATACAGTCATCTGGAATTTTAATGTCATTCTCTGATGCATGTTCTGCACCAACTAAAAAGCAGGAATCAGAGCATTTTTGAGACAGCAGCCCCTACATCCGATTAACTTGGTTTCATGTTCGACACCGAACGAGAAGACACAAACTCTGTCACCAAGTTGGAACCAGTTCAGCAAAAAGCTCACATTGAAGCTGCGGAAACGAAGGCCCTCCTGCAGCTGAAGAATAACCAAATGTATGAGGTCTTCTTCAAGAACATTGAAGGCTTTAGCTTATAAAATCAAGACTCTTCATACTCCTCAGGCTTTACCCAAATCATTCTGTTAAAATGTTGGTTCTGGTCGAAGGAATTCTTGGTGGAATGATGGACACACTGCTTTCAAATCTCAAAATTATACCGGCTTGCCTAAATCCCGCAATGATGCAGTGATGCAGAATGCAGGGAGCTATCATCCTTGATTCACTTCGTCTGCTCAGGGCACATGATTCTCGAACACAATGATCATTACCCCATCGACGAGGAGAGTGAGTAGTTTAGTAAATAATCCAGCGCGCCATCCGGATGTGTCGGACCCCGGAGACAGAGCCTCACCATCTAAATTAGTCTATCCCGTAAGAAAAATAGAGGTATATATGTAAGAATTTAATTTTTTGATTGTTTTTTCCGAACCTTAAAAAAAAACACAAAAAAATTATTCCTGAGCGTTCTAGCGATATTTCATGAACTCGATGTTTATTATGGCTTTTTCCATGATCTCCAACTTTTCGGAAGTGAAAGATAGGTCTGTACTTGCCAGGTAGAATATTTTCCTCTGTTTTGTGGAACTCATTATATTCTTACAATACCCCCGACTCTTGAAAAAGATTGAATAACTTATAATAACTGATGATAGTTCGGGGACACATTTCTTGAGAACAACCGGCGTGATTCCATCAAATCCACTAGCCTGTTGGTGTAGGACCAAGTAAAATACGTCTGCACAAGTTTCTATCAGATATAATTCAATGTCCGTCCTCGTGTTTACCAGAAAAATAATTATTGTCTGTAAGAAATTTACCTACGGGAGAGATATATGGGTATATTATCGAAATTATTCGTGTTTCAGTCAGATCGCATATTAAATATTTCAGGATAAATTGCAACGTCTATGAAAACCAGAAATGAACTGGGGAAAATTGGATGAAAATTTGGCTGTTTTTGTTTAATGTGTACTAGTATTTGAATTCGTTTTGTGATCGATCTTAAATTTTTACTGTTTATTTTTACTCCCCTTTATAACAAATAGGGAAAACAATATCTGAATGTTGTCATGGTCCTTTTTTTTTATGTTATATAAAATCTGTGTAACATTCTAAATTTGGTCCCAAAAATCTTTATAGTTTATAATGGTGTATGGATTTAAACAAGACATAACTTTGGCAAGTGTGTATATATTTCCTTCTTTAATTTTTTTTTCAGCTAGGAATTTTCTAGTCAGGTCCTGTCTCCGATGCTCCGACACTTTCGGAAAGCGCGCTAGATCATTTGCCCTAATAACCATTCACCACGCCGTGAGGTGATTATTGGGTCTGAGGATCATGTGCCTTGAGCAGGCGAAGTGAACCAAGAATGACGACCTTCTGCACTCGTTCGGCTACGATTTCGGCCATATTACGGCAAGCCGATATGATTTTTAAGTTTGGGAGCAGTGCGTGTCCATCATTCCTTTTTTCAAATTATTGTTACTATTATAACTCATAGATTAAAAAATTCTTGAACTTTGCTGAAATTATATATCAATCCGAAATGATTTTGGTTTTGATCTTTTTTGGTTACGATTGTTCAAAGAATGAATGGTCAACTATAAAAATGTATAATGAAATGAAAAAAGTGAATTCTTAGGAATAGCTTCCTTTTTTATAGAAGTATTGAAAAACGTCAAATTTCAACGATTTTAGAATGACTGAAATACCTATCAAGGGTTTCAAATATAAATTCAATAGTGAAATAGATTCACAAAATAATATGATTTATTCATCAGATAGCGACGATAGGATGACTGGCCGATTTTCGCAAAATTCCTTAGCATTTCTGTATTATTCCCCACTTTATATCTACACGACTATTCAATATAAGTACCAAATATGGAAGAAATAAACGATCGATCGTCCAAGGCACGATATTTAGACATAATTGAATTAAAAATCAAATCGTCTTCAAGTTATCAAGGAAACGATATCACCTTTAGACATACCTTCCAAGAAAAGTCTTCTACAGGTAACATTAATGTAGGTAGTACTATTTCCGTTACTAACTTTTTATCTTAATTTGAAATGGAATTCTTTCTTTATCTCCAAATGATATTTCAAATGGCAACGCTGAAGATAATTCTAGCGGAAACAAATGTTGGTATGGAACAAGACAACACAAATTCGACCCTAAAGTCAAAAACGTGCTATTTCTCTGTATGGATCCCACGTTTATTTTCTTACAGTTGAAGACCATGTGGTGGTTTACCCATGTGCATAGTGTGCTTTGATTCGGAGTTGAGGGTCGGCTTTGGCCTAATTGACAAAACTCAAGAAGACTCAAGAATTAATGGAAAAAATTCGAACAGGAGTTTTGATGCATTGTACATCATCTTTATAGAAAAGATATACAAGTTCAACAAAACGTTCAAGAATTTTACATACCTAGGTGAAATCAAGGATGATACGGTTTAGATGAAATTATTATAATTTATAAAACATGGTGACTATAGAAAAGAACGCCTCTATAAGGAAAGGTTGTCATTATATGTAGTGGAACATTTTATCATTTCTGACTCGTTTCACTTTATGTGATGATATTATTTATAATGTGGATTTGCAAAAGATCAAATTTTTTTGAGTTAATTCAAATATAATTCACCAGTTTTGCCTGACGATCATGACACACCCAAAAATGGGAGATGGAAGGTACTGTCATAATTTTTTTTTGTATGTGTACATGCAGAGTAAAAGCGATAACAACCCTCTTTTGCCCTTTCTTTTTCAATATATAAAAATGAAACGACACATTTAAATTTGACGTCAAATGGCGTTGAGTAGATTAAAAAAACACCTTCAACAGAAGGCATGACAGTATCCTCATTATCATACTAAGAAAAGGTATTTTGAAGCGCGTGCGATATACACTTAGAGCGGCTTTACATTATGCAATTTTCATGCAATTTTTGTGCAATGCAGGACTAAATTTTACATTGTGCAAACCCAAAAAATTTCGACTGGTTGAAATTTTCAAGCAATTCGTGAGCAATTCTAGTGAGTTTTCTGGTGAGAAATTCAATGCCAATAGCACACTAAAGTATCTGTAGATATTGTTTTTCGAATGTCTCCTAACGTTCAACTCCAACTTAAAAAAGAAATAGAAAATTTGTCACAAGCGTTAGTGATAGGTGGAATGTCATTTTTCGAATTTCAGTAAAGTACAAACCAACAAAATATCAAAATATTTTATTGAGGTGTAATTTTCTCGAAATATATTTATGTTGGTATAAACTGCTGGCAACACAACAACAATTGCATAAATGTAAGACACAATTTCTACATTACCTTGCAATACCTGTCTTGCATTGCAAATGCATTGCATAAATGTAAAGCCGCTCTAATATATGCGTTTTTGACACTTGTGCCTGAAAACTGCATGACCATTCACATATGACTTTCTATGACATGATCATATTTAATTAGGTTCTGTAATACATTTTTCAATGCTGGAGTGATACAATTTGAGTTTTTCAAATAATCCCAACGTATTTTTTACTATATCTTTCATTATTTAAACTATAACACGTCCTAGTTCCGTGCGTGCTCACCCTGCGTTTTTCACCGAGAGGCACTGTTAAAAATGCAGGGTGGGTACGTGTGTATCTCAAAACTATCTATTTCACTCGATCAATTCATTAGTTGTGCAATATCAATTACATTTTGACCTAGACCTTCCCTGTACAGACGGGTATTTCCCATTGGCGATAGCGGTTAAGAGACAAAGTTAGAATGTATCACAAAACTTCATTGTAAGAAGTACGACTAAATTCTTTCAATTCTTATAGGAAATTATGCTTTTCAATTAGCTACTGCCATCTATATGATGCGACTCGAACTGTTTGTTGGGCGGTAAAGTCGTCTCCCACATATATCCGGTTCGATGTTCCAGTGACAACCAATCAGCTCATACCACGAATATGAGTGAACGAATCATTTTGTTGTTCTGTCAATGGTGTAGGTTTACGTTAGACCGGTTAGGATTTTTATGGGTTATTTAGTTAACTGAAGACGAGGAAATAAGACTGAATCGAGATTTGGCAAAACAATCGGAGGACTAAAATTCACAATGATTAGAATAATTGGTAAGTAATTCTTTTCAATAAGTTCCAGTGTATTAATTGTAGGTTATAAACAAAAATGACCAATTTTTTCCTCTGCAGTTTTAGCTTTTTTCGCATCCAACTGCCTGGCAATGTATCCCAGCAGTGGGAATGTAGTAGACCTAACTCCGAGTAACTTTGATAAGCTGGTCATGAAAGGAGATGAAGTGTGGGTGGTTGAGTTTTACGCACCTTGGTGTGGACATTGCCAGAACCTGGTTCCGGAATATACCAAAGCTGCAAATGCCCTCAAGGTAAGGATTTTCACATAAAACTCCTAAACAAAGATACACCATTTGGTTTTTCTAGGGTGTTGTGAAAGTTGGAGCTGCCAATGTTGATGAACACAAAGAGCTGGCAGGGAGGTATGAAGTTAAAGGATTCCCAACCATCAAAATATTCGGAGCTAATAAGAACAAACCAGAAGACTTCAACGGCGGAAGAACCGCCAAAGATATAGTCGAAGCAGGTTTGAGAGCAGCCAAAAGTAAAGTCAAGTTGGCCCTTGATGGGGGATCCTCGAAATCCAGTGGGGTGAGTAAAGGGAAGAATCAGTAATCATAAGCCACCATATATAAGCAGTTGCATTTAATTTTGGTCTGTTTCAGTCTTCCAGTGACAAAGATGTCATCGAACTAACTGACAGCAATTTTGATAAACTCGTTCTACAATCCGATGACATGTGGTTGGTAGAGTTCTTTGCACCGTGGTGTGGTCATTGTAAGAACCTGGCGCCTCATTGGGCCAAAGCTGCTACCGAATTGAAGGGAAAAGTCAAACTTGGAGCCCTAGATGCCACTGTACATCAGAGCAAGGCAGCAAAATACGGAGTACAAGGTACCTATTGTTGAAAAGTATCATTAATGTATTAATGATAGATGCGGTCAGTAAGAAACAACTAAGTGTACTAGAGTTATTTAAGTTATTCATAAATTCAAAAAGGAGTACCACAAGGTTCTACTTCTACTTCCAATGCAGCTTTGTGTCAGTTTGTGATGATTAAATTGTCATTAGTTATGAAATAATGATGCAATCATTAGAACACGTACATCATCAAAATACTCAGAATAAAGGCTGCAGTGCCTCCAGAGTCGCAATTTAGCGATTGTGATTCAATAAAAAGCAGATAAGTTTGCCTATGAAAATGAAAAAGAACTCATTTCAAAATGTGGACTTCTGTCATGCAAACCCGAGACATCTCCGTTATTCGAACCCGAGACATCTCGATAAAATGAAATAGAACTCATTTTGGAATGTGGACTTCCGTGATTCGAACCCGAGACATCGCGATAAAATGAAAAAGAACTTATTTTAAAATGTGGACTTCCATGATTCGAACACGACATATCTCGATATCCCTCACGCCGCGAAATTAAATCCTCTGTATTGAATTCCAGATTCTGAACTCATTCACTCTGGTGGCGTATAAGGTGGCATAGTTTTGAAAGTTACAGTTTTCGAATTTTATGCTCAGTGATCCACGTTTATATCATTCTGCTTTGATTGTATTGAAATAGTATATTCAGAATGCTTTTAAATGGATCTTTGTTTAAATCAAACTATAAGAAATATAGATGATATTGACATGTGTCCAAGAAAATCGAATGAATAGTCCAACTGAGAACCATTCTGACTTCATTTATTTTTAATAATTAATTTAAATACAATATATTTTCTTTATGATATAATACCGACGAGATCAAAATCATAATTAGACATCTTTTATTTTTGATAATAATTACTAATCAAGATACACTCTAAAACAATATATTTTCTTGTCATAAATGGGATGAAAAAAATTACACTTCTCAAATAGATTGCTTCAAGATTTTGTTGGTAGGATTTTTAGGAAGGATATTTTTGCTGCCTCCACGCACAATTAATGCACCTAACATTCACTATATACTCAAAATAACTTTTGACGTTTGACATAAAATGTTCAAAGCCTGCTTTTTATATATAATAAATATAAATACAAGATGATTACATGATTGCATGACTAGGTACAGGGAATTGATTTTTGAAACTATTTAACGAAAAGGAACATACATTTTGAAAATTCCTTGCTTTGTTTAGATGATTCAGAATTTTATAAAGTGGATATTTCGTCAGCTTAGTGCAAGAAGTTACTATCTAACAATGTAATGTCCAAGAAAATTTAATGAATAGTCCGACTGAGAACCATTCCGACTTCATTTATTTTTCAATAATTACTTTTAAATATAAAATATTTGAAACAATCTATTCGAAAAGTGTAATTCGTCAGAAGTCAATACGTCCCGCTGCTTTCCGAACTGAGCTAACGGAGCGTGCGGAAAGTTACTTTCCGTGTAACTATACAGTGCGATATACGTTACTTTCCCATGTGGTCATAGGAAAAAATATTTTACTTATTCAAATGAATATCTTCCATCAATAAAACCGATTGATTTACACTCTTATGAAACACTGTCTCACTACCTAACTCTTTCAAGGTTATCCCACCATCAAATTCTTTGCTCCTGGTGCTAAGGATGCAGCAGAAGACTACGAAGGCGGCAGAACAGCGAGTGATATCGTCAACTGGGCACTGGACAAGTTATCAGAAAATATTCCAGCTCCAGAAGTCATCCAGATTGTGAGCGAAGGCTCTTTCAAGGAATCATGCGACGGTAAACCACTTTGTGTAGTAGCAGTCCTCCCACATATTCTCGATTGTCAATCCGAATGCAGAAATGGATACATCCAGTTGCTCGCGAGTCTAGGGGAGAAGTTCAAGAAGAAAATGTGGGGGTAAGCATATGATTTGTTATTTGTTACCTGCCTTGAAGGGCTGTATTATATGCTGGAGGCTAATTTCGATATTCTAGGTGGGTTTGGTCTGAAGCTGGTTCTCAAGAAGAACTGGAAAATGCGGTGGATATCGGCGGTTTTGGATATCCAGCTATGGCTGTTATCAGCACCAAGAAACTGAAGTACTCAATACTTCGAGGATCATTCTCCAAAGATGGAATATATGAATTTTTGAGGTAAGTGAACTTAAGTACTTTTTTATTGCGCGTGGTTCTGATTTGTCAAATTTCAATATGTCTAAGGTATGCTAGGATGCAATCAAGGGTTTCAGAGGTCTCAATACAATAAAATAGTAACTTCTTTTATTTTCGGACTATGGTATATATTTTTGAATATTATCTATATTATTTGCGGTATAGTTGATGTTCATGCATCTTCAAGTTTAATAAGCATATTTTGCCAATCGTCACAATTATATTGTTCATCCTTGACTTTTCTGAATGTTCTATTTCAGTTTAAGGATGGTTGAAATTTTCAAGAATTCTGAAACGTCGGAATTAATGAAATTAAATGGGATGATTGTAAAAAAAAATTGTTGGTCAAACTAGGAGAGTCTCGGAAACAATGTTTAAGGAACACATCATAAACATCGAACATTGGATTGGAAGAATTGTCCAGCATATTTTGGATACTGATCATAGATCAGTTAACCCATGTTTGGAACCGACAATTTCAGTGCATAACCACAAATCGATTGGTGAATTCAAAAGTCCACAAATAGCAGATTGTCATAGTAATATGAATATGGATGAAGGCCTGATTGCATACTTTCCCTTTCTCTGTTTTAAAACATATTTATTCCATCTAGAGGTAGTTTTTATAAATCAGTAGTTCTCAGTAAGATCATTAAAACAAAATTTTGGCATTGAATCCAAATTAAAATATATCAGCCAAAATCTAAAAGCTTGTAGCTTCTGATACTTTAAGAATGCCTATTGTTCTTTTGGTGTAATTTAGCCAAATTTTTCATGAAATTCAATTCAAACCTGTGAATGGAATCAATTATAGACCAGGAGCTGGTGACAGGTGACGTTCTCTCATTTTACACTGCATGCCTTGATAATTAACTCTAAAATATGATAAATAGACGGGTTCCTGGCTGTCCCACTTGTGCACTTCATAATGAAGAGCGCTTTTCTTTTATTGGAGAACTTCCGTGTTTTCGAATTGCATGCCGATGTAAAGAATTGAAGTTTCAGTATTAAAAACACTCTGGAAAAATTGGCATGCGCCCCTCGTCTGACCAACGGTGGAAAATTGCGGGAATACTCTGTAAAAATGTAATACAGGTTTTACGTGATTCCAAACTGCATGCCATTAGAAAGATACGTCATTTGTATAATTAATCAATAGTAGGTAATTTGGCATGCACACCAGTATTTCGCGAAACAAAGTCAAATACATTTTCACAGTATTTTTTGCAACTTTTGTCATGCATGCCTCTATTTTGCGAAATCCTGGTGTGCATGCCAAATTACCTACTATTCATTAATATACAAATGACGTACCTTTTTGATGGCCTGTAGTTTGGAATCACGTAAAACCTGTATTGAATGTTTACAGAGTTTCCCCTTAATTTTCCAATGTTGGTTAGACGAGGGGCGCATGCCAAATTTTCCTGAGTGTTTTTATTAGTAAAACTTCAATTTTTTACATCTGCATGCAATTTGAAAACACGGAAGTCCTCTTTAATTTTTTTCAGTTTTTCGTAACCCTTTGAGCCCTTTCGTCCGCTGCGGTTTGCATGCCATTAATTGGTAGCGTTTCAATTTGTTTGAACTTCTGTATATTACAACGCCAGGCAGTATAATATTGCGGAAGAACACGAAAATTCTTCACAAAAAGAAAATCGCTTTTCCTTATGAAGTGCATACTTGCGGCGGCCAGGAACCCGTCTATTTTTCATAATTTAGGGTTGATTATCAAGCCTTAAAAAGGCATGCAGTGTTAAATGGGAGAACGTCACCTGTCACCAGCTCCTAGTCTATTAGAGTTCTAGGATCATTAAACAGATTATATATAAAAAAAAATCTCAAATATTCAACCAATAGTAAGGAAAAGAAAATACATATTTCCATGACTTTTGTATCACTTCTACCTTTTGGTGACTTTAAGGTCCTCATTCAAGCTCGTGTACACTATAAATTTTTTTTTCAGGGATTTATCCTATGGTAAAGGCAACACAGCTCCTTTGAAAGGCACATCACTTCCAAAGATCAACACGATCGAACCTTGGGATGGCAAGGACGGCGTACTTCCAGAAGAAGAAGACATTGATCTCTCTGACGTAGATTTAGATGAGAAAGTAGAATTGTAAATATGATAGATTGTGAGTTGTTTCGTTTGGTCTTTTACTAATAGTTTTAAATATATCAAGGCTAGGTATCGTATCAGTCCGAATTACTATACAAGTTAAGTTTCAGTTCGAAAACTGTTGGTAGGAGACAATTTCGTTTCTGAGTTTTTTCTACTACAAGTTCTTAACCTTCCTGATGGTGTGATGTCCATTTTTGTATGAGTTGTACATTCTTAATGTAATAAAAGTTACTATATTTTGATTTATTATTTACGTTTTGACTTCACAAGTCGTAAGATAGAGGGCAAATATTTAAAGTTTGAATTACACATTTTTTTGGTGCAAACTACGATCTTAGATCGGCCGTTTTAGATGAAATAATATCATTGGAATGGCTTTCATGACTATCGTTGCTTGAAAAAATTTTCTTGTTTTTTTTTTGCCATCGTCGGTTGTGACGTTTCGATGTGTCGCTGATTTGAATAGTCAGTCAGACACTTGTGTCTGAAACATGCATAACACTTCACAAATGAACCTTTCACTTGTGTTTCTATGCTAATGTGATATTTTATTTGATTCTGTCAATATCATTTGATTTTTTCAAATAATCCCGACGTATTTTTCAATTCTACTATTCAAAGTAGAACATGTCCTAACTCCGTGCGTGCTCATCCAGCGTTTTTTTTCGCACGCCGAAAGGCACAGGTGTGAATGTCGACAGGCATGCATTTCTCACGCAGGGTGGGCACTCATGTATTTGAGTCTGCCTTTAGACAATGCTAACTACTATTCGCGAAATGCGTTCCCGCTAGATGGCGCTCAGAATTAAGGCGCGAAACTGTGTAATGGTGATCAGCCTACAAATTCCATCCATCAATACGGGTTGCAAAATGGTTATAGAATCAGTTGCAATCCCCCGCAACGAGCTGGCTGAATGCACCTACATGGAAGCAAGGGCCAAGAACTATAGAGAGCCTACAAATTCCATAAGAGACCATAGTGTTTAACTTTATTCTCATTCAAATATGAATAAATTGCTGAAGATGTCGATAATTGAAATATGTTAATCAAACATTTTCATATACGTAGTCATTGCCACTTTTTGCCTAATTCTGTTTTCAATGGGAAAATTAAGTAAATAAACTTTGTGTTTAGTACTATTGATGTTGCATTAAGCATTGGGGCACTGAGCAAATACGCCTATTGTTTGGATTGCTTAATTCTGCCGCCATTTCAGTTATTGTATTCTGAAACTATGAACATGAAGGAATATCACCATACTCAATTTAATATCCAAAACTCGATTAATTATTAGAAAACAGATTAAATATATACACAAGCTCTTATGGCAAAACAAGACCTTGCAACATTACATGAGTTCAACGAAATAATTATAGGTGTCGCACCCTTCGCGCAGGTCGCGAATGCTTCAAGCGGATCCATCGTCCGAACTAGAATTACTTACAGTGACCTACAATTCGGATTTCCAGAAGGCATCGTACAGGTTTTGAGGCTATTTACTAGATGGCGCTACCAGAACCGTATGTGACGATATGAAGATCATGAGAAAGGACCACGCACAATTCTTATGCAAAACGTCTTTCGCTCAAATTGTCCAAAATTTAAATATGTTGTTTGAACAAAAGTTACAAAGTACACAAAAATTATAGTTTAAGAGATTGGAATTGTAATGGTGGTAATATAACAAAATTATTAGTGAATTTTCTGTCCACACCACAGTATTACACACTAGGCCAGTACAAGAGTATGTTTCCTAAGCCTCTTTTTAAACCAAATATATAGGGTAAATCGTGATTTTTTCCGAGTTACGGAAAATGAAAGTAATTTGAGAATGAAGCATCAACGTCATGAGTCGCATCGTTCGAAAATTGAATTTTTTGTGTTGAATATATCTGATAAAATCGGCCGAATTCAAGAAATATATATTTTTTTAATACATACAGCGGAGATGGAAATATGGGAGTTTGCATTTTGGGCACCATGGCAATAAAAGGACTAATTCAACATGCAATTTGGGCACCGCCCCAAAAGGTCCCCATTACAAAAATTGCATTTTGGGCATCGAGCCTTATTATTCATTCGTCATTTTTATAATTTTGGGTAGGTTAATAGGTAAATAATACAAAACTATTTTAAGTTTAAACCGAATCACTTGCGGACCTTCCAATAATCTATTACCTGAGATAAACAACAACGTAAAGAAACCAGACCATATTTGATTCATTTTACAATACAGAGGGGAGGAACAACAGATTTTCCAGCCTTGCAAAAAGGCGAATCTGTCACCAGGTTAGTTCGTTCAGGAACAATCGAGTCATAAAAATATAAAAAATCGTCTTTTTTGGTCGTCGGCGATGAACATTCTAATAAAGAGCGGAGAAACTGTAATTAGTTTTTTTTCATTTCATTTTCAATAAATTTCTAACACATTATTGAATCATTGTTAGAATACGTACTTAAATCGTAATTAAATCTTCGGTACCCAAATTACAGTTTTCATAATCCCTCGAAACTGACCGCAAAGGGTACCCCTACCTGCTTGGTGCCCGATTTGCATGCGCCCGGAAATATACGCGCAGTCTTCCATATCTCCATAATGGTATTAGATAGATGGATCATTCAATGAGCAAAATGATACTATTTCCTGAGCTCTACAAATTGAAAATGATGGCACTCACACAGGGTGTTCAGTTTTTTCTGTTTGTTTCTTCGAATGGCAACGAGTATTTTTTATCAGTTTTTCGGTTTTTACATGAGAAATAAAAGGTACTTTATATGGATCTTCTTTTCGAAAATATTGACAGTTTTCGAGATTTTTAGCATGACAGCTTTTTTTTCCCAAATTCGTCACTCCTACTATTTGAAATTATGAAATTGTTACATGTCCTATTGAAATGAGTTTTTGGTCAAATTATGTACGTTGATGAGTCTCTCAAAGACGATATATCAAAAATCGACCTGTGATATACAGAGTGCGAAAAATAGCTAGCCAAACATTGTGATTAAAAATGTGCAAAATCTTCCTTTCTTTTAAAGAAAAACTATTGATTTTAACCATAGGGAATATTTGATGAAATTTGTAGAGCACTTGTTGGCGCTTGTTATGGATCGATAATATACCGGGTGTTCCATTTGAAATAAGGCTCAGAAGCTCGAGTTCAAAAACATATTGAAATTTTAGACAAAGTGACCGAAAGACTTTTTGCATAATTGTGCGTGGTCCTTTAAGAAGTAAGTAAGCAAATCATGACTGACTCCAGATCTCTAGTAAGGAATTAATTTTTGTTTCAAAATTGTACCACAAGGTATTCATCATTTCTTGAGATACAAATTAGTGTATCGTTTGTTGCTAAGCAATTTTTGTATCAATCCCTTGAGCCAAAGAATAGTCCCAAGATAAATTGTACTCTTGCTGGGAAAGCTTCGCAAGGTACTGCTGGATTGAAAGCTGCTCTTGGAGTTGTAGGTATTTGGTTCAGATTCTCATCTCGGCAAATATAAAACGAGGAGTTTTTACCTTCCAAACGTCTTAGTGCATTTATTAGTTCTTTGCAGATCAATTGTTATGTGAGCTCGCAAAACAGTAACATGAAGGATTTTTAAAGCATGGCACGTATGTACCTGAAATTTGCCTCAAGAGAATGCTACACGATACACGACTTGATAACTTAAACTGACACTGGAGACCAATTTCTATAATTAAGAATTTATTGATATATGATAACTAATAATTATGTTTGGATTCAATTAACGGGGCAACGGCGCCCCTTGCAAGACAAATTCAAAAGAATTCATATTGATCACATTGAAGATGTGGATCGTCGAAATCGTCAACTCAGAGAATATTCATGCTCAACAACTAACCGATGAAGAGTGTGCTAGTAACGCCGCCATCTATGCTGAATATATCCAATTAAATTTCACCGCTGATCAAATTAGTATTACAGCGACCTATAAGTTACGTAGTTTATACTTCTCAATTTATCCACTAGATGTACCTACTGGAAAGGGATGTGCATTCGAAAAGAAAACTCCAACGAATATGAACGAGCAACTAACAGCTTTCCTCGTATGATGACTTGATAAACAAAATTGAAATAGTGGGTGGGCTATTTGTGAAACCAATCGGCAAAAATTTGGCGGGGTATTCCACAGCTGTTAGTTAGCGGAGCTTGGATTTCAATCAACCATCCAAATGAAAAAAAAACTTCACGATCATAAAATCATGAGCGATTTCCTTTCCTCAAGGATATCAAGTATCACAAATGACACAAGAACAAAAAATAAACGGGTCAATATCAAGATTTCTTTTGGTACCGAATATTATTGTAACAAACGAAAATGTAGCTGCATTTTCATTTTTCAAATAATTTGAAATAACAGTCAGTCATAGTTGGAATTTATCTATTCAAGGTGTTACTGAAAAATTTACTGAAAAATATTTCGGGTCAGTATTATCACTTTCGTTTATGACTGAGAGATGAAAATCTAGTTTTTGCTGCGATGTCAGCTGATTTATCAAAAATGTATTTGCAACAACCAAGAGTTTATCTCGTGGCTCATTCTAGAGCTAGGAGTTAATTCCATTATCAAAACTGATTTCCAATCAAGATACTAACTCATTATGAAAATAGACCGACACAAAACATTAATTTTACATCTTGACACGTGTATCAATCACCAAAAGTGGATCCGACACTTTTGTATTTTTCGGTAATTTCTTTATTTCTTTGATTGACTTGAAATTCACAGAGTATACTTATTTCATCATTTTGAATCGATTAGAATCGCTAAAAAGATCTATTTTCAATCGTTCTCGAGATGGGGTTATTTTCTAACAAACATATTTTTTTTTTTTCTATTGATTTTCGTAAAACTAATTCTTTTCTGAATTTGCATTCCAAATTTGAAATCAATTTCAATCCAATAAAAGATTTCACAGACTTCTTACGGAACCTCTGCCACTTCGAGTTGACCATCAATTTGTCGAAAAACATTTGGGGGAACCTTGAAATTTTTCGAACAATTCGAAATAAATTTTTGAAAAAATTTGATTGTCATCGAATTTTCGACGTTTGATCTCTTTTTCCACTAAACTTTGTATCTGAGCATATATAAATCAAATATTTTCGGAATCTGCATGGAATTTTACGTATATAGTGTGACTTTCAAGTGATTCTAATAATTTTGTATTTTTAACGATTTTTAGGGGTCTACCCCTTAGGCCTTTTTCCAAGTAATCTTTTTTTACGCCTATCATTTTAAAAATCACGAAATATACTAATTTCATCATTCTGAATCGATTGGCGTTCGCAGAATTGCTCTATTTTCAACCGTTCTCGAGTTGAAAAGTTCATTTCGAGTTGAACATTTTCGTGAATTCGACCGTGCAAGGAAATTTTCGACGTTTTATGGACTTGTCATTCACGGAGTATACTAATTTGACCATTCTGAATCGATTGGCGTTCACAGAATTGATCTATCTTCAACCGTTCTCGAGTTGAAACGTTCATCTAGAGTTTAGAGGAATAATTCCCCCCCCCCCAAAACATATCCAAAATTTTTTTCTCCCTCTATTATCGAAATGCAATATTTTTTGAATATGTATATCGAATATGAAGCCGATTCCGGATTAAATAAAGATTTCATAGGCTTTTCACGGTATCTCTGCAATTTCGATCTTGCAAGGACATTTTCGAAGTCTTATTTCTTTTTTCTAAACTTCTTTTCTAAACCTTGTATCTGAACATCTATAAATCGTATATTTTCGGAATCTGCATGAAATTTTACGTATATAATGCAACTTTCAAGTGATTCTAATAATTATATATTTTCAATAATTTTTAGGGATCTACCCCTTAGGACTTTTTTCGATTTTTTTTTCTGATTGACTTCAAATTGCACCTGAGAAGGGTTACTTTCCAACAAACTTTTTTTTTTATCTATCGATTTTCGTAAAATTCAATCTTTTCTGAATATGCACACCAAATTTGGAGTGGATTCAAATCTAATTAAAGATTTTACAGACTTTTTAGGGAACCTCTGCAATTTGGAATTGAAAATTTTCATAATTTAATCATGAAAAATGGTGGATTACGTAATCCGAATCTTGCGCAAAATATCCTGTTCAACAGGTATGGTCGTCTGCAAGTATTCAACAGAAAACAATTAGTGCCCCCTACGACCGTTGAATTATATCTGTTCAATACTTGGCAAAGTTTTCTACAAGAACTACTTTAAGATGCATTTTGAATATCAAAGATAAAACTATGTTTCGATTTAATGTTTCCATAAAAATAATTTAATCTTTGATATTTAAAATGCATTGCAAAGTATTCATTCTTGAAGAAAACTTTGGCAAGTGTCTAACAGATATAATTCAACGATCGTAGGGGGCAGTAGTTGTTTCTATTGAATACTTGCCGACGACCACCTATTGTATAGAATTTTTTGCGGGAGATTCGGATTGCGTAATCCACCATTTTTCATGACAAGTAGGAATTCTTATACAGATCTTATATAATCGCCGTAGAGAACTGATTTGAAATAATTTAGCAGTATTCAAGACTTACCACCATTAACAGCAGAATTTCCAATCTCCATTTGCTTTTTTTGTTTTTCTCACGTAATGTCTAGGCATCTGGAACATAAAAAAACTCTCAGGCTGAGATAAGGGTCAGTGCGGTTCCCATTTACATATTTCGGACCAATTTTGAAAAGAGGATAATATTTATAATGTCATTTTTTCCAAATGACGCTATATGAACTTTACAGAAAAGACGATCTAGCCATTCAATGAAAACATACTTCGCATACTCAGGTAGGAAGTTACATGGTTGTAATCGTTTCAAGGAGTTATTTCTAGTTTAACCAAAATCAACAAATCAATAGTTGAAAACATTTATTTGACTGAAGAATAATAACCTAGGACTGGAATAAATGGAACAATTTCCTCGGATATTGGTGATTTCAGTATATTCAGGTCTTCATCATTTAGTCTCGTGTTATTTCACCACACTTTTGCCCCATCCTCCCCTTCACTTCGTTCAAGTTTTGTGGTCTGTTTTTATAAACACTTCCTTTCAAATATTCCCACAGAAAAAATCTAATGGAGTCAGGTCTGGTGGTCGAGGGGGCCAACAAATTGTTTTGATTTGTTTGAAGGTGATTGACAATGTGTTACTTTGTGTAAAATTGTTCAGGGCTTCCATTGTGTAAAGAAAAACATAGAAATAAATCCTCTATCTGTTAGCGCTAGCCGTTGTTATATAAATTAAATAAAAAAATAGAAATATAGTGAATCAAGAATGTTTGAGGTGGGAGGTGCCATTATACTTGAAATAAAGCTTCAATCAAGCTTTCAAGGAAACATTTACATTTTTTAAATTTACATATTTTTCATAAATACACTGAACATAATTTTTAAATTTCAAGTCGAAGGTTTCTTACATTTATTTCATATAGATACAGACACAGTTTAATTTCTTGAGGACACCTGTTACTCTCAGTTCTCGTGTTTACGAAATACTATTTTCATATCACCGGAAAAACTGTTTACAAATTCAACACCAATAAATAACTCTTCCATTCAGTTCGAATTGGCGATGGGTGTCACATTTATCTCGAGTCATATAGATGTGTGATCTGGAAACGCCCATTCAGACATCAATCCTGTTATCAGTCTCAATAAAAGTTCGTTAGCTTCAATAAGATATCTGTGCGACAAAAAAAGTAACGGAAATACTCGGCGGTAACTTTCACCCTCTGACTTCCTATTTCTTATAAATATTGTAAGGAGTTCCCCTATGGAATTGTGTCAATAAATATCCACTGTTGGTTTGATCCGATATTACAGCGGTACAACAGTAAGGCGGCTCTAGCCAGGATCAGAGATAATATTTAAATACCATTAAAATGAACGGTGAATAGATTAGAAACCACAGGAGAAGTAGTAAATATTACGTTACTATTTTAACTGAATAACAAATGTCTTTCTTCTTGAAATATCGCATAATGAGAACTGTTGTCTCCTCAATGATAAAAAAATTAATACAGTCATCACGTCATTTTACACGAACTATAAATTAACGAAATCACTGAAAGTCTCAAAAAAACACTTGAATCAGCTAAGCGGTTTGGCGTGAAGAAAAATGAAATCGAGGCAAACTAGACGTGGATCTTAGCTCTATCTTACTGTAATCGAACTGTAAACCCTAACGCCACGAAACATCTGCACGAATAGGGCAGAAGGGCACGTGCCCTTTGCTAATTCATAAATTATTCCCCAATCTCGGGAAGTAAGCCACACCATCTTGAGATACGCACACCTTTAGAGGCACTTTCGTTTTCCCTCGCAAGGAAATACTTCGTTACAAAATTCGTTGCCGAATTAAGGGTCAGAAAGGTCATCGATGGGTCACATTAGCCCACAGAAAGTTATTATCATTCAAAATAGTCAAAGAACTCCGAATAGAAATGAATGACAGTTCAAAGAACAACTGGAATTCATTTTGATTTTATACTTTTTGCAATACCCACACTACCACGTACTGATTTTAGGTCAAAAATGAAACGTTAACATTTTCTTGAGTTCATCAGTAGCCCATTTGTGAAGTATTCGAGATATATGGATGAAAAGAGATAATATTCGTTTTTGAACTTCTGGGAAAAAATCATAAAACCAACTTCTCCTAATCCATAAGCACGTTTACTTAATTTTTTTTTTTTTTTTTTGACCAGAACTATGTTATTTATTTTTTTACTTGATGGTATTACGTTTGAGGAACATGATGAGATATCATTGACATAAATACTTTTAGTTACATATAATAGATTATATTTGTCAATTTGAAGCCTTTCTAATCGTACTTTATGAAAGTGTCCATAATATGACACCAGCAAAATTAATTTTCTTATGTAAACAAAAGAGTAGTGAACTGATTTCACTGTCGTTTCATTAACGGAGTCCTTACAGATTCTGCAAAAAAATCCAAGGCTCTACTTGGTGCAGGAATTGATTTTAGATAGTCAAAATGTGGATTGTAACTCATTTTCGGAAAGAAATAATAATGTTTATTCATCTTCATATATCAAATTGGGGTAGAACATTCATTTGATCTTGGGGTCTTTAATTTTATCTTGTAGTCTTCATCACTTCATCATTGAGGAAGTGATAAAATTCTATAGATGTTCTTTTTCTACTGAATGGTATACAAGCGTATTCCTTGATATTTCTTCAATTTCTTACAGGCCTTTTTGAATCTTCGTCAAGAACATTACCTGTTCAAGTCATCTGCTTACATGAGTAGATTTGAGTATACTGAGTATCAAATCATTGATGAAAACTGACAATAACAAAGGGCCAAGATGCGGACCCTGTGGAACTCTAGCGACCACGAACGGTGCAGATCTATATCCATTGAGGTTCACAAATTGCCTTCGATTATGCGAATACACCACACAATACATACAATTGTTCACTGAGTTCAATACACGTTTCGTGTCAACACGGCCGCCATCAACTTTGTTCTTAATACGGACCTGTCTCTTTTATTATAAATATTAATAGAGCGATAAAATCATAATTCGGTGGTATATCTCACTTGATATTTTCATAGCATTTCATTTCAAATAACTAGTACCATCAGTGATACCAATTTTTAATTACGGTCCTGTCGATATGAATTCTATAAAACCTAACGCTTCGATATAAAATTATCAGTGACCTTTTGAATGAATGTATCTATGAAAATGCTATTTACACTATAAAAATTCATAAAAATATATCTGTAATTTACGAGACGAACGATAGCAATTTAGACCGGAAATAAACTTACTTAAGAGTAAAAGAAATCAAACAAACAGAAATACAATTGATTTTATAATAAAACTAATACAGAAAATGAATTCTGAATGAAACTACATTGAATGCTCGAATTGACGACCTCTTTGTTGAATATACATAAGTTGTCTGTTCATATAATTTCTGTTTTAATTTTCTAGCATGAAGGGTGTAATGCTATTACATGTATCTCTCATATTTTGTTTGGGATGGTCGATATGTGTACTAGATGTCGAGAAATCTTTATCTTTTATGTATCCCCAGACGAAAAAAATCTGAAGGAGTAAGGTCTGGGGATCGAGCTGGCCAGGCAATTCCATTGTTTCCAATCTAATTTGTTGGGAATATTGCATCTAAATGTTTTCTTGCTCTTGCTGCAATATGGGAAGGGGCACCGTCTTCTTGAAAATATTGTATTTTTTTTACAAATATTCCCAACTTCCGTATTTCTAATCTCCTCTATCCCTTTCATTAAGGTGATGAACATTGTGTATCCAGTAGCATTTGTTCTTTTTCACAATATTTCTGGTAGATTTCACAGAAATCCCTTCGTTTGAGGGTTATTTCTCGTGAAGAACAATCTTGATTAAAAATATTTTTGTAACTGACCAGTACTGAATTAAAAAAAAAATCACGATGTTGATCTTTACGAGGTAATATTTGCTTATCCAATATATCTGTCAATTGCACGATAGTCTCTCAAAATTCGTTCTAATCATCTAAACATTTGATGTTTGGAATACGACGATCCCCCTTACATATTTCTTGCCAAAGGATTTCTATTTGATTTTGCATAAGTAAATAGCATATCAGGCCTTTCGTTATTTGAATACATCTTTAATATGTGCATAAACGTCTGACAGTTCTCAACAGATATCAACAACTCATTATTTTTCCTGCCATCAAAACCAAGCAAAACCTACGTGTTTAAAAATGGTAAATGAAGTGACTTGTTATTTATTTTTACTAAATTACACAACAATCGAACGAAAGCTTAGAAGGGCCACAAAAAATAAAGAAAAAATATCAGCCTAATTTTGACTGTATAACTCGGAATCAATATAATTCCGACTCCAAAACTCGGAATTAGCCTAATTCTGACTTCACAACTCAGAATTAACCTAATTCCGACTTCACAACTCGGAATTAGTATAATTCAGACTTTACAACACGTAAATCTAGTAACTTGGTGACTGAAACACGTACCAAGGTATAAAAATAGCGATTTAATATTGTGTATATTCAAATTGGTAAATTGTAGAATAGTAGTGAATTTCCTTCATCTAAATAGGATCAATCCTTTCAGCCTTCTTTTCACTTCCACTAGGAATCTAATGCCAACACGTCGGGTAATTCCGAGTTGTAACATCGGAATTATACTAATTCAGAGTTGAAAAGCCAAAATTATACTAATTCCAAGGTGTAAAGTCCGGATTATACTGATTCCGAGTTGTAATGTCGGAATTATACTAATTCCGAGTTTTAAAGTCAGAATTATACTAATTCCGAGTTGTGAAGTCGGAGTTATACTAATTTCGAGTTGTTTATTCGGAATTATACTAATTCTGAGTTGCGATATCAGAATTAGGCTTATTCCGAGTTGCAGAGTCGGAATTATATTTGTTTATTATTTGTGGTCCTACGCCTTCGTACAATCGTATTTTGACCAAAAACGAATATTTTTCGTTACTTCCAGGATTGAGAATTATTATACAAATATTCCTTATTTAAATTGATTCAGGAGAAATAAGCCTTTAAAAAAAAGATTAGGTACTGTAGTACAAACATTTCTAAAAAGGAAAAATATGAAGATTCGTTGTGTTGGGATACCTTCTTATAGAAATTATTGAGTAATGACAGCTGGTTAACAGAAAAAACAATTTTAAACAACAACAACAATTTCAAACAATTTTAAATGATTTTCAAACAATGTCTGAAGTACGTCAATAGTTGAACAAGTTTTGAATAAATCAAAACAATTTACGAAAGAACAGGATCGTAAGTAGAAATTATTGTCACTGATGATGCTAGATATTAAACGTTATAAAAACATCAGGTGTGATATACCAGTGAATTGGTAATTTATCGCTTTATCAATATTTGTAATAAAATAGAGAGGTCCGTATCTGAAAAAAAAAAGTTGATGGTGTTGACACGAAACGTTTAATCAAGGATTCATTATTACATCGTTATAGTACATTTTGAATACAATAAAACTTTCATTTTCCATTTTTTTATATTTTCTGAAATAACAATTCCATTCGTTGAAAATGAAAAACAGCATTTTTAGTTTTCCCTGCATACCTCGAGAAGGATCGTCAAGACTCCGAGATTAAAGTTGTAATCCCGAGATTTAAGTCGGGATCACGAGTTAAAGTCAAGATATTAAAAAAAGAAAAACTGTGGCCATGCAACGTCTTTGTAAGAAACGGTCTCTATGCATGCATACTTTTTTTCAGCACTCGGTGACAAATAAGTAGGTACTTATTCTTTCCAAATGGATATACATAATTTCATAGATTATCTGTAACTTCTCCATGTTACGATGCCCGTTCGACACAATACGCCCTGTATAGGGCGCGATTCCTTCAGCCGATAGCAGATTTGGTGAAACGGTAGTTCACCGCCAGACTCCATTGAGTGTATAATTTTCAGGATTTTCCCAAACAAAAACAAGCGCGATACCGTTTTTCATCGACTCATCAGGGGTTCCCGTCTAATTATCCTAATAATATGGCTAATCAGCAATTTCGAACGAGCACCAGCATCAGGGCATACAGCGGAACGTTCTCGCCAGCAGATGTGAATCAGCGACCCCCTTGCACAGCTGTGATTTTGACTATTTGCCGTTTTCTTAAACTTACCCCCTAGAATTCGTACTTGCAGCTTTCTCGCAAGGAGTCGGGGTGCGCTGCATCGCACACAGCGACAGTGGCATATGTGCATTCACATTCACGTTAATCAAGCCGCTTTGTCACTCGCGCTTGACACGCGCGAATCACCTTTTGTTCGCCTCAACGGTATAAATACAGTGCGAATCTCATATCTTGTACACAAACACATTTCAGAACTAAAAATCATGGAAAATACAAAATCGGCAGATCCATTTGAAATATGCCGTATATACGTAAAATTTAATGCTGATTCTGAAAATATATGATATGTGTATGCTCAGGTACAAGGTTTGGCATGTAGAGGGAGTGAAACGTTAGAAATGACTCACTTCAACTCCAGATGAACTCTTCAACTCGATAACGGTTGAAGATAGAGCAATTCTGCGAACGCCAATCGATTCAGAATGATCAAATTAGTACCATCCATGAATTTCAAGTCAATCCATATAAAATAAAATTATTCGAAATATCGAAAAAACTCCAAAGGGGTAGACCCCTAAAAATCATGAAAAATATAAAATATGGCAGATCCATTTGAAATATGCCGTATATACTTAAAATTTCAAGCTGATTCTGAAAATATATGATATGCGTATGCTCAGGTAGAAGGATTGGCATGTAGAGGGAGTGAAACGTTAGAAATGACTCACTTCAACTCCAGATGAACTCTTCAACTCGATAACGGTTGAAGATAGAGCAATTCTGCGAACCCCAATCGATTCAGAATGATCAAATTAGTACCATCCATGAATTTCAAGTCAATCGATATAAAATAAAATTATTCGAAAAATCGAAAAAACTCCAAAGGGGTAGACCCCTAAAAATCATAAAAAATATAAAATATGGCAGATCCATTTGAAATATGCCGTATATACGTAAAATTTAATGCTGATTCTGAAAATATATGATATGTGTATGCTCAGGTACAAGGTTTGGCATGTAGAGGGAGTGAAACGTTAGAAATGACTCACTTCAACTCCAGATGAACTCTTCAACTCGATAACGGTTGAAGATAGAGCAATTCTGCGAACGCCAATTGATTCAGAATGATCAAATTAGTACCATCCATGAATTTCAAGTCAATCGATATAAAATAAAATTATTCAAAAAATCGAAAAAACTTCTAAGGGGTAGACCCCTAAAAATCATGAAAAATATAAAATATGGCAGATCCATTTGAAATATGCCGTATATACTTAAAATTTCAAGCTGATTCTGAAAATATATGATATGCGTATGCTCAGGTAGAAGGATTGGCATGTAGAGGGAGTGAAACGTTAGAAATGACTCACTTCAACTCCAGATGAACTCTTCAACTCGATAACGGTTGAAGATAGAGCAATTCTGCGAACCCCAATCGATTCAGAATGATCAAATTAGTACCATCCATGAATTTCAAGTCAATCGATATAAAATAAAATTATTCGAAAAATCGAAAAAACTCCAAAGGGGTAGACCCCTAAAAATCATAAAAAATATAAAATATGGCAGATCCATTTGAAATATGCCGTATATACGTAAAATTTAATGCTGATTCTGAAAATATATGATATGTGTATGCTCAGGTACAAGGTTTGGCATGTAGAGGGAGTGAAACGTTAGAAATGACTCACTTCAACTCCAGATGAACTCTTCAACTCGATAACGGTTGAAGATAGAGCAATTCTGCGAACGCCAATTGATTCAGAATGATCAAATTAGTACCATCCATGAATTTCAAGTCAATCGATATAAAATAAAATTATTCGAAAAATCGAAAAAACTCCAAAGGGGTAGACCCCTAAAAATCATGAAAAATATAAAATATGGCAGATCCATTTGAAATATGCCGTATATACGTAAAATTTAATGCTGATTCTGAAAATATATGATATGTGTATGCTCAGGTACAAGGTTTGGCATGTAGAGGGAGTGAAACGTTAGAAATGACTCACTTCAACTCCAGATGAACTCTTCAACTCGATAACGGTTGAAGATAGAGCAATTCTGCGAACGCCAATCGATTCAGAATGATCAAATTAGTACCATCCATGAATTTCAAGTCAATCGATATAAAATAAAATTATTCGAAAAATCGAAAAAACTCCAAAGGGGTAGACCCCTAAAAATCATGAAAAATATAAAATATGGCAGATCCATTTGAAATATGCCGTATATACGTAAAATTTAATGCTGATTCTGAAAATATATGATATGTGTATGCTCAGGTACAAGGTTTGGCATGTAGAGGGAGTGAAACGTTAGAAATGACTCACTTCAACTCCAGATGAACTCTTCAACTCGATAACGGTTGAAGATAGAGCAATTCTGCGAACGCCAATCGATTCAGAATGATCAAATTAGTACCATCCATGAATTGCAAGTCAATCGATATAAAATAAAATTATTCGAAAAATCTGAAAAACTCCAAACTAAAAATCATGGAAAATACAAAATCGGCAGATCCATTTGAAATACGCCGTATTTACGTAAAATTTAATGCTGATTCTGAAAATATATGATATGTGTTTGCTCAGGTACAAGGTTTGGCATGTAGAGGGAGTGAAACGTTAGAAATGACTCACTTCAACTCCAGATGAACTCTTCAACTCGATAACGGTTGAAGATAGAGCAATTCTGCGAACGCCAATCGATTCGGTTTTTCCCAACCGAGCAAATTATGGACGAAATTGTTCGTCTTCAAAATAGCTCTTTATGTTTCTTCAATATATTTTCATTCACTTACACCAAATCGTTCATATATATTCAAAAATAACCTATTCTCGGTAATTTCCAATGAAACAATTGTCGAAAAATCGAAACACAATCTCAGCTTTTGAAAAGCATTGCAAAGTAATCATTGTAGAAACCTGTATCCAGAATCTGATCGATGTAATCCAACCGTGATACGCCTGAAACCATATCTTTGTCTGGTATACACGGTCTCAGCCTATATCCACAGATATAACGCGGCACTAAGAGTGTTATATCACCATCGACACTCGTACGGTATAGACGAGACACTGGCGTTGGCTTATGCTCAGGAGATATTGAGTTCGTTGTGGAGAAGTGCCGAATTTATTGGAACTACTCATTCCCCACCCTCAGTCAAAAAGAGGCCAATAAGCATACGATTACCGGGCCTAATATCTGCTTACACCGTAGTTTGGGGATGGTTTTCGGGGTTTTTGGGACCAGCGCGCCCTACAAATAAATCTGATTTTCGGAGAAAGGGGCCGACTGTAAAATTTATAATTCACAGAATTTTAAGAGTATTACGTAAATGATAACAATACTTTCTCAAACACACTCGTAGAATGTTGGTACTCAAAAGCATAACCTGGGTTGGTAGAGGGCGGCTATTATTATTATTTGCAATGGCGTTTTGGAGCTACTTACCCATTTTTTCTGGCGTATTCGCTTTTCATATGCAAGAAAACCTACAGCACCACCCAAACGTCGGGATTGGTATCTAGGCAACTCAAATCATTTGTTTTCTCAACAAGGCATGTGGCCGCCTATCCATTCCGAGAAACTTGAGAGAAATCCATGGTCACTGTGGTCTTGAATCTCTTTCCGATGCAAGCAGAAGGTCCAACGGCTAGAGACCTAAACCGCTGAGCTACCTGCATCTAAAAAATCCAGGGAAGTCATATCAGGCGAACTAGCTGGCCATATCAGGGAATTACGTCTGTCTATCGAATCAGATAACTGCCGTCTTATGTTGATTGGTATAGAATAATTTTTTTGCGGTGGTTGGATGCACATTACAAAATATGACTACCGTTTTCGTTGCATGTGGCCGCCTATCGATTCCGACACACTCGAGAAAAATTCTCTCATACTCCGGTATCGAACCGATTCCAGCGCCAGCGGAAGTTTCATCGGCCGACACCAAACCGCTGTCCAATACAATTCAATAAATATACACAAGGACATCGTGAGTAAAGAGAACAGTGATGAGTGGTGATGCTCTCGTTTCCTTTAATGTCAACAAATGTTTCAATTACATATAAAGAGAAAAGAATTGTGGGCCAAGCACCGATCCCTGTTGAACTCTCAAGTTGATATTGGCTGCAGACGATGCTGTTTTAACAATTTGTCTTCTCCCAATCACATGGATAAGGATTTCAAAATTGAGGAAAGTTCAACACGTCCTGAAAATCAGTGTATTTTTTCAAAATTAATGAAATATTTGCAAAAATACTTTTTTTGGTGAAAGAACCGTATAATTTTTTTCCCATTTTTACCATTGCTTCCTCCACAATCCAATGAGAAAACAAACATACATTGAAAAGAAAATCGAAAGGACCGGATATAATTGACACTTTTCACGACAGCGCCCTAGAGTGTGTGTGATCGATGAACGTTACCCCTATCCATACATCATACATAGTTATTATTCATGTTCACAAACCTAAACGCTTTGAAAGAATCAACAATTATGACTTCGATCGAACATAACAGAATTTATTGAGTGGAAATTATCCTCCATTTCATTTCATTCTCATTGTCACTGTTTCAGTTGCACTGAAATTTTCAGAACCTTGATAAAAAAATACTTTCATCATAAGCTGGTTATCTTTTGTGCGATTCAAGCAGTTTTGGAAATTTCAAACGCTTGAAAAATAATACGTTCATGATACCTACTTTACAGCTGGCTTCGATTAAGAAAACGACTCAAGTGGTATCTGGCAGCCTCAATGACATCTCATTCAGTTCACACTTTGCTCTCATGTCAGTTGAATCTACTAAAAATGCCGTTACATTACATATGGCTTGGCACTGTTATTGAAACCAATTCGTCCTTGCTACGAATATCACATTATTTCAAAACGATAAACAAAGTCGATTGAAGATAATATGTGAAAACCGTTAAAATTCTAATATAAATTCGATTCGAGGATCGCATGCAATTCTTTTCGCAACTGGTTATTTTTTATTCCTTAGATTTGAACAGGTCACGATCTCCGATAAATAATTTACGTCTTCCATTAATTTCCAAGACCAAATTGAACGTTGGAACATTGTGGTTAGTTCAATTATAAATTATTCAAACAACTCGAGTGCGTGCACTCAACTACTCAGTACTTACACAAAGTAAATAAATGAGCAACCGAGTTCGAGAAAATAAGTCGGGCTTTCCCACGTCAATGAAGACAGGCGCGATACAGACACTGCCAGCTTGTAAGCTTTGAAGAGGACATGAAATGATAACGATAACAGTTTCGGTGTTCCTTTTGGCGTTGAACTCCCTGTACAATAAACTGTCTCATAACTTTCATAGGACCGGTCGGATCTGTGTCTCATGAGACGGGAGATGAGGCTATTCTTTGACACAAAACAGACAGATTTTGGCTCAGTACTTCACGATGTCTTTTCATTATTCATTCACTTTCAATAATCTAACGTTTGACCGATGAAAATTTTCAAGTTTTTTTCGAATGTGATTTGTTATGGAACACACACATTATTCACAGCAAATTCAAATAGTTTTAATTTTACCAAAGCAGACCATAAAAATGGAATTTTAACGATTACTTCCATCCACTTTTTAAATTTTCAACTTTTACGTTTACTGACCATAGACGTATTTTGAGGAGCTGATTCCATATATTATCTCAAAAATTAAATTCGACAAGGGAGTAACCAAAAGAGGGCAATTTGTTCGACGAAATAATGCGCTCATTCACATTATCGACATTTACTAAGTGAATTAGAGTTTGAATTGAAAAAAATAGTACATTTTCGGATTCAGAATGAAATTTTACATCGGATCACGTAATATTCGCGGGAATTTCGCATTTTTGAAATATTCACAAGCGCGATCACAGTCTAGTTATACAATATTCGATCTTAAAGAAAATTAAATTCCACTTCATATATTTATTAGAAAAATCGGAAACTCTCTTAGACGTATTTCGAAGAACTTCCGCATTTTACTCAAATTTGACAATTATCTAACAAAATAACAATTTTTGCGATTCCGACGAAATAAACGATATTTTGAAAAATTAAAAATAAAAATATTCGAAAATTCGATGGTGCGAGAAAATTCATCAGGCCAGTTAAACTCGAATATCCTTTAAATCCACCCAAACCCATATCACATTCCCTCACATTACCGATAATTCCACTGTTCTCACGATAATAAATAAACACGCCGACTATCAATTACGATAATCGACACGTTATTGACACAGAAATCACTTCCGGGTCATCCCAAACGCTTCTAATAGAGCCAGCATTACTGGATCTAAACTCTGTCGAACGAAGACGTACGAACCGCAATGTAGCATACGAAATCGAATGGCCTCTAGCTTTTTTATATTCTATAAAACACTTTTATGAAATCGTTACGTCACGTAAGTGGTCATTGACTACATTTTCGCGCCAAAACAGACCGGCATTTCTGCAGGTCATTTGCCACTCAGTGGCGCACCTTTCTCCACGGCAATCTACCTTCATCGTCTGCGAACATCCCGACCAGAGCTCTATGTCTTCGCGATGTATATGCCGAAGATGAAGCGATTATTTCATTTCTAAACAAACTCAAACATTTTCTTTTGAAATTTTGGTGGTCCGTAGAAAGCATTTCAGTAATGGACCTCTACATTTACAAAAAATTAATTGTAAAACTCGTTTCAATCGATTGTTAATAGTCTAAAATGTCTATTTATCAACGAGTGCCACTCTACTTTTTTTATTTCAGAGAAATATCACATTTCAAAGTGTGCCTCTGACGTCACGTTCATCGGAAACATGCCCCACCATAATCCACGTTCCGAAATTGGGAATATTTGTATAAGTTATATGAATCTTTCACAAAAGTATCCAGGATATTCGTTTAAAATCCAAACGGTGACCCAGTTTACGATGATATGATAGAAGGATGAGAAAATAAAAAAAAATCATTAAGTACACAATCGACAGCAATATTTTCTTTTTTCCCTCGCCCAACAGAATCCAACTTGGGTTTAGCTCGGTAAACTTTATTCCTTCCCTGTATGTTATGAACTGCAATGATATGTATGTATTGGATCAAATGAACATCGTTATTATTATCTTTCTTGAAGTAATGAAATATGTTAAGGGATCGCGGATATCTAAAAATTCCCCTAGTTCCTACGGAATTTTTGTGGACACGCCTATGTAGCCCCCGAATAATAAAGTTCAACATAATGACGCGCATGAATACCCATTCAAAAACACCTGTAGAATGTAGTCAGATTAATTGTCTCTAAATTCGCCGAAAAAGAGATAAAAACATTTATATGTCCCGCTATCATCTCACCAGAAATTCATCAGGCTATAATAGCAAATTGAAGAATGAGTAAATTACGCGAAAAACCTCAGAAACTCACTTCCAGCACAAATTGTCAATACGGTTGATCTCAAAACCTGTCCAACAGGGTCTTTGTTGAGTTTAGAATTCAATTGCCGCAGAAATTTATTTTGAATAGATATTCAGCAAACCAAATGACGAAGGCAAAAATTATGATACTGTAGATCAAATAAAAATATAAAACGCTTCTAGACCAAAATTCTATCCAATTTCTCATCAGATAATTAACACTCGTTCACTTTTTCATGCCACTGACATGATATGATTGCTAAATGATAATTTAGCACGTAAGTATATCATTCAAATAACTAATAGTCAGTATTGGCCCTAAATTAGATCCCTGAGAAATACCAGATGATACTCTGTAGGGAAATAACTGCTATTCATCCAAAAACAACCAATGACCCTTTGAACGTATACAATAAATGCCATCGAAGTAAATCTTGGTCTACATCGATTTTCCATATCTTGGAAATTGGAGTCGTTTTATGGAAAGCCTAACAACTGGGGGGGAAGACAAGTCATAAGATGTGCAACCTTCCTGAAGACCTACTGAGGTCAAACACCATCGAAAGACTATCTGCTCAAGAATTATATTAAGTACCTCTGGTATATTTTGGTGGAGATTTAAAAATAACCAGCTGACGTACATAAAATGGCAAATGGTATGGTTTTCTTCTACTATTATTAGTCGGGGGCTGGAAAAACTTGTGAACGAGCTCCCTACTACTAGTAAGTACCTCTACACAACACCAAAATAGCCCAAGCATCTGGACATTTCGCCAAATTGGCTCTGAAACGAAAGATTCATACGCTAGTTGGTCACGTATTCGAAACACAATATTGATCCCCATTCCACAAAACATAAAACGTGAGCCATAAAAATCGCCGCTACCATAATTCTTGCCTATTCATAAAAACATTCTTTCGTCCTGCCACACCTAACCGGATATATCCCACGCGCGAAACGCAGATAAAATATTGACTCTCCGATACACGTACTGTTATTGAAATCATCCATCCCATTTTATTTTCGGGAAGGACAACTGGAGTACTCATCCATTAAACGGCATACAAAAAAGTCGATCCAACATTTTTGTGGAGCTGAAACTGTACCATCGCAAACCATTTCAGAGGCGACGAGATTTTTTCATCTTCAGTCTCTCCCATGACTGGCTAAACGAAATTTTCAACTGTGGAAAGGTCGTTGACCACGTTTACCAGTACGTCGGTATGCCGTTCTAAGGAAAAAATCGAAGTAACCGTTAAAGAGATTGCCGAATAAAAACGGTCGCGTTAAGTTTCAATTTTTAAATGTTTAAATGTCTTTAAATGGACTTAGAGAGGATGTTTAAATTTTACTTTCATTTGCGACTTCGTGTCTTGAATCGGCCACTAAGTGAGCTTTGAGCTCGACTAGTAACGTTAAAGACAGTGGCGGCCAACACATTCCACTTATCTATACTTCGGAATGAATCATCTATGATAATCTTGAATATTTAAAACAATAATTCTATTTTTGTTAGTGTTCTCTTCAACGCAAAATATACTTACCTACCACTTTTATTGATATAAAAAGCAAAATTTGGGATTATCCTCCATGGTTCCTCTTTCAGCAGTACCACTGTAATCGCCCCGGTAAGCTCAGTTTTCCCAACCCCTTTTCATTACCATAGAGACATGCCAAGCATTACTTTAACAGAAGAATGTTTTCCGAGCTTTACCTTTCAGAAATATTCGAAAAAGAAACCAAATCTTCCTGCAAATGAAGGAAACGCTACACTTATCATAACGCCCTACTTATCATAACGCCACAATTATCATGCTTGTATTTTCCGATAGTCGATAAAAAAATAAGTAGGCGGTAGCGTAATGCCATACTTCTCCGGTGTGACTTACAGCCCGCCATACCGACACGAGTACCAGGCTAATTTTTGCGCAGCTAATCATCGTCGAGTAGCCATTCACGGATATCACCTTGCCATACGTTCCCGACGGTTTCCAATGGCCGCCATACCACCGCAAGAGAGTATTTTTTTTTGATAAACGATTTGTACCAGCCTAAAACTTTTTTTAACAGTTCCCTCTATGATTATAAATAGAAGTCTGATCATGCCATACCTCGTTATTTATCCGACACGTTCGATTAACGCCCACGCGATTGGGCCGCCGATACCAGCGCTATGACCATCATTTTCTCTTTTGTCATTCCGTTATCAGAACCCTAAAGAACCGCCATACTGGTACAAATGACCTAATGTTTTGTATCACCATCTCCCCATCTATCAACTATGGAAAGGAAAATCTACCACTTTCTATTTTATTTTATTTAAGGAATATATCTCAGGCCAGGAAAGAACACACCTGACACCATCTTATCACCCCATCTCTTGAGGTAGGTACTAACCAATGTACAACGTTGTGAACTACCTCGTAGCAATTCTACAACTCTTGTAAGAAAATGGCTGCTCGTACATTAACAATTCTTGGTTCCACAAAAGCACCATCAAAGATGTTGAATAATCCATCTAATATATCCAAAACTTGTTGTAACTTTGTGTCGGATTTATCAGATAAAACGTCAGTATCTAGAAATATTGCCCTATCACGATATCCGCAATCTTCAACAAACATTTTCGGAGAATTCTTCATATTAAATAAAATCTGAACTACGCTAAAATTCATACTAAAAAAGAGTCCATATACAGTGCGGCTTTTAATAGTCCCCCCTGTTAACTTTTGAACGGTTTGACTTAAAAAAAAACGTTTGGAGGGTTTCACCGATACTACTTTTTGAAATAAAATACATTGTGATTGCTCCACAGATGACGCGGGGGGGCACATCAACTAAAAAAAATTTAATGGCATTGGGGACGTGTGTCACATCGTTGAATAGATAATTCGATTCTTTTTTCAACCATCTAAAAATTTTTTGAATTTCGTTCCATCCAAAAAAAATTTCTGTCTCGTTATTTCACATCAAACCATTCAAAAGTATCGTGATAAGAAAAGGGATTCTACGAAGGCGTAGAAGGGCCAACAACAAAATATTTTTCAAAATAGTTGGAATTGCCCTTTGATCTGACAATTGTCACTTTCATCTGGCAATTGTCACTTTGAAATGGCAATTGTCACTTTGAAGTGACAATTGTCACTTTGAACTGGCAATTGTCACTTTGAAGTGGCAATTGTCACTTTGAAGTGGCAATTGTCACTTTGAACTGGCAATTGTCACTTTGAACTGGCAATTGTCACTTTAATCTGACAATTGTCACTTCGAACTGGCAATTGTCACTTTGAATTTGACTGAGAAATTATATTTTTGCATGAAGTTGGCAAAAAAGTGCCAGTTTAAAGTGACAATTGTCAGATAAAAGTGACAATTGCCAGTTCAAAGTGACAATTGCCAGTTCAAAGTGACAATTGCCACTTCAAAGTTACAATTGCCAGCTCAAAGTGACAATTACCACTTCAAAGTGACAATTGCCATTTCAAAGTGACAATTGTTAGATCAAAGTGACAATTGTCAGATCAAAGTGGCAATTGTCACTTCTAAGTGGCAATTCCAACTATTTTGAGAAATATTTTGTTGTTGGCCCTTCTACGCCTTCGTAGGATTCGGACCGCCAGAACCGCGTTTATTTTTGATTTATGCATATTGTGAAAAACCGTATTGACGAAAATCTGAAAAATTCAGATGGTTGAAACATCGTCCGAAAAGAGAAGGAAAATCGAACAAAATATCGACAGTTACTCTTTGAACTCCTCAGGCTTTACCTGAACCATTCTGTCAAAATGATGGTTCTGATGGTACTTGGTGAAATGATGGACACGCTGCTCTCGAATCTGAAAATCATATCGGCTTGCCGTGATGCGGCAGAAAACCTAGCCGGAAGAATGCAGAAGGCCGTAATTCTTGGTTCACTCCGTTTACTCAGGGCACATGATTCTCGGACCCAGTAATCACTCACCCCACGGACGTGGGGAGTACTGGGGTTAATGACACACCAGAGCGCCCTCCGGTTATATCGGACTCATAGAGTGTACCCAAAGGCGTAGCCTGTGCGGGTAGAGGACCGCTATTATTATTGTTTGCCGTGGCGCCAAGAGGATTTTTTTTTGCCGTAGCCGGTGTCAAACTGCCAGAGAATAGGAAGATTCAACCGTCTGTTTCTGGTCAGGATTCCTGGTCAATCCGGTATGGATTATGAACACAAGTGGCCCTAATACCGATCCCTGGGGAACCACGTGTTTCACTAGTGCGCTTGCTGATGAGTTTTCTTTTAAAATGAATCATTGTGGTATGCCAGATAAGTGTGATTTGGAAAAATCATTCACCACTCTCCTGATGCCATAACATGTTGGGAAGATAACTTATCTCTCTAACTTAGAGAGGCGATACGTGTGATGCCATTTATCAGAAATTCATTGAATTGGTTTTCTACGACGAGAAGATATTGTTATGTAAGACATTTGATACTTCTTCTGAAAACGTATTTACTCATCATGACTAAACATTTTTCTTCATGCTCACCTTGACCTTCTTTACGTAACCTAGGTCACCTCCAAACTATGGCTCGGTGCTGGTGCTCGTATTTTGCTTGTCCAGAAGTCACTTCTATCAAGTTCTCTTGTAAGGTTTCCACTGTTTCAAATATTCTTTCGATACTCTTGATTTTGCCGGTTCTGAAAAAAATTTAATAATTGAATAAATAATCATTTCTGGATGGAAGTTCTACATACATTAATAGTATTGAAAAATTAACAATTTCTTGTGGGTCGCGGCTTCATTTGTAACGAAATATTGACTATCATTCATTGGACAGGGACGTAGGAATTGTTGTCCGACCTCTCCTACACTGACGAAAGGCAAAACATTGAAACATGCAAGTCTGCAAGTGGTCATCAAACATTATTTTCAAATCGTAAGTACTAATATGTTTATTCGAATTAAAGTATAAATAAAATTACAACTTCGCTTTGCTCAAGAATACCTATTCGCAGAAACAGCGTTCTTTTACAAAAAATAATTATTTGATATCCTCAGTGGCACTATATACAGGGTGTTCCAAATTAAGTCGGCCCCATTGCCAACTCCGTTATTACTGATGCTACGAATTCGGTTAAATGGGCAAAGTAGTACCTTTCTTAATGGCCTTTTCGAAGCCGAAAACAAAAAAAATTGACAGTTGCGTTTTCAGAATATTTCATAAAATGATATTTCTTTCAACGGAATACCCTATATTTTTTCATACATTTCGATTCGTTATAACATTCTCAACAACAAAGCTTTCCTAAAGTGGAAAATGAGCGACTTATGTGGAAATATTTCTTTCTTTCACTAGTACAAAAAATTTCTTTGTTTTGGCGAATGAAACCTCATGATTGTCCAGACACCCAATTTTGGTACTAATACGAATGACAATATTTTGTTACTAATAGCAAAATAAGACAGTAAAAAGAAAAAAATGCGCTGGGATGTGAACTCGTGAAACCCGTGATCATCATGTCGCACCACTCAATTGACACCACTGAGCTATTTGGTATTAATGTACAAAACGATAATTTCCATCCTAAAGCCATTCCGCTAGCCGCATTTATTTTATGAATCAAAATATGTCTGCTGTAATGATAACTTTGAAGCCGTTTTTGTACAGAACAGAAAATACTGGAGGGTCATATGAATGTGGTTGGAAAAAATGTGTTCGATTCGATGAAACATAATTATTATGAGCAATCAAGTTGCCTTGAAACTTTGTTGAAATACTATTTGTCAAATATTCTCAAGTATATCAGGACAATGTCATAAATTATAGTATCTGTCAACTACTGTTCGAATATTTTTTGAAATGACGTTTTTCCATCAAGAAAATTGTGATATGTTAGAATCCTACTTGGTTTGACAGAAAAATTGCGTAAGAGCACTCCAACTGTTGAAGTATGTGGTATCTGAGACAATTCTGTATTTATGTCATTAGATTCAAGCAACAAACTAACGTGTTCTGTAGTTTTATGTTTCATGATCTTCGATAGTTTTTATTGACATTGACAGTTGTTCTGTAATAGCGAGGTCTGTGCCTGAGCTAGAGATTAATCTAGAAATCTACAAAATTCTAGTGTTGACTGTGTCCTCTAATGGATTATTGGATAGTTGAATTTCAATCCTTTATGTAAAAGTAACTTGAATAAAGAGTAACTCAGTTTTGGTCAAAGGTAGCAGCTGTTTTACTGACCGAAATCAACACCAACACTACAGCAATTCGTTTCCGATCGTGAATTACCTAATTGGCGTTTTTTTGCTGTGCTTCATCGTCGATTCAGGAACAATGAAAAAGAATTCTGAAGAATTATAATATTTCTTCTTATAAGTGCAAACACTAGAACCTGGTGAGAGACGATTGGGGTTTTGTCGGTGGTTTATGAATGAATGCAGACAAGATCCAAACTTCTTTAGAAATATTATATGGAGCGATAAGGCTAATTTTTCAAATAGTGGGATGTATAATAGATAGAATTTTCGTTATTGGAGTAGACATAATCCATTTCTAGTCCATCCCCACAATCCGCAAAGACGATTTACTATTAATGTTTGGTGTGGTCTATTTAGAGACAGAATTATCGGTCCATTTTTCTACCATGGTTCTTTGAACGGATCCCCTTAGATGAATTTATTAACAAGAGTGTTGGAAGAGTTTTTCGATGATCTTGATCTGGAGGCTCGTCAGATGATCTATTTTCAGCAGGATGGAGCACGAGCACATAATGTCAGTGGCGTAAAAAGAATGCTGCGAGGCTGTTTTGGAAACAGACGGATTGCTACAAATGGTCCTGTTAAGTGGCCCTCTCGATCACCCGACATGACACCTCTAGATTTTTTATTTCGGGGATTTCTGAAAAATGAGGTGTACAAAATGAAACATAATAATGTAGATGAACTGAAAAATTATATTGAAACTATAATTAATAGAATTGATGGCTGAACTGTGTTGAATGCCACACGTAGTGTCAATAGAAGGGCCCAAATATGTGTTCAACAAGAAAGCGGTGTTTTTGAACATGTACTCAAAATTTTATAGCACTTTATCAAATCCGTTTGTTCTAAATGTTTCCTATTGATAAAACTGTCATATTTTCACCTTTGCGAAAAAAAGTCAATTGAGATTTGTTGTTGAGAATGTTATTACGAATCGAAATGCATTCGTAGCATCAATAATAACGGAGTTGGCAATGGTGCCGACTTGATTTGGAACACCCTGTATATAACACCGAGGCTTATTGTTCAATGCCTATTTACCCAATATCTATCGCACAATGTCTAGCGGAGAGCGAGTTCAAAACAAAGACTCCTTCCTGTTTATACTAGCTGGCTCCCATATTCGTTCGGTACATTATTTACCTTCCTACATTTGTTTTTTCATTACTACAACTTGTAAAACATCGTGAGAACAAAGTGGATCGTCAAAGAGCGCACTCGACAAAGATTCCCTCTGTTGAAACTGTAAGGTACTCGAGAGGAGCCTTCCAGATAAAAGTTCATCAGATAAGCAATTTGGAATTTTCATTGTTTAATTTCACTTAGAATTTAGACATCTTGAAGTAGATCCTCCAACCGACAAACGACAAACGCTAAATTTACTACTTAGATATGAGGTCGTTAGCCTGCAAGGAAAACCTGCTTCTCACAACATCAAAATTCAAGGGCGGACCAAAAGTTTGTTAGTTTGTTGTTAAATAACAAAGGAAAGCTTTATCTCATCTCGAAGCGCGTGTTCGATAAATATTAACTCTAGTGTTACTTATTTGACACAATCGAATCCCAATTTCACATCGATAAAATTCACTTTCTCATACAGGTAGGGTATAAAAAGCGGTTATCAGGGTTTTCAGTTACTAAACCAACAACAACTTCCTCAATTAAGATGTGTGTTCGCAAGATATCAAACATGTGGATAGTTTTCGGAGAAAATCACTAGAAAGCCACGTGGATTCAAACGCAATTTCTGAAAACCCTGTCAAGCCCAAACGAAGTAACGATAAGAGTGAAGGTAGTAAAGAAAAATTCACCAACAGATACAGTCGTCGGCAAATTTCTAACAAAAGCAACTACTGCCCCCAACGACCGTTGAAATATGCCTGTTAGATTATTCGCAAAGTTTTCTATAAGAAATACTTTGCAATGCCCCCTAATCTCAAAGCCAGAATGATATTTCGATTCAAAAAAGGGAATTCTGGTATTTGTCTTCTAGGAATTTCTGAGATCTACATTGAAATATAAACAGGGCGCCAAATTCAAAAGTTTCTAGTGGAAATATCTCAAAACAAAACGAAGTTATCAAAAAATCCCCAAACACGTTTTGAAGCTAGTTTGGGGAAATCAAAATACCATATCAATGAATCCCAATACTGTCATATCGGTGATATTTTTGGATAAACCACCTTCCTCGATGTTTTGGCTAACCTAGATAAGCATACGTCTCTCCGTATGATGATGTAGGATGCTTCTGTCTACAAAATACCTCTCCTCATTCATCACATCGTCCTGTTTTGAGATGAACGGTATGGGTGTACTCTTCCACCAAATTTAAGGACTGATCTAGATCCTTTTACCACGATGGATTCAGTTTAAGGTTATGAAAGTGACATAAATGGGTGACCTTGAGCCTCAGGTTTCTGGAGGTTCCGCAGTTCTATCCAGAGACTTTCGTGAGTTGAACGAAAAATGGCAATGGGGAAATGCAGAATGAGGAAGGGGCTACAATGAGGCGAATGAATGCCATATTGATCGATTGTATCGATAAATTCCATTGAAATGGATCGATCGCAAGTTATTCATCAGTCGCCCCGTTCGCCTGATCTCACCACTTTGGATTTCTACGTCTGGAGAAATATTAAACAGAGCAATGAGTAAAACTTGGGAAATAACTGGAAATCATGTGTTTTCATTTATATTTTGTGAATTCCATCCTGAAAAACGGGATTTGTCTTGCTCACGCCTAGTGCCCTGCAGAATAGTTGGCGATCTATTCTTAGTTTTCAGATAATTTCAAGGGGGTCTCTTCTACAATATGTCAATTATGTCACCGGTACCAGTAGTCAGCCCAGAAACTTCCCTAGAAGTTCTGCCTTCATTCCTGAATTTTAATGATACTCTTCCAGAAATACTGAAAATCGTTGATTATTTCTCCATTCTTGGTATTATCAACTTGTTCACAATCTATAAAAGCTTTTATTCAAGAAAATATTGATGAAACTGATTTGTTACCAAAACGTTGCCCAACTTTCAGATTTGAATTAGCTAACTCGTTCACTACTGACATTGAGTATGCTCTGTCGGCGAGGACAAGAAAGAAATACAGAAATAAATAGGTCACAGAATGACTTTTTCGTTCACCTGTTCGAAAAAAAAACACAAGTTTTATGATGACGGTAATAATGAAACGTTCAACGCATATTTAGTTTGGTCCACATTCCATCCCAACAGGGAACCGACAAAACGACAGGTTTTCGAAGTTTCGCCGGTTTCTCAGGCAATGTCATGGAATTCTTGAGAAATAGTGCGAGACCAGAGGACATTTTTTTACAAAAAGTCGATATCAGCTTGAAACTCGGTTATACATTGAGTAGAAACGTAGAATTGAAGACGAGTATGGGATAATATCTACAATATATTTCATATTATTCAACCTATCTTATATTAGGGTTATTTCCGTCCAACTGAAAAGTTGCTGGGGTACAACTAACAACGAGTCCCCAAGAAAGGGAAGAAGACCCTTTATAGCAACTCCAGACCTACCGCATTGTCATTTGTTATCTCGAAGAGCATGGAAAAAGTCACTAACATCGAGCTTGTAGAATATTTAGAACACTTGGCAAGTGGGAATGATCGACAATAAGGTTTCCGTCATCAGAGATCAATTTTTGATCTGTTGCTTGTTACTCACATATATGGCAGCAATCAATAGGTAGCTGTAGGTTTTCCTACAGCTGAAAAGTGAATACGCCACCAAAACTCAGTAAGTCGCCCCGGAGCGCCAAGGCAAATAATAATAGCCGTCCTCTACCCGCACAGGCTATGCCTTTGGGTACACTCTATAAGTGTTTATGAGGGAGTATTATTATTATTATTATTTGGTGGAATTTACTAGTGGTCCATTTCAATGACGATGACAATTTTGAAAGTTTGAAAAAAGTTTGCTATTCTGCTGGCCAAAACTTTTCAAAATTCATCTACAAATCATTGACGAAATCTGAATGGAATTCCCTGTACTATCAGATATTTCTGGAGATTTCGTAACGAAACAATGTTTGCTCAAATAAAGCTGTTACCGAGAGTCTTGAGATCATACTTACGAATACTAAAACAATCAATAAAGGACATTACAAATGTGTACTTTGAACTTTTGTAGTAGTAATATCATAGTACATAGCAGATTGATTGAATGCTCAAATATACGGTTTAGTTTATTTTTAACCTATACCGGGAGGACTACTTAAACTCTGTGAGGGTCAGACATTTTCAAATAAGTGGAAACAAAATCAAAATAAAGTCTGTGATTGTTTGTAGCCCGTATATTCGTATAATTTAAAATAAGTTACTATGGATAAAAACGTATATTTCACTCATTCATTTAAAGAAAAAAAAAAAAGAGGTTGATATACTCTGCCATCGCCCACTATAAACATGATAGGAATTCGCAGAAAAGCTCTATGTTCAACTGTTCTGGAGTTAAAAATTTAATCTGAATCTAAGAGGGTTTATATTCCAAGAATTTTTTTTCAATATTTTTCTATTGATTGTGGTAGAATTCAATTCTTTCTAAATATGCATACGAAATTTTAAATCAATTTCAATTCAGATGAGGATTTCACAGGCTTTTGAGGGAACCTCTGCAATTTCCAGTTGAAAATTTTCCTAATTTCGTTAATTACCATCAAAATTCATTTTTGGTATAAGATTCAGAATCAGCTTGTCGAAAAACATGTAAGGGTACCTTGAGATTTTTTTATACATGAAAAACAAAAATTTTCGAAATTTTTATCGTGCAAGGGAATTTTTGACGTTTCATACCTTTTTTATGCTAAATCTTGTATCTGAGCATATTAATATCATACATTTTCGGAATCGGTATGAAATTTTGCGTATATAGTGCGGGTTCTACCCCTTTGGATTTTTTCGATTTTTTAAATAATTTTGTTTTACATCGATTGACCCGAAATTCACTGACTTGATCATTCTGAATCAATTGGCGTTAGCAGAAAAGCTCTATTTTCAATCGTTCTCGAGTTAAAAATTGTACCTGGATCTGAGGGAAGTTTGCGATTTTTTGAAAAATTAAAAATAAAAAATTATTGTTCGTCGGTATTTTCGGTTCGAACTGACAGGATATACTAATTTCGTCATCCTAAATCGATTTACGTTGGCAGAATTGCTCTATCTCAAACCGTTCTCGAACTGAAAAGTTCATCCGGAGTTGGGAGCTGTAATTTCCCAACAAACACTTTTTTTTATTTTTCTCATCCATATTCGTAAAATTCAACCTTTTTTGTTCATGCTCACCGAATTTGAAATCGATTCCAAGCCAAATAGAGATTTGGTCGGCTTTTTACGGAAATTCTGCAAGTTCAAGTGGAACCTTCTTTTAAAACAAATATTTTTAATTTTTTAGAAAATCGGTTACTGCCTTCAAACGTATCCCGACGAGCTGATTCATAATTATGCATCAAACTTAAATGAATCTAAATAGGAGTCTCGAAGTAACCAGGATTCGAACCTGGGCCATCTCGTTTCCCTACTACTTTGTCCTGTTTTCCTGAAATGATCCTTATTTAAATGAGTTTGCCAACCTCTGACCGACATTTGATCGAATGAGACACAGTCTTGTCTACGCAAATCAGGTTATCGACCTACTCGCATCTCCATTTCACTCGTTCAACTGAAAATTCCAGAAAAACCTATCACATTTCATAAAACGACAAGGATACTTATGTAACGGACTCCACGGATCCCGTGAGAAACGTCCACACCGAGAATTGCTATGTTCATATTTTCATTATCGTACAAGAAACTTGTTGTCGCAGTTCATCACAAACTGAAGTTAAAGTCATGACGAGAATTAGCGACATTCATTTGTTTATGGATTCAGTTTTGTCATGGCGGGTGGTCAAGGCCAGCGCTGAGTGAGCACTTGTAGAAACATTAAATTTATTAGGCCTGCCATAATCAGGAAAAGTTTATCTGTTTTCGTTTCAACTCTCTTGGACAAGTAATTTCTTCACGAAGTTACTCTCGATCAAAATTCTTCACTATCCTTACTCTCCTTATTATGGCAGATGTGGCTATTATATCATAAACGTCTCGTCTATGTTGCACAAATATCTATTAGATGTAGTTCAATGTCCGTCGTGGCTTCAGCCAGGGAAGTAGTTGTTTCCTGACAGATGTTTGCCTCATTTTTCCACTAGGTGGAAACGTGTGGAGAATCTGATACAGATCTATATGTGGAAAGCCGCACAGATACACATCTATCAGATGTAGTTCAAAGTAGCATCAGCCAGAGAAGTAGTTGACATAGACAGAAAAATAACGAAAAAGCTTTTAGGTTTCTATAGTTCCTATTATTTCTTCTTTAGAATGGAGACCACTGCGCCCATGTCAGACGTCAAACATCAGACGTCAGACGACAAGATTCATCTTTCGTTATGGAACTGGAAAAATACTCGTATAAGGATTGATTCCCAGTGGCTCGTACATCCTTTCGAATGACGTCAGAATACCTACTGTAACGATTCTGAGGCCGGACCTGACTGCGTAATTATGGCCCCAATGCGCCAGTACACTGTAGGCAGCCCATTTGAAAGGATCACCATTGACCAGGAAGCCCTCACCGTTGCCGACGTCTTGGTAAAAGAGTGGACGTGTCGATTCGGTGTCCTGTTGGAGCTGTATTCGGACCAAGGCAGATGTCAATGACTATCCTTTCAAATGGGCTGCCTACATTGTATTGGCGCACTATGGTCTTAGGTCCTGTTCGATGTCGAATAATTGGGTTGTCAGATCCGGCCCCAGAATCGTTACATTGTCCCCTTCTAAAAGACGTTTCGTCCCGAAATGTCATTCTTGGATGGACTTCGCGACCAAGAAATCAGGCAAGCATTAATACTAGCACGTCTAACAAATCTCGTAGACGCACTGACACGCGATTTGGAATTGAAGGATGCGAAACATTACTGCAAAAGCCAGAGTAACGTCCGAATGGTTGAAGAAAATCCACAGAGGAGGTTTCGTCTGAGAAAAGACTGATAAGATGCTGAAATTGTGAAAAACTTGGGCGCGTGCGTATAGCAAATGTCCAATATTCAAAAAATCGACACCAACGAAGGCCGAGAAGGAGCAGTCGTCAGCCCGTGTCCAGCAAGCCCCCGTTAACAACGCATATGTTGCTGTCCTTCAAAGACAAAACATAGAGGTCTTCGTAGACGGTCTCATTCACAACGAGCCTCGCACTATGAACCTAGATCGGGTGCGACTAGGATGATTCTTGGATCTATATTTGCCAAAACATCGGCAAGAATTGAAGCATATAGAGTTTATGGTGAACCTTCAATTGAACTGACTTTAGGCAGCACTAGAGTGGTTCAGCACAAAATTGACACTGGAAATGCCCGACCAATCCGGCAATCAGCCAGAAGACTTCCTCTCGCCAAAAAGGAAGAGGCTGATAACATAGTCAGTGATATGGAAAAATAAGGAGTCATCGAGCCATCCGACAGTCCCTGGTTCTGTCCAGTAGTACTGGTACAGATAAGAAATGGATCAACCCGGATTTGCGTAGATTATCGTCAAATGAACAATGTGACGAAGAAGGACAGTTACCCTCTACCAATAATCGACGACACGCTAGACACGCTGGCTGCCTCTACGATTTTCTTGACTCTAGATTTGAAGAGTGGATACTGGCAGGTAGAAGGCAGGCTCAGAACGATCGAGAAAAGACACCTTTCACCGTCAGCTCAGGATTGTGGCAGTTCATAGTGATGCCATTTGGACTTCTGCAATGCTCCTGCCACATTCAGCAGATTGATGGAGACGGTTTCGACAAGACTGCCTGGTGTATCTCGACGACATAATTGTGTGTTTCTGAGAGTGAGAAGCTCCGGATTCGACATGTTGTCTCCGGGGAAGGAGTAGCAGTGGATGAGCAGAAGATCAAACCTGTTAAGGAATAGCCCATTCCAAAAGTAATACATCAGCTTCGAAGTTTTCTTGGTTTGTGCATCTACTATCGCCGATACGTGCTAGGATTTGCTAACATCGCTGAACCACTCGCCAGACTCACGCAAGCAAAGTCCCACTGGCCCGAAGAATGTCAAGATACGTTTAGAAAACTAACAAAGGCCTTGATCAACGCACCCGTTCTGAGTATCCCACTTCTGACACCAATGTGACGAAATCGTATAAAATAAATTGAAGCTGTAGTACGTGTGGAACTAAATTGGCGAAATTTTGTTAGAAAATTAGTTTAGTAATAAATATTAGGGTATTCTTGGCTGACTAGATCAAAAATTGAAATGATCATTCTGTCAATAATTGAAATAGCAACAATTATAAAGATTTTATAAATGTTATAATATACAGAGCGTTTCAATCTAGAGTTGACATCCAGAAAAAGGAGAGAAATAGCTGAAAAAAATTGTAGATAACCGGAGAGGGGGGGCAAATGAGAGCTACCACGAGTCTGTCTCACGGTATTCATCGTGGAAGCTCCTTCGAGAGGAATATCGCACGTCAGAGCACACAGCAGAATCCCAACAAGACCGAAGGCATTTCAGGGATAGGCTGGGCGAAGTTCTCCTTTGACATCATATATACCCAACCGATTATTATCTATAACTCCGTGTTCATTTGTGATTCAAATCATGCGTCTGATGCTTTGCGTTTCATCAAGCAAGCCGTGTGCATCCACCAGCTTATATTTCATCGACTTTTTCGAGAATCTGGTTTAACAACTAGCGCTTCTTTCTCAGATGTTTTCTCGGCTTTTTCCCATACACTAACTAGAAAAACAAACGACAGATGGTTGAACATAGTTAACGTACATTATAAAGTCTGCACAAAGATTCGAAATATACTGAAGATGCGAGAGTAAGGAAGTTCATTGGACGTTCTGGCGGTTAACACTTAATATCGACGAGGATTGCCTTACGCCTTCTTTTCTTCTCGGTCGTGAGACGCACTTCGATTTTGCGACTGACATAAACGAATCCCGAATGAGAGTTCCTTCGAGCAGTTCGAGCCAATCAACAATATGTGAGTGTGAGGTCTTGCCACATATTTCTACACTTTTATAGGGTGGTCTTTTTCCGCGTAGACACAGCCTTTATAAATTCACAAATCACTACGCTGACTCTTGGATTTAACAGCACAGTTTTTCAGGCCAAAACGCATGTATTGGGTGTAAAAAGAACGGACCTCCTGAGTATCTCTGCAAAGTTTACTATTTTTTTCTAAAAGTGTCTTGCAAAAAATCCAAGAAAACTAATGCAGATTACTGGTCAATTTCCGGTTATACCAGAAAAAGACACAAACACACTGTATATTTTTAACATATTTCAATTCCTTTTCCATGGCCGATCAACAGCCGGATGGAGAGGTGCGAAGAGCGGCCACCTCGCAGTCCAAATCCAACGCTCATTGATTATTTTTGTGGAATTTATTAAGGTACTGCTACAAATGCCGGACGATTTTCTGAAAAAGTCTTTGCGGGGATTCACAATATTTTCTCGAACATTCAAATATCGATAAAAAATCGCGATGCCAAAAATGAAAAAACAAGTTGAGTCATCTATAAAACCGTCGTAATTTTTTTTTCGATGGCCGTCAGGATAACAGAAATTTAAATATTTTCTCGGACTATAAAAAGTTCGATAATGGGTCGCGATTAAAAAAAAAATCACTCCTAGAAAGAACAAGTTGAGGAATCTTTATAACCGTCGTAATTTTTCTTTGGATGGCCGTCAGGGTGAAAAAATTAAAATATTTTCTCGGGCTATCAAATATCGATAAAGGTTCGTGCTGCAAAAAATAAAATAAAACCGCTTGAAAGAATAAATTAACGAACCTTTATATAAAACCGTCGGGATTTTTCATTGTTCAAAGAAAAAAATTAAATTGAAAATTTTCTCGGACTATGAAAAATCGCTACCTGGTCCGGATGCAAAAAATAGCCTTGGAAAGAACAAGTTGAGGAACATATAAAACCTTTCTATTTTTCTTTGGATGGCTGTCAGGGTAATAGAAAAATCAAGAGTTTTCTTGGGCTATGAAATACCTATAAAGAGTTGCCAAAAAATTAAAATTTCCAGTAGGAAGAAGAAATTGAGAAACCATGGAACCGTCGAAGTTTTTTTTTTGATTGCCATGAGGGTGATAAAAAAAATTTTTTCGGGCTATCAAATATTTATAAAGAATATCTCTAGAAAGAAAAATTTGAGAAAATCATGAATGAGTCCCAATTTTTCTTATGATGGCCGTCAGGGTTATAGAAAAAAATATTTGAATATTTTCTGTATTACTCAAAATTCTAGCTGAAATTTAAAATAAGGTAGCACATTTTTTTATCATTACAGCTTTCAAAATTTCAGTGTAGCTACTTGGATTGAACACTGATATTAAGAAAATCCATCGTACACATTTCTTAAGCACTCGACTAATATGTTTATATTACAATATACCGAGACTATTAAACCACCATTTAAACACAATGGATTGGAAACTTTCTACGTTCAAAAATGGATTGAAAACAAAATTGGAAATCTAATTCATTTTTTTTCTGTTATTATCGTGTTTATTGGTATAACTGTGAATAGCAGACATGATCATATATGCTGAATCACCCTATGCACAGGAATATAATGATGTTCAAAGAAGTTATTGTACAATGATGAATTTGAATAGTCGACAATGTTTTTCAGTGCGTTCCTTCATTTTCAAATATTCCTCCTTAATCTACCTTCAGACAACATTCGTGGTGATCCTCTGGTGTCTCATCTTTCACGGTGATTTATCTTATCCGCACCCTAAACCCGACTGCCTAAATGAACCAAGACAAGATTTAATTTTAGATAAACTTCTTTGGTCCATTCATCACAGGCCTGTTCCATAATGTAATATTGAACAAATATATCGGTACAATAATGTAGACTGCACAGCGTTTATTCAATAAAAACGTTAGCGGAAGCAAGTTCGACGATTTCTTGAGTATACGGGGAACGAATAAAAACAATAAGATACTTTTTAGAGGAATAATTTTTCAATAAATTGTTCATCTATTGGGTACCCCACATTTTTTTGAGAGGGAGCCTCATAGAAGCCCATTCATCCTCTTGGGAAAAGGGGCCTAGGACCTCAAAGTACCCACTGGGAGCTCTAGTGCCAACTTTTGAACCTCTTGATTCATTGTCATACAATTTTGATGAATTAAATAGGGCAAGAAATGGTATTTTTGATATAGATCAGATGGTTTCAACGTTCAAAAACCACTGTTGATAACCCACAACAAGCCACGAACACGGTAGCCACATATTGTAAGGTACCTCGAACCACCGCAAAAAAATGCCAGTAAAAATAATTCTGCACCAACCAACAGAAGACAATTAATCTGGATCTGTGGATGGATCTAAGTAATCCCCTGGTATCGACTTGATCCCCTGGCATAGCCAGCTAGGTCGCCAGATATGACCCCCCGAGATTTTTTTAGTCGGAGTTCGTAAAATCTTCTGAAAAAAATGCATGAGAAAAATAATTCTGCATCAACTAACAGAAGAAGACAATTAATCAGGATCGGTGGTTAGATCGACGTAATCCCTTAGTATCGACGTAATCCCCTGCTATGGCCAGCTAGGTCGCCAGATATGACACCCCTGGATTTTTTAGCAGGAGTTTGTAAAATCCTCTAAGATAGCCTGTACCGGTAGCTCAGCGGTTCAGGTTTCTATCAGTTGGAACTTCTGCTCGCATCGGACAGAAGTTTGAGACCACAGCGCGCGTGCATTTTTCTCAAGTGCATCGTTAGGCGACCACATGCCCTGCTGTAAGGCAAGCGTGATGTGAGTCGCACCAGCTTTGTTCTGGTTTTGAAAAATAGTGGTGCTGGGACGTCAGGATTATGCGCAGTTAAATGAAAGTGAACGAATTTGAACCTTAAGTGCATACTTCTCATCGACTGCGCATGATCCTGACGTTCTAGAACCACAAATTTTCAGAACCAGAACAAAGCTATCAATTCCGACGTCTGGTGCTTGTTTAGAATGCGCACCGTCCACTCGGGGTGGTGCTGAAGGTTTTCCCGGTTTTCCTACAGCTGCAAAGTGAATAAGCCACCATAAAGAAGATGAGGAATATTTTTTATTCAATTGGGAATTTCCTAGTCAGGCCCTGTCTCCGGTACCCCGATTCATCCAAACGCGCTGGTGTGTCATTAACTCGTCACGTCCGTGGGGTGAGTGAATACTGTGTCCGAGAATCATGTTCCCTGAGTTGTCGGAGTGAACCAAGAATCATGGCCTTGATCCGGCTAAGATATCTGCCGCAACACAGCAAGCCGGTATAATCTTTAAATTCGTGAGAGACTATTTATGTCTTGCAACCTGAGTCAGTCGAAAGATTCATGAATAGTAGAAGGTTGTGTCAGTATTATGAAAATGAACGTTGAACATTTTGAGCCTTAATGAGGATTGTTTAAAAGTAGGGTCATGTTTAGACTAAAGGCAGCAGAAGACCCTCTTAATATGATTCACCTCAGTAATTAAATCATAAGTTTATATCGAACAACTGGAAAAATTCCTCATTTTGTTTTTGAATGGATCTGCGCGTATTCGATACAAATCCTATTACTGTATTCATAATGAGCACCCAAATATACCGATAATAACTTGAATAGTGACAATAAAAACTCCTTAGCACCATGAAATTCCAGTTTTTTCGAAAGAATATCCTGAGAGAGACACAGACAGGCCTTGGAGAGGTCACACAAGAATACAATCACATGTTTCTCCTTCTCAAGGCCTACTATGCCGTTGATCACCGTAATGGTGCATCTATTGTAGCGAAAACCAAATTTGGCGTTGCCCATCATGTTTTCAGTTGTGGAATGTGCAACTTATCTATTTCTCAAGAGGTTTTCCAAGATTTCAGCCATATTAAAAACCACTGAGATCGATAGGTGATTGTCAGTCGGTGTAAGAACCATATTGATGATGATACCTTCTGATCATACCCTCATTCATGTACATTTATTTACCAAGACCCACATACAGTGTGATCATGCGGTATGGACGCGCTTCAAAATAGTCTGTATTGATAATAGTTCAGAAAAAAAATCCGAACACGTCGACGTTTGTTCTAACGTTACACGTTTCTAGAAACAATGTAATGTAATGTGACGTCACATCTACGTACCGGTTTCGCGATCATTGTCAATCATCAGTGCCGACCAGTTTCCAATTTGATATGAAAACCTGAGTGTGGCGAGGAGATTCACATATAAAGCACCGCCAAGTAGTTATTGAAAAAAACTATATCGACAAACAGATATAATTCAAAGGTAGTTGTTTTCTGAAATGTGGGTAAAGTGTGAAAATAAATGAAAAATATATCTGTTGAAGCTTTTTTCTCAACTGATATTTATACACAAGCTGTTGAGGCGTTTCCATACTTATGAACACACTGTATCCTAATGAGAATGCTTAGTTTTTGTCACGATTATATCGAATAGCTAAATGGACAATTTCCATCCACAACGAACACCCTGTATAGCCAACATGTGTTCGGAATGTTCCGCGAGTAGAAAATTCTCGCTTCACTTCCTGAAATGTATCACATAACTTTCCAGCCAACCTGTATAACTAGTCTCCCTCTTCGAATCTGCCAAGACGGGCACATACACACATACTCCCAGCTGAAAGTGGCATTTAGATGACTGTCTCCAGATGTGAGGCGCAACCGTCTTGCATATTTTGGACTAACATCTGCAACACCAACAGATTAACACTAATTAGATATATCAGGGTGTTCGGAACCCGTGATTCCACTGCAAGATTATTCACGCCATTTCATCTCCATTCATGTGTTTACTTTTTTCGTGACACTTCGCGATTGTTTGTTTTAGAGAATTACGTGAAAATGGATTCCAGGTGGCCAAAGCATGTGGTTCACATGTCGATTCGAATTGTCGCTCCCTAGTGTCACGTTAAAAATATTTCTTGAGTAAAAAATACCTAAATAAAGTTAACAGTATTTCAGAACCCTGAGCTCAAGCGTTGTTTTCAACCATATATTTGGCACAAGTTTTCTGATAGGTTCATAAAATGAGTTCTGTATTATTTTCAAAATTACTCAAATGATTCATAGAAGCCAAAAGAAAATACTAGCGAAATGTAATTATATCAGAACTCGAAACGGTTCTCTATATTCCTCAGGAGATCGAAACGACAAGAATTTTCGTTGTAGCAAGCAGCTTTGTTTTTTTATGACAGTTATAAAGCCCCCAGATCTGTCATAGTTTTTTGTCTGTAGTTGCTTTTTGTGGGCGGTGTTTTTCCACCCCTAGGTAAGTATGCGCCTATTCGGTTCTAAGATCATAGATACTTTCGTCTACGAACTGAACATCCTCTCCACATTTCTAGAATCATCTTGTTTTGAAATAAATCACTCACTTTCCGATCTACAATTTCATTTCACATTTCATTGTACAAGGTCAAGCAACCGAAATAAATGCTGCCGTCCTTAAAAAAAATGCCGTATCTACAAAAAATATGAAGATTGAGATATTGGACTCTGTAGGTTAGAAAACCTATAAATTTTGCGCAGAAATGATGTATACTCCCAGTTTATAGTCAAAGTTAACAAATCATTTTGCTTGAGAATTTCCTTCGTATGAAGGTCGGATCTACAGAATTCCGAGCAAAATTATTAGATAGCAGATACGGCGTTTTTGCTAAGGACGGCAGAATGGGTAGATTTAGATTTTGTTAGGAGCTTGTTGGTCTCAGAAGCTTATACACTGCCACCTAGAAAGATCTATTGTGTATGCCCTCATTTTCTTTAGAGTTCTTTGTCTAATCACGTCCTTGCCATTAGACTCCAGAGAATAGACTTCAGCTCTTCCATGTACCGGTTACATAGTTGATTATCAAGCCTCAAAAAGGCATGCAAAGTAAAATGGGAGAACGTCACTTGTCACCAGCTCCTGGTCTAGAACACAAACTCTGTCACCGAGTTGGAATCCGTTCAACAAAAAGCCCACGTCAAAGCTGCGGAGAGTTAGAGGCTCCTACTACATAAGCATAAGCCAATGCATGGGGTTTTATTCAAGAACATTGAAGACCTTGGCTTATCCAGAAACCTGACCTTCGATTTTCTCAGGTCAAGTGGGCTGAAGTAGGAAACCGAGGGATTCATAGACGCGTGATGGGTACAGAAGTCCCTGACACTAGATGCAGAGCTTCTCGTGGGGCAGCTGAGACCATAATGCATTTGCTGTCAGCCTCTCCAGCTTATGCTATCTCAACCTATATTCACAGGCATAGCGGGGCGCTAAGAGTGTTTTACTACCATCTTCCGACACTCGTATAGTATAGACGAGACACCGGTGTTGCCTTATACTCTAGGGGAATTGAGTGCGTTGTGGAGAATGAGAAGTGCTGAATCTATTGGAACTACTCATTCTCCACCCTCAGGCAAATACAACTCAATAAGCCTGATGTAGTTCTTCTCGACCATCAAAGTAGGATGATTTTTTTCATAGAGCTGGCGAAACGAACATAGTCCGAAAAGAGGAGGAAAAACGGACAAAATATCTAGACTTACTTTTTGAACTCCTCAACCCAAACCATTCTGTTGAAATGGTGGATCATAGGGGTACTTGGCGGAATGATGGACACGCTGCTCTCGAATCCGTGGTGCGGCAGAAAACCTAGCCGGAAGAATTCACTCCGCTCACTCAGGGCACATGATTTTCGGACCCAGCGCACCCTCTGGATCTATCGGGGCTCCGGAGACAGGGCCTGACTGGGATATTCCTGACTGAAAAAAATATATTTCAAAGAAAAATTCATTTTATAGCCAGTAATTTGAGACAAAAAATGCAAATCTTATAAAGCAAAAACAAGATCGATGAGAGATATAAAAGAGTAACAATGCATTAAAAAAAAAGTGTATTTATAGAAGGAATACAAGTAAGTCACTACTTTCTTCAATTTGATATTCACGTCAGAAATAATAAAAATTTCTTGTTCTATTGTTGCGACTACGGTGGAAAAATCCATCATTATGACATTCAAAATTATTTCATTAGATCTACAACTTTGGTTCCTGGAAACTGCAAAAATAACTTAAGGTATGTAATGAAGTTGAAACAGTATTTGAAAAATTTGTTCCTTGAAAAATAAAATTTACTGAACTGTTTCTGTCGACAAAGTGGTGTTAAATACGAAATATCCGAATGATTTCGTTCATAATCCTCATCCCGTTCTAGGAAACGACGCAGATTTTGAAATTACAGACAATCTATCTATTCGACCTAGTCACGTGTACTGTCACTTCAAGGTGGTCATCTAGACAGACACTTGATACATCAAAACCACCCATGGGACCAACTACCCTTTCTGATAAGTTGCCGATTGCAAACTGGGTTCCTGTTCGAAACTGTGACAACGGATAAAGACGGCAAAACTAATATCAAAACTCACAAACCATCCACCCTTACCTGCGACCATGTAGTTGAATGTAAATACTTTATCAAACAGGTCTTTCTTCATGAGAGATCAGTAGCTCACCCAGGATGTCTCTGAAAGGCTGAAGGGTTAGTGATGATTCTGTCTGCAATAATTGTCATTAGGTGCAATGCCACTGGTTTCTGTCATTTGTAAAATTTGAAGAAACCAATTTGAAGAAACCAATCGACCCAAAACTATTTGCATTTTCCATTAGATTGGATTAGAATAGATTTTGTGAGGAATTGAGTTTACGGAGTATTTCATTATGATTTTTTTCAGGAAACGTCATCCAAATCCCTCTACAGGATGAAACTAGGAATGCTTGTTTAGGGCTTATTTGTGTAAGGTCTTCAAAATGTGTTTTGTGGTTTTTCCATCTACCAGGCAGCACCTGCCAAACCCATGATGCCCAAATGTCTTCTTCCAGTCCTAGCGTTTCTGGCTAGAGCATCAGCTTGCTTTCTACCCATCAGTGTCTCGCGTTCTGGTAACCATGTTATAGGTGCCTTGTTTTCGTTTGGTACAGTCTTGTGTCAACCATTCTTGTTGTGAATGACTTACATCTTCGACTAACAGTGGTATACGGCAATTATTTACCCAACCAAGATGTACAGAGCCATAGTATGATGGTCAGGTGCTTGGAAGGGCGATACCAGAAACACAGCAGATAAAGTTCGAATGCTGGCCTTCTTTGGAACGACAGGCGCTATGAGAAAGGCATCAACTAGAGCTTTTGAAGTCCTAATAGTATGTCCATCTCTACACCTACACATTGAAGCCATCCTTACCGTCTAAAGACTTGAAGGCGTAAAATAGACGGTCAGAGAAAAAAAGAACTATGGAGTCTCTTATTTGGAACAAGACACAGGGTAACTGTCCCATCCTACTAAGGAAAGAGACAGCATATCACCAGTTATGGCCCAAAAATAGTCATTACTTGGTGGGAAGAATAGAATGCTAAGAAACCTGCTAAAGTAAGGAGCTGGGATACCTAGCTTAGCTCAAACATGTAAGTACACACTTATCACTTGAAGGAAAAAGGGGTGAGAATTTACCATAGATATAGAATATGGGTTAGCTGGTCGTCAGTGATTTCTAGTTGAATGGACTCGTATCTTTCACCAGTTTTATCAATCAATTCACTTGGTGTTATGGTATTTGGGGAAGTAGCTGTTCCTCAATGTAGACGAATGTAAGAAATGTTGATAGTTTCATAGTAGGTACTTTTTCCCTTGCCAAAAAGGTTTATTGTGATTTCAAAATGAATAAAGTTGAAATAAACCTATGGTTACTTCTTATTCTTCATATGAAACTTGTGACAAAGGGATTTACTCGCTCAAGTACCTACCTGAGACATATCATTTAAAGTGTTTTGATAAAATCAACCACGAACATTCCGCCATATGTTCATCCTTTATAACCCCTTGTGCACGCCACAGATAAACGTTATTCGAGATTCCATGAGTGGGTCAAGAAACTTGCACAGATTCCCGCCTTATTCGTCCTTTGTGGTGCAGTCAGCTGACCGAAGATTCCCAGGCATTCAGAAATAATCGGCTATGCGGGTGGCTTCGAAAACAACTGAATCTCGACTGGATAGCGCACTTGAACTGACGTCGTTTGTTATTATCACAGAACGAACGATGAAACGATGAAGCGACGAAAAATAAATATACAAACTTCGGAATCTGTATAATTGATAGTTATCGAACATGATGTTTCAATGTAGTTATGGAGAGTTAATCAAAAACCTGTCCGCTAGGGCCTCACTTTTCTATAAGAAGAGGTGTGGCCAACTTTCCAAATCGTGGAATTCAAATCGACTAGGAGAGGTATACACCTCATGAAGCTTCGTAATAATTTTGAGATTCAGTTTTAGTAAGTATTTATCTACTATATAGAGAGCGCAGTGTCGGATTGTACAAGGCCCTCACGCAAGAGGCCTTAAAAGTGGCCACCAATTCTTCTATCCTCTGGCTTTTGTTGTCAATATTTAAAAAAGAAAATAATTCCCTTTTACTAGTTTTATAACATATTTGGGGGTTACCAGTTATTCATCGTAGAGAAATATTTGAAAAAGTTGTAATATTAAATATCCATACGTTTTTCGCTATGAGTAATGTCTAATTTTTATTTCAATTTTCTATCGTTTTTCTCTCTGAAGCTAAAAGACTTGTTCTGAAATAATTTTGTAAATACTGGAGTAATGCAATTTCAGTTTTTCAAATAATTGCGACGTATATTTTATTATTATTATTAAAAATGTCACGAATAGTACTGGAAAAAAATTTGGAGGGAAATGACTCCTTCCCACTCCAGATGAACTCTTCAACTCGAGAACGGTTGAAGATAAAGCAATTCTGTGAACGCTAATCGATTCAGAATGATCGAATTAATATAATCTGTGAATTTCGAGTCAATCCATGTTAAAAAAAATTATTCGAAAAATGGAAAAAATCCAAAGGGGTAGACCCCTAAAAATCATGAAAAATACAAAATCGGCAGAATCACTTGAAATCCGCACTATATACGCAAAATTTCATGCTGATGCCGAAAATATATGATATGTTCATCCTCAGATACAAGGTGTGGCATATAAAAAGAATACAACGTCAAAAATGTGACGAATAGGACCGGGAAAAAATTTGGAGGGAAATTACTCCTTCCCACTCCAGATGAACTCTTCAACTCGAGAACGGTTGAAGATAAAGCAATTCTGTGAACGCCAATCGATTCAGAATGATCGAATTAGTATAATCTGTGAATTTCGAGTCAATCCATGTTAAAAAAAAATTATTCGAAAAATGGAAAAAATCCAAAGGGGTAGACCCCTAAAAATCATGAAAAATACAAAATCGGCAGAATCACTTGAAATCCGCACGATATACGCACAATTTAATGCTGATGCCGAAAATATACGATATGTTCATCCTCAGATACAAGGTTTAGCATATAAAAAGAATACAACGTCAAAAATGTGACGAATAGGACCGGGAAAAAATTTGGAGGGAAATTACTCCTTCCCACTCCAGATAAACTCTCCAACTCGAGAACGGTTGAAGATAGAGCAACTCTGTGAACGCCAATCGATTCAGAATGATCGAATTAGTATAATCTGTGAATTTCGAGTCAATCCATGTTAAAAAAAAATTATTCGAAAAATGGAAAAAATCCAAAGGGGTAGACCCCTAAAACTCATGAAAAATACAAAATCGGCAGAATCACTTGAAATCCGCACGATATACGCAAAATTTAATGCTGATGCCGAAAATATACGATATGTTCATCCTCAGATACAAGGTTTAGCATATAAAAAGAATGCAACGTCAAAAATGTGACGAATAGGACCGGGAAAAAATTTGGAGGGAAATTACTCCTTCCCACTCCAGATAAACTCTCCAACTCGAGAACGGTTGAAGATAGAGCAACTCTGTGAACGCCAATCGATTCAGAATGATCGAATTAGTATAATCTGTGAATTTCGAGTCAATTCATGTTAAAAAAAAATTATTCGAAAAATGGAAAAAAATCCAAAGGGGTAGACCCCTAAAAATCATGAAAAATACAAAATCGGCAGAATCACTTGAAATCCGCACGATATACGCAAAATTTAATGCTGATGCCGAAAATATATGATATGTTCATCCTCAGATACAAGGTGTGGCATATAAAAAGAATACAACGTCAAAAATGTGACGAATAGGACCGGGAAAAAATTTGGAGGGAAATTACTCCTTCCCACTCCAGATGAACTCTTCAACTCGAGAACGGTTGAAGATAAAGCAATTCTGTGAACGCTAATCGATTCAGAATGATCGAATTAGTATAATCTGTGAATTTCGAGTCAATTCATGTTAAAAAAAAATTATTCGAAAAATGGAAAAAATCCAAAGGGGTAGACCCCTAAAAATCATGAAAAATACAAAATCGGCAGAATCACTTGAAATCCGCACGATATACGCAAAATTTAATGCTGATGCCGAAAATATACGATATGTTCATCCTCAGATACAAGTTTAGCATATAAAAAGAATATAACGTCAAAAATGTGACGAATAGGACCGGGAAAAAATTTGGAGGGAAATTACTCCTTCCCACTCCAGATAAACTCTCTAACTCGAGAACGGTTGAAGATAGAGCAACTCTGTGAACGCCAATCGATTCAGAATGATCGAATTAGTATAATCTGTGAATTTCGAGTCAATCCATGTTAAAAAAAAATTATTCGAAAAATGGAAAAAATCCAAAGGGGTAGACCCCTAAAACTCATGAAAAATACAAAATCGGCAGAATCACTTGAAATCCGCACGATATACGCAAAATTTAATGCTGATGCCGAAAATATACGATATGTTCATCCTCAGATACAAGGTGTGGCATATAAAAAGAATACAACGTCAAAAATGTGACGAATAGGACCGGGAAAAAATTTGGAGGGAAATTACTCCTTCCCACTCCAGATAAACTCTCCAACTCGAGAACGGTTGAAGATAGAGCAACTCTGTGAACGCCAATCGATTCAGAATGATCGAATTAGTATAATCTGTGAATTTCGAGTCAATCCATGTTAAAAAAAAATTATTCGAAAAATGGAAAAAATCCAAAGGGGTAGACCCCTAAAACTCATGAAAAATACAAAATCGGCAGAATCACTTGAAATCCGCACGATATACGCAAAATTTAATGCTGATGCCGAAAATATACGATATGTTCATCCTCAGATACAAGGTTTAGCATATAAAAAGAATGCAACGTCAAAAATGTGACGAATAGGACCGGGAAAAAATTTGGAGGGAAATTACTCCTTCCCACTCCAGATAAACTCTCCAACTCGAGAACGGTTGAAGATAGAGCAACTCTGTGAACGCCAATCGATTCAGAATGATCGAATTAGTATAATCTGTGAATTTCGAGTCAATCCATGTTAAAAAAAAATTATTCGAAAAATGGAAAAAATCCAAAGGGGTAGACCCCTAAAAATCATGAAAAATACAAAATCGGCAGAATCACTTGAAATCCGCACGATATACGCAAAATTTAATGCTGATGCCGAAAATATACGATATGTTCATCCTCAGATACAAGGTTTAGCATATAAAAAGAATGCAACGTCAAAAATGTGACGAATAGGACCGGGAAAAAATTTGGAGGAAATGACTCCTTCCCACTCCAGATAAACTCTCCAACTCGAGAACGGTTGAAGATAGAGCAACTCTGTGAACGCCAATCGATTCAGAATGATCAAATTAATATGAAATGTGAATTTGGAGTCAGAAAAAAAATTTGGAGGAAAATCATTCCTCATCCCTCCAAATGAAGTCAATCAACATAATATTTTCATTTTGTATTTCATTGATGCATCATATATGTTTCAAATTTCAATGAAACATGTGGAATGAACTAACTATTTTGTTAAATATTTTCCATGGATGTAGATGTGCAGTCCAACATTGGTTTGTATTCAGCATCAATGGTGCAGGAAGTATAGGTAGAAATGGGTTCCTTCACTAGGTACGAACATTGTCATGAGTTAATACACATCAACTAATAAAAAATTTCTTGTTTGTCCTTGAGATGAGAAGTAGATTTAAAAAGTGTTAACACCGGAAATACCATTATAGGCATGTCACGCGGTATGTTTCTGTATTCATTGATCATGAAGCTGATCGAGGAACTTATTTTTATACTTTCGGCAAATAACTTTAAGCCAATTATTTTATTACTGTCGTGTCATAGTTATATGTATACGGTGTTTTCGATGCGGAAAGTTCTGAAGCATCATAAGCTGTTTCCGTATAAAATGAATATTTGGCAAAAACTAGTTGATGATAGAAGACTAGAAGTAAAAACTTATGGAGTGTTTAATTGTGGAACAGCTGAGCAACCGAGTCTCAAATAAATCCTTTATCAACAAAATGACGGTCCACCGCAATATTAGGACCCTTCGAGACAATGATTGGATGACCGTTACAACAACCGTTGGAATTGAAGGAGAGGACCTATCGAATGGCCTCCAAAATCTCCAGATTTGACCCCCTTAGATTTTTTTTCATGAAGGTTAACTAATATTTGCAGCTTGTAAAACTCAACCAGCTTCAACTGAAAAACTTTGCATCGCCTATATAAGCAAGTTTTCCACATTAAGCCACAATTTTTTTTATTTCTGATATATTTTCACTGAAAACTTTTGAATTTTGGATGTAATTGGATGAATGGGAATACTCAGAGGACAAACAGATGTATGAGCCGATGAAGCACTTCAAGAAATACCCATCAGTATGTTTCAAATTGTTTCTGATAAAAAATCTACCCAGAAAGACGCATCGAAAAACACGAATTTCGGTAAATTCATCACGGCCATTGTGCTATCGTCAGTAAGAGACCACGTAATATTAAGTCCTCTGTGGTTTTGTTGTTTCACTTGTTTTATTTTTATTGCTTTCTCCGATCTAGGTTCTAACGAACGTGCATTCTCGGATGAAAGAGGATGCTCGTTCTTTCTGAGATGGTAGAAGAAGCTGCAACAGTGTTGTCACGTATATGGTTTATTCATGATAATGAAAAAGAGTTCGTTAATTTACAAGGACGTGAGTTGTGAGTGGAAACGTTTCCGGAACATTGATTTCGGACAATTTACCGTACGATTTTCAAGACGAAAACATAAATATTTAATAATTCCCTTGCAAATTCCTTCAAAAAACCCAATTAAACCTGGATACAAGAATGCAAATCGATAGAAAATTCAGTTCATACTATCCGTAACTGAAATCACAATTTATGGACTTTTATTTATTGAAGACCTTATTTTTCTGATATTCACCCATAATGGGGGTCATGAATATTTCCATGATGGACAAGACCGATATAACAGAACGAACAAATAGTACCTGCTATAAAGAAACACGGCAGAAATAGTACTACTGGTACAAATGAACATAGCAATTATAGCCTTTATTCTTTCAATATTATGCCCCAATCTTGAGGTGGTCACATATATTGTGCAATCAACAACACAAAGTGTAGAAATATGTTCTGAGAATTGAAACCCGATAAAAACAGTACTGTTCTTGGCAGAAACATGATAAATGAACCTTTTTCTATCAAAATCCCGATAGAAATAGTACTGTTTTTGGCAGTAACATGGCTACAAACATGGCAATTATAGCCTCTGTTTTCCTGATATCTCCCAATCTTGAGGTGGTCACATATGTTGTGCAATGAACAACACAAAGTGTAGAAATATGTTCTGCAGAATTGAAACCCATTAAAAATAGTACTTTTCTTGGCCAAAACATGATAAATTAACCATTTCCTACGAACATGGCAATTTTGTTCCCCTCATATCATGCCCCAATCTTGTGGTAGTCACATATATTATGCAATGAACAACGCAAAGTTCAGAAATATGTTCTGCAGAATTGAAACCCAATAAAAATAGAACTTTTCTTGGCCAAAACATGATAAATTAACCTTTTCCTACGAACTTGGCAATTTTGTTCTCCTCGTATCATGCCCCAATCATGTGGTAGTCACATATATTGTGCAATGAACAACGCAAAGTTCAGAAATATGTTCTGCAGAATTGAAATCCAATAAAAATAGTACTTTTCTTGGCCAAAACATGATAAATTAACCTTTTCCTACGAACTTGGCAATTTTGTTCTCCTCATATCATGCCCCAATCTTGTGGTAGTCACATATATTATGCAATGAACAACGCAAAGTTCAGAAATATGTTCTGCAGAATTGAAACTCGATAGAAATAGTACTGTTCTTGGCAGAAACATGGCTACAAACATGGCAATTATAGCCTCTGTTCTCCTGATATCTCCCAATCTTGAGGTGGTCACATATATTGTGCAATGAACAACGCAAAGTTCAGAAATATGTTCTGCAGAATTGAAACTCGATAGAAATAGTACTGTTCTTGGCAGAAACATGGCTACAAACATGGCAATTATAGCCTCTGTTCTCCTGATATCTCCCAATCTTGAGGTGGTCACATATGTTGTGCAATGAACAACACAAAGTTCAGAAATATGTTCTGCAGAATTGAAACCCACTAAAAATAGTACTTTTCTTGGCCAAAACATGATAAATTAACCTTTTCCTACGAACATGGCAATTTTGTTCTCCTCATATCATGCCCCAATCATGTGGTAGTCACATATATTGTGCAATGAACAACGCAAAGTTCAGAAATATGTTCTGCAGAATTGAAACTCGATAGAAATAGTACTGTTCTTGGCAGAAACATGGCTACAAACATGGCAATTATAGCCTCTGTTCTCCTGATATCTCCCAATCTTGAGGTGGTCACATATGTTGTGCAATGAACAACACAAAGTGTAGAAATATGTTCTGCAGAATTGAAATCCAATAAAAATAGTACTTTTCTTGGCCAAAACATGATAAATTAACCTTTTCCTACGAACTTGGCAATTTTGTTCTCCTCATATCATGCCCCAATCTTGTGGTAGTCACATATATTATGCAATGAACAACGCAAAGTTCAGAAATATGTTCTGCAGAATTGAAACCCGATAGAAATAGTACTGTTTTTGGCTGAAACATGGCTATTCTAGCTTATGTGTTTCTTATATCATGCTCTAGCCTGAAGGGGGTCGCACTTGTTACTAGAGTAGAGTACATATGTTGTCCTTCCTGCCTGCCGACACAATTTTCTTTGATGTTTTTACCGTATTCACCGAAGATAAAGAGATGAAAATTCTTATCAACAAATTGTTTCGCCAAAAATGTATTCGAAATCTTCTTCCACAGAATAAAACGCATTTTTTAATTAAATTTTGGTGATTGCAGCCTTCAACAAATTGATATAGGCATTTCTCAGTGCATTTTTCGGCAATTTGTTGAAAATTTTGGGGTTTGCATGATAACTTGGCAGTTGAGTATTTTCAGACGGTGTTAGAGATTTGTATTTCAAGAATAGGCTATTTCAATTTTTTAAACAGTGACTTCTGTTCCTAATTCAAAGGATATCCCCTGTATATCAATATTACGCGACTTCCGTGGACCAAACCGACATATGACAACAGCGCGGAACAACAAATTTAATTCATTATTATTACGACCAGTAGAGTAGCCTTAACCACTTGTTTTCTATTATTATTTCTTCCTTACGGGCGGAAGAAAGTTTTGATTGTTCTTTCCTGGCAGGATGTTTTGTTTTGTTATACGTCTAAAACAATCAGTCTATCACATAAAGCATGATGTAAGCTCGTACGTGAATAAATTTGAGGAGAATAGATATGACAATTTTTGTTAATTGCTCATTCTTTTGAAGACGACTATGATCTTCCAGGAGAATTATACATTGCATATTTCACTTGGTAATCAATCGTATTATATATAGTCTTTGAATAGATAACTTGAATATGTTTACTATGAGTGATAGATGGTGTTTCATTCAATATATTATGGTAATATTATTAATATTTCCATATTATCAAGCTTCGAGCTATCTTAGAATTCCCTTGAACTTATTGATTTCATGGTAAAAATGTCCACACTTTGACATATCAGGATTATTTTTTTCTTTCGGATTTTTATCGATTGTTGGTTAGAAAACTTTGAAAGTACATATCATGAATGAAAAATTAGGTACTTCACTAGTAATATGAAATTGACACTACTTTCGTTCCACCTGCTAGCTCAGCCCATCACAGGGAACATGTCAAAGTTTGACATGAGTTACCTCCGACCCGAATCTAGAATTCAAAAGGTCGGACTTTGATAATAACCGATTTGTAAGCAGAAGTTTCGTGGAACCCGGTATACACGTTTCCAGGAATCACCGAACGACACACACGGCTTTCCTTCGAAATATTTCAAGTAAGTTATTAGTTGTATGCCCATTTCCTGCCGAAATCAGTTTCAAAACGGAACCGACTGATTTAATTATGTTGTGACTTTATTGGCGGGAATTTTTGCCGCCACATCCGTTCTCCACACGAAACGAAATATAGTTGGAGCAAACGACCCCGTAAGGTCGAGACGATTTCGGAAAACATTCCCGATAAAGAACGTAAAGATTATGTTATACAGAGAAGAATGCATTCTGGTGCAAACCTATCTGGGCAACAAGTGTAGGAGGCACGTATTTACTATTTCCGAAAATCAGCTGATTTTAAAAGGCCTTTGTCAGCGTCCCTTTAAATTTTTTCCCATCAGCAGGTAGGACCATCTGAGACAGACAAACAATCGGACAAAGCCAACAATTTCTAGAAAATTTGACGGGCTCTAGAGAGTGGCGTTACGCATTTGTTATGGTGTGTCAAGTGGTAAACAAATTGCAAAAGTAAAGTATTTTAAGCCTGTAATAATGTCTATGTCACTGTTGCTATTGTAATGGGAAATGGGTAGAGAGAAATGGAGGTTTTACTGGTTCAAACAATCAGAATGGGGTTGCATATCAACACACCGAGAAAATTTGTATGATAGCATATAATTCAATGTACAGGATGGTTAATTTTTTAATTTACCCCTTTCGTGGTATTTGGAAATTGATTATTGCATGTAGTTCGTGATCTCTCATTAATTTAGCATTATTATTTTGTATCAAATACAATTCTTAAATAATATGACACAAAAACAAAGGAAATATCATACCAGGTGGAAGAAATACAAGAACAATTATTTAGACTACGTAGGCGATCCAAATTCATAATCTACAGCGATTACCGTAATTATATTAACTATATTGGAACTTGCATTAATACTGTCTCATTTTTCAAAGCAAAATAAAGAAACCCATATATCATCAAGACTTTGAAAAAAGGAGATAAAAACAATGACAAAATATTTTTTCACAATAATTTTTTCCAACCCTTCAAAGTCATTTTCTTGGGGAAACATACTGATGTCGGTGTTTCTGGAGATCTCCTGAAATGGTTCCGTTCTTATATCCACCAACAGAAACCAGACAGTAATGAGAGGCAATTACCGATCAAAATTTTCCGTTATAACATCAGGGATGTCACAATGTTCTCACTTTATGTCATTTACGCCATGTGATGATGTGAACATTTTTCAGATGGCCAGGATACCTAGGAAGATCTGGGGTGGGATTCCATGAATTCATTGATAATGATATCTCACTCATTTGATCGACTATAGAATTCTACGGTACACGAAATCCTACACCTGAGTTGGCTTGCCCTCTACTGTCTTGATCATTCTCTCCATCCCACTGACAACTGTCAACATGAAACTGTACTTGTCTTATCTGCAATAGTCGGTAGTCATTCACTTGATATAGGATTGTTTCCTCATAAACAATCTGATACTATCAATAACAGATATGCATGAAATTAGCTGCAATGACCGCCAGAGGAGTATATGGGTCAAACTAAGAAGGACCTTAAAAGTACGGTTCAGTATTCTGAACTAGAGAAAAATTGATTCTGATACCAAGCCAGTAGTACCAGAAGTACAAAATATTCATATAGGTTATCACTTTTGGTGTGTGCATACACAGCTGTCGATATGCTCTTTGAAGTGTGTTTTCATTGCCCTCATAGTTTGACCAACACACTTATCATCGCAATTCATATCCTCATTTCAGAAATTACTGACTTTTCACAATCTTGAGTTTGACTTAATTATGACTTCAAACGATTTTTTTAATAGATCCAGTTTTACATAAATGTCGTGAAAGTATAAGTCATTCTCACAGCAACCCAAAAACTTTCAACTGGAATATCACTATGACTTTTTAATTCGTTCAAGAGCATTAATCTAAAAATACCAAAATCCGCCTCTGTACAAAAGGCGAGGTAATCTACAACCAATAAAATAAAATAAATTAACTCTCACACATAAAGTGATGGAAAAAAATTAATTCGGGTTTAAGTAATAAACGCATCAGGTCGTCCCACTTATTGAATATACTATGCCAGTTCAAAGATAAAGATTAAACTGAAGAGCCACACTAATAACTTACCGCAGGGCAACGAGAACGTATCTAGCCGAGTGACTAGGTTGAATCTCTTTAATTTTTCGGCCTAAACAATAACGTTCATTTTTCTTTTTTCAGCAGTGGCGTAGAGCGATTGTTTTCACATCTTACGGTTTAGTAAGTAGCTGGGTGGATTTCCTGAAATGTGTTCTTTGAAATTTGAAATAAGTTTATATTGATTTCTGAATGCAATAATTATACTAATTATACAAACAATGCCACCTCCTGAGACTATGTAGAGATAGAGGCAAAATGGCCTTCATCAAAATAGCTGAGTTTTTCATGTATGGAGCTCATGACAGATGTACTAAGTTAAAAGCACCGGTCATTCGTTGAAAGGAAAAATGTGTGCTCCAGAATGGACAGTAGAAGATGTTGATGTATCTATGCCACCTCCTAAGACTATGCAGAGATAGAGGCAAAATGGCCTTCATCAAAATAGCTGAGTTTTTCATGTATGGAGCTCATGACAGATTTACTAAGTTAAAAGCACCGGTCATTCGTTGAAAGGAAAAATGTGTGCTCCAGAATGGACAGTAGAAGATGTTGATGTATCTATGCCACCTCCTAAGACTATGTAGAGATAGAGGCAAAATGGCCTTCATCAAAATAGCTGAGTTTTTCATGTATGGAGCTCATGACAGATTTACTAAGTTGAAAGCACCGGTCATTCGTTGAAAGGAAAAATGTGTGCTCCAGAATGGACAGTAGAAGATGTTGATGTATCTATGCCACCTCCTAAGACTATGTAGAGATAGAGGCAAAATGGCCTTCATCAAAATAGCTGAGTTTTTCATGTATGGAGCTCATGACAGATGTACTAAGTTAAAAGCACCGGTCATTCGTTGAAAGGAAAAATGTGTGCTCCAGAATGGACAGTAGAAGATGTTGATGTATCTATGCCACCTCCTAAGACTATGTAGAGATAGAGGCAAAATGGCCTTCATCAAAATATCTGAGTTTTTCATGTATGGAGCTCATGACAGATTTACTAAGTTGAAAGCACCGGTCATTCGTTGAAAGGAAAAATGTGTGCTCCAGAATGGACAGTAGAAGATGTTGATGTATCTATGCCACCTCCTAAGACTATGTAGAGATAGAGGCAAAATGGCCTTCATCAAAATAGCTGAGTTTTTCATGTATGGAGCTCATGACAGATTTACTAAGTTGAAAGCACCGGTCATTCGTTGAAAGGAAAAATGTGTGCTCCAGAATGGACAGTAGAAGATGTTGATGTATCTATGCCACCTCCTAAGACTATGTAGAGATAGAGGCAAAAAGGCCTTCATCAAAATAGCTGAGTTTTTCATGTATGGAGCTCATGACAGATTTACTAAGTTGAAAGCACCGGTCATTCGTTGAAAGGAAAAATGTGTGCTCCAGAATGGACAGTAGAAGATGTTGATGTATCTATGCCAGCTCCTAAGACTATGTAGAGATAGAGGCAAAATGGCCTTCATCAAAATAGCTGAGTTTTTCATGTATGGAGCTCATGACAGATGTACTAAGTTAAAAGCACCGGTCATTCGTTGAAAGGAAAAATGTGTGCTCCAGAATGGACAGTAGAAGATGTTGATGTATCTATGCCACCTCCTAAGACTATGTAGAGATAGAGGCAAAATGGCCTTCATCAAAATAGCTGAGTTTTTCATGTATGGAGCTCATGACAGATTTACTAAGTTGAAAGCACCGGTCATTCGTTGAAAGGAAAAATGTGTGCTCCAGAATGGACAGTAGAAGATGTTGATGTATCTATGCCACCTCCTAAGACTATGTAGAGATAGAGGCAAAATGGCCTTCATCAAAATAGCTGAGTTTTTCATGTATGGAGCTCATGACAGATGTACTAAGTTAAAAGCACCGGTCATTCGTTGAAAGGAAAAATGTGTGCTCCAGAATGGACAGTAGAAGATGTTGATGTATCTATGCCACCTCCTAAGACTATGTAGAGATAGAGGCAAAATGGCCTTCATCAAAATAGCTGAGTTTTTCATGTATGGAGCTCATGACAGATTTACTAAGTTGAAAGCACCGGTCATTCGTTGAAAGGAAAAATGTGTGCTCCAGAATGGACAGTAGAAGATGTTGATGTATCTATGCCAGCTCCTAAGACTATGTAGAGATAGAGGCAAAATGGCCTTCATCAAAATAGCTGAGTTTTTCATGTATGGAGCTCATGACAGATGTACTAAGTTAAAAGCACCGGTCATTCGTTGAAAGGAAAAATGTGTGCTCCAGAATGGACAGTAGAAGATGTTGATGTATCTATGCCACCTCCTAAGACTATGCAGAGATAGAGGCAAAATGGCCTTCATCAAAATAGCTGAGTTTTTCATGTATGGAGCTCATGACAGATTTACTAAGTTGAAAGCACCGGTCATTCGTTGAAAGGAAAAATGTGTGCTCCAGAATGGACAGTAGAAGATGTTGATGTATCTATGCCAGCTCCTAAGACTATGTAGAGATAGAGGCAAAATGGCCTTCATCAAAATAGCTGAGTTTTTCATGTATGGAGCTCATGACAGATGTACTAAGTTAAAAGCACCGGTCATTCGTTGAAAGGAAAAATGTGTGCTCCAGAATGGACAGTAGAAGATGTTGATGTATCTATGCCACCTCCTAAGACTATGTAGAGATAGAGGCAAAATGGCCTTCATCAAAATAGCTGAGTTTTTCATGTATGGAGCTCATGACAGATTTACTAAGTTGAAAGCACCGGTCATTCGTTGAAAGGAAAAATGTGTGCTCCAGAATGGACAGTAGAAGATGTTGATGTATCTATGCCACCTCCTAAGACTATGTAGAGATAGAGGCAAAATGGCCTTCATCAAAATAGCTGAGTTTTTCATGTATGGAGCTCATGACAGATGTACTAAGTTAAAAGCACCGGTCATTCGTTGAAAGGAAAAATGTGTGCTCCAGAATGGACAGTAGAAGATGTTGATGTATCTATGCCACCTCCTAAGACTATGTAGAGATAGAGGCAAAATGGCCTTCATCAAAATAGCTGAGTTTTTCATGTATGGAGCTCATGACAGATTTACTAAGTTGAAAGCACCGGTCATTCGTTGAAAGGAAAAATGTGTGCTCCAGAATGGACAGTAGAAGATGTTGATGTATCTATGCCAGCTCCTAAGACTATGTAGAGATAGAGGCAAAATGGCCTTCATCAAAATAGCTGAGTTTTTCATGTATGGAGCTCATGACAGATGTACTAAGTTAAAAGCACCGGTCATTCGTTGAAAGGAAAAATGTGTGCTCCAGAATGGACAGTAGAAGATGTTGATGTATCTATGCCACCTCCTAAGACTATGCAGAGATAGAGGCAAAATGGCCTTCATCAAAATAGCTGAGTTTTTCATGTATGGAGCTCATGACAGATTTACTAAGTTGAAAGCACCGGTCATTCGTTGAAAGGAAAAATGTGTGCTCCAGAATGGACAGTAGAAGATGTTGATGTATCTATGCCAGCTCCTAAGACTATGTAGAGATAGAGGCAAAATGGCCTTCATCAAAATAGCTGAGTTTTTCATGTATGGAGCTCATGACAGATGTACTAAGTTAAAAGCACCGGTCATTCGTTGAAAGGAAAAATGTGTGCTCCAGAATGGACAGTAGAAGATGTTGATGTATCTATGCCACCTCCTAAGACTATGTAGAGATAGAGGCAAAATGGCCTTCATCAAAATAGCTGAGTTTTTCATGTATGGAGCTCATGACAGATTTACTAAGTTGAAAGCACCGGTCATTCGTTGAAAGGAAAAATGTGTGCTCCAGAATGGACAGTAGAAGATGTTGATGTATCTATGCCACCTCCTAAGACTATGTAGAGATAGAGGCAAAATGGCCTTCATCAAAATAGCTGAGTTTTTCATGTATGGAGCTCATGACAGATGTACTAAGTTAAAAGCACCGGTCATTCGTTGAAAGGAAAAATGTGTGCTCCAGAATGGACAGTAGAAGATGTTGATGTATCTATGCCACCTCCTAAGACTATGTAGAGATAGAGGCAAAATGGCCTTCATCAAAATAGCTGAGTTTTTCATGTATGGAGCTCATGACAGATTTACTAAGTTGAAAGCACCGGTCATTCGTTGAAAGGAAAAATGTGTGCTCCAGAATGGACAGTAGAAGATGTTGATGTATCTATGCCAGCTCCTAAGACTATGTAGAGATAGAGGCAAAATGGCCTTCATCAAAATAGCTGAGTTTTTCATGTATGGAGCTCATGACAGATGTACTAAGTTAAAAGCACCGGTCATTCGTTGAAAGGAAAAATGTGTGCTCCAGAATGGACAGTAGAAGATGTTGATGTATCTATGCCACCTCCTAAGACTATGCAGAGATAGAGGCAAAATGGCCTTCATCAAAATAGCTGAGTTTTTCATGTATGGAGCTCATGACAGATTTACTAAGTTAAAAGCACCGGTCATTCGTTGAAAGGAAAAATGTGTGCTCCAGAATGGACAGTAGAAGATGTTGATGTATCTATGGATGTCATAATTGAGGGTGGAATGTCCATTCATAAAGTTGCTGAGCAATTTAGGAAATCAAAAACGTACATTTTCAGACGTTTCAAAAATGTTACAGGTACATCAATCATATTAGGTCAAAAACTGGGAATGATGTTGGAGAAATTCTGTCGATAAGGACGAGTTCAAAATCCGAAAACTGAATTCTAAAAAGGCACAAACAGTAAAGGTCTAAGAAGTCACCTTTCAAATAATCTCTAGAATATGAAAATGAAATAAAGAAAATAATGCTCGCATTTGATAAAAAGGGCAAGGGAAAAGTAAAACAGATGAAAGGATAATGCCGTACAGAAAGTTATGATTATGTGTTCAAAAAAAAAGTACTGTCCAGGTAACGGATGAATAATAATAATGATGTCAACCATTCTAGAGAATAGAGTAACCCTGAATGTATTTGTAGTGTTGAGAGGTTTTTAGCACAACTATTTTTCATTTTACTTGTCGAGAAATGAGAAAATGAAACAAAATTTTTGCATCTCGTGATGTATCGAAGATCATCCTGTATAAAAACCAGTCGCTCTGATATCTAGATTTCGTGATGGATAAAAATATACTTAGTTGGAAAAACTTTCAACGGACCTTGAGATCTTGAAGTTTCGTCATATATTATCACATTTTTCGATACCACTAAAAAAACTCAATTTGCAAAAAACCTAAAATATCTTCCGTCAATCACTGATCTCAGTGGCTCATTTGAACTGGAGTGTGAGACTGGTGTTATGCTAATATTTGAACTATTTGAGTGACAGCCGGTTTCAATCATTCTTTTATATATGTAAATCCAGTCGTTAACTTTTTTTTACATACAGTGTTGGTCAAATGTGAGGATCCGATAATTTTTGTTACAGTTATGTACTCCGGACCTCTTGTTAAGTAAGTATACACATATTTTTTTAATATGATGAGCACTTCAGTATTTTAAGGTGTATCGAAAGATGTGCTGGAAATTTAAGGAGAAACACGTAATTTCCCTCGGCTTGCACGATATTTTGCAATTGACACCAGTATTTTGAAAACACTTTTTACAAGTGTATCAAACAATGTTTTTTGATATGGAAGTATATTCAAAAAACACAGGACATATTTTAACATTCATGGTATACGGTTGGTGGTCAGTGCCGTCACAGTTTGTGTATAGTCCTTGGCCTGATGGTTTGAATTCCGGCCAGGTTTCGGAATAAAGACCACGTTCACAATTTTTTCTAAGACCACATGGAAAAGCAACGTATATCGCACTGGAAAGAGGCTTATATCACAAGCGTGCGAAATATTTTTTGCACAGGCGCGGAAAGTAACTTTCCGCACGCTTCGTTAGCTCAGTTAGTAAAGCAGTGAGACGTATTGGCTTTTGACGAAGAACACCAGCGGAGGAGGCTGTCAGCGCCCCCTGATCGGGGGCCCTAGGCACCACTTGGCACAAGCGCTCGCCCTCCTCCCCAGCAATGGGGTGGAGGGGGAGGCGGCTCTAGGTGCGTCCGTATCTCATTCCCCAACGTCCCAGCCTATGTGAGGCGAAGAAAGAAGGGCATGTAAATACGTTATGACCTGTAGAAATTTATGGAAATGTTAGACGCAATTTTAGAAAATATATTTTTATTTATTTATTTTTTTTTTGACGAAGAGTACGCGGGTTCGATCCTCTCCCGCGGATACTTTTTTTTCATTATGATATTGAAAAAAATTACACTTTTCAAATAGATTTCTTCAAATATTTTGTATTTAAAAGTAATTATTGAAAATAAATGAAGTCAGAATGGGTCTCAGTCGGACTATTCATTCGATTTTCTTGGACACATGTCAATATCATCCAGGTATATTTCTCGTAGTTTGATTTAACCAAATATCCATTTAAAACCATTCTGAATCATCGAAATAAATCAAGGAATTTTCAAAATTCATGTTTATTTTCTTTAAATAGTTTCGTATATCAAATCTCTACTCTAGTCAGGCAATCTTGTAATCGTCTTGTTAGTTATTTATTGTATATAAGAAGCAGGCTTTGAAAAATGTGTGTGAAACGTCAAAATATTTTTATACATTATTTGGTGAAATTATTATGTGGTCGTAGGAAAAATAGCGTACATTACTCGTGCAAAAGTGACTGTTGTGATTTCCGCCTCGTGCCACAATACTTCCCACTCGTGTGTCACTTTCCGCACTAGTAGTGTAATATACTATTCCAAGTTTGTGGTAGTCAAACAAATGCTGTACAGTCTGCATAGTTCTGGTGCTAGATCCTCAATTCCCTACTGCAGTAGAACAGGAAATATTCCATCAGGTCGAGGCAATTTATATGGGTTGAAAGAGTTTATTACTTTCGGGTAAGTTACGATCATTTGCCACCTCCCAGTCAGCCCTGTTCGCCCTGAGTTGGTGGTTGACGGGGTGTCATTGATGATATATTTGCGACTATAGTCGATCCTGGAAAATGTGTGTCGAGCAGTAGCTCAATTGTTTCTTTCTCAGTATTTGTGTAAGCTGATTACTCTGATCATTGATTATTTTTTTCTATTCGATTATTTTTCATACTGTGCAAAAATTATTTACCCTTTACATTGGTGTTTGAAACTGACGTTTTTCACATTATCATGACAACTAGAAAATTTAACACTACTTCCTATTGTCGGAAAATATTTATTCCATACGACAAATTTTTTCTTTGGAAAAGTTTATGAATGGAACTTTTTGGACAAATTACTCAGGACAGTTTGTCAAAAAAGTAAAGAATACAGTTTCTGCACATAAAGGGTTTCGCCCATTTGTCATTTACGTCGTTTGCATCAATAATAGAACGCACCGTTATCCTTTTTGCGCTAGAACGAGTAAGTGCTATTCGCAACATTTCGGCACCAAAACTAATTCAGACAAATCATCGACAACAACGATATATATCCGCCGGTAGGTGTAAGATGATAAATAGTCCATCCAGTTTCGTAACATATTTCATTCCGTATTTCGGACGTTAAGCCAAAGGTGAAAAGAAGCGGCTCGAACAAACGGTCAAATCTGATAGTAGTTATAAACAGTAATGCGAAACAAAAAAAAAGCCTTCGGTCTTAGGGCCCGTGACGGGATCTAGTCGGCTGTCCGACAAGTTAGTCTACAATTCTGAGGCACTTGTCTTGTAAAAGGTCTCGCGACTCTCAACGGTCTAGCTGGCCCATACCTAGAAACCTGATTTTTTCGAATTACCCGGGTCACCTTCTAACGTTTCAAACCATAAAAAAGTATCTATCATCGCCGTTGGAGTTGTTGGGAGTTTTCGAAATAATTAGACTAACGATTCGGAATGAAAGGAATTTGTTACAAAGGAATATTGAACGGAAAGAGGGCAGTGGTAGTACACAAAAATCAGTGACTGCATTGATTTGTACAGGGTGTCATATTTGAAAGGTCAAACTTGAATACCTAATAAATTGAGGAATGTCCCCACTTCTTCAAAACACTTCATTACTATATCCGACGTTCATTACGTTTGATGACTATTTAGTTTCTGTTGAGGTTATATTCATCTTATAAAAAAATTAAAGAATCGAGATTTTTATTTCATATGATTTAATCAATCAATAAATATACTTTATTGACCAAGAACAAAATATTCTCATCGACAAAGCGTCCTATAAACTAAAAAATAAGGTATGTTTATATGAAACAAAGTTGACAATTACCAGAAAAATTATAATTTGTAGATAGTCACAAAAATTGTTCGATTTTTCAAAAAATTACAAACGTACTTTATATCTCGATGAGCTGATTCCGAATTATACCAATAATCGATGAAGAATTGACATAATTTCAGAAAATCGTAAAAATGCAAATATCCACAAAATCAACATTTTATAAGTGCAATGGCGTTTTAATTCGAAAATACGAGCTACTTTAGCATCTTCACAGACGACGGAATTCAAGTAATGCAATATTAGATATTGAAGGAAACTGCATTTTTGAAACTTTACATATTTTATTTCAAAATATTGCCAAGAACCCTCCGAAATCCGAATTGAAATAAAAATTGGAGGAATTTTTCAAAAAATTCATCTAGACGAGCTGATTATAGGTTCATTATACACAAAAATTGGCAGGAAAGTATCCCTTTCTACTCCAGATGCACTTTTCAACTCGCGAACGGTTGAAGATAGAACAATTCTGCGAAGGCCAATCGATTCAGAATGATGAAATTAGTATACGCTGTGAATTTCAAGTCAATCGATGTATAACAAAATTATTCGAAAAATCGAAAAAAGTCGAAAGGGGTAGACCCCTAAAAATCGTGAAAAATACAAAATCGTCAGATCACTTTAAATTCGCACTATATACGCAAAATTTCATGCTGATTCTGAAAAAGTATGATTTGTATACGCTCTGATGCAGGGTTTAGCATAAAAAAGGAATAAAACGTCAAACATTTCTTCGCACGATAATATTTTTGAAACTATTCATATTTATTTTTCAAAAAGTTGCCAGGAACTCCCAAACGATTCCGAATTGAAATTAAAATTGCCGGAATTTTCAAAAATTTCATTCAGACGAGCTGATTCTGCATTATACACAAAACTTGGCAGAAAAATATGCCTTTCCACTCCAGATGCACTTTTCAACTCGCGAACGGTTGAAGATAGAACAATTCTGCGAAGGCCAATCGATTCAGAATGATGAAATTAGTATACGCTGTGAATTTCAAGTCAATCGATGTATAACAAAATTATTCGAAAAATCGAAAAAAGTCGAAAGGGGTAGACCCCTAAAAATCGTGAAAAATACAAAATCGTCAGATTACTTTAAATTCGCACTATATACGCAAAATTTCATGCTGATTCTGAAAAAGTATGATTTGTATACGCTCTGATGCAAGGTTGAGCATAAAAAAAGGAATGAAACGTCAAACATTTCTTCGCACGATAACATTTTTGAAAATATTCATATTTATTTTTCAAAAAGTTGCCAGGAACTCCCAAACGATTCCGAATTGAAATTAAAATTGCCGGAATTTTCAAAAATTTCATTCAGACGAGCTGATTCTGCATTATACACAAAAATTGGCAGAAAAATATGCCTTTCCACTCCAGATGCACTTTTCAACTCGCGAACGGTTGAAGATAGAACAATTCTGCGAAGGCCAATCGATTCAGAATGATGAAATTAGTATACGCTGTGAATTTCAAGTCAATCGATGTATAACAAAATTATTCGAAAAATCGAAAAAAGTCGAAAGGGGTAGACCCCTAAAAATCGTGAAAAATACAAAATCGTCAGATTACTTTAAATTCGCACTATATACGCAAAATTTCATGCTGATTCTGAAAAAGTATGAATTGTATATGCTCAGATGCAAGGTTTAGCATAAAAACGGATTTAAACGTCAAAAATTCCTTGGCATGATCGAATTTTCGAAAATATTTTTTTTCTATTTTCAAAACAATTGCAAACGTCCTCCAAATGTATCTTAATGAGTTGATTCCGAATCATACAGCAAAAATTAATTTCTATGACGAATTGACAAAATTTCAGAAAATGTTTTCTTGCAAAAATGCAAATATCCACAAAATTATTATTTTATAAGTGGAGTGGCGTTTTAATTCAGGAATACGAGCTGATTCAGCATTTTTAGGATATTTCAAACATATTTTGTTTCTAATTTTCGAGCTGGACGTTGTGCATTAGGTTTACTTTTGGAATATTGACAAACAAGTGAAGAATTTTGCATCGCCCGTTAAACATCTATAGAATTTGCAAAAGATTAAAAAATGTGTGTTGATTCTTTCACAACTAAGTTCCTAAAACTGTTAGTATGAAGAAGGATTTGATGTCAATTTATTAACAAACATGTTCAAATTCAAATTTGGGACCAACTAAAATTGATAATGTCAACAAAATTCAACAAACAATATTTAATATCTAGGTATGATAATTGACAGAGATCTCAAATGGATGAGCTTGTTATCAATGATCAAGTTTCTTAAACAATTACTGAAAATTCCTCAACTGAAAATGCTTTTTACTCACTTATACAAAGACAACTGGGCTATGGTATTCTTGGATGAGGGAGTGTGAAAAATAATTATTTAAAGCCTTCAGAAAATCTCCAAATTTATGTCAAGCTGATTCCGAATTACATAAATCAATTTGACGGGAAAGTACCCCATACCACATGGGCATTTCTTGATATCTCTATTTATTTCCGAAGTATTCCCAGTGGCAACTTTCAAATTCAACACACTGTATTTCAAACCTTATCTCTTTGCACAATCTAAGTTCATACTTTTATTTTCATTCGTCGGTTTTCCTGCTGTTCGTGTTCGATAAGGCCAAGTCAATCAGCCGAAGGACTCAATAATTATCTTTACCCACGACCACAAATGGACTATTCATACTGGAATAATTATCATGAAGGTGAATTCCATTGCATACTTGGTTTTCCGTTCGTTCAAAATAGAAGATGCATAACCTCCCAGCTTCGATTTATATGACCCACATCAGAAACGAGCTAGAGAACTACTTCCTAGTATGTAGATATTCACTTTGTCAGTGACAATCTCGCCTAGAAGTAGCAAAGTATGTCATCTTCTCAAGAGCTCCCGTATCAAGAAAGGATTTAGAGATAAGTTTCCACCACCATAACCGAGAGGCGCTACTGCATAAGCTTTTCTCTTTCTGTTGTCAGTGGGACTGATCATAAGAGTTCACACACCTATAAACTAGTGCCGATAAGTTTCGAAACTTGTGTGTGTCGTCAGTATTATTTTTGATTTAGGTATGAAACAGATATACCAATTTCAATGGTCATAGAGGGCAGTAGTTGTTTTCTGTTAATGACTTTCCAACGAATATAACTTATGCAGAGGTTGAAGCGGAAGACTGGATTATTATAACATTTTAATGAACTTCCAAATACTTAATAATATGAAGAATATGAAGCTTGAGGTCGAAATGATGATCTACAAGCAAATCATTCTGCCGGCGATGTTGAACGCTTACCCAGCGTTCTGCAGCCCAAGACTCCCTTCATGAGGTTGAACAGGATGCAGATCAAGGCAGAATACTCCGTACCATCACCAAAAGTGTCAGGTACGTTCGATTGGATGCGCTGCGTGAGCTTGCTGGCGTCGACTCCATCCCGATACATGTTAAAAACCTGCCAGAGAAATTCTACAAGTTCCACCTCCCCTAGAGTACCTTACCAGGCTCAGAATTCATGATAATCAGCCCCACAAACACGGCGGGCTGATATATAAATGAGAAGGGTTCAATAGAAAACAACTCGTTAGCTGAAACGCGAAGTACTTCGACACAGTTTTTTACATCAGCCTTTCCCGAGGTTAGCTCAGAGTACCTCAGAGTAAACTTAGATGATGCAGAATCTACACTGAATGCTAACGAACAACATAAGCTCTGCAGGAGGCATGGATTATTTGAAGATCAACTGAACTCCTCTGACGCCCCTACAATGACTTCTGATGATGAGAAGTTGTAATTTGGACATTAACGAATGTCTTTTGACCTCATACAATGCGAGCCGACTCGAATTCAATTTTTGAGATCAGTTTAAAATACTCGAAGATCAGCTGAACTTCTCTGACGCCCCTACAATGACTTCTGATGATGAGAAGTTGTAATTTGGACATAAACAAATGTCTTCTGACCTCATAAAATGCGAGCCGACTTGAATTCAATTTTTGAGATCAGTTCAAGATGTTCGAAGATCGGCTGAACTTGTCTGACGCCCCTACAATGACTTCTGATGATGAGAAGTTGTTATTTGGACATGAACGGAAGTCTTCTGACCTCATACAATGCAAGCCGACTCGAATTCAAATTTTGAGATCAGTTCAAAATATTCGAAGATCGGCTGAACTTCTCTGACGCCCCTACAATGATTTCTGATGATGAGAAGTTGTAATTTGGATATAAACGGATGTCTTCTGACCTCATACAATGCGAGCCGACTCGAATTCAAATTTTGAGATCAGTTCAAAATATTCGAAGATCGGCTGAACTTCTGTGACGCCCCTACAATGATTTCTGTTGATGAGAAGTTGTAATTTGGACGTAAACGGATGTTTTCTGACCCCATTCAATGCGAACCGACTCGAATTCAATTTTTGAGATCAGTTTAAAATACTCGAAGATCAGCTGAACTTCTCTGACGCCCCTACAATGACTTCTGATGATGAGAAGTTGTAATTTGGACATAAACAAATGTCTTCTGACCTAATAAAATGCGAGCCGACTTGAATTCAATTTTTGAGATCAGTTCAAGATGTTCGAAGATCGGCTGAACTTGTCTGACGCCCCTACAATGACTTCTGATGATGAGAAGTTGTTATTTGGACATGAACGGAAGTCTTCTGACCTCATACAATGCAAGCCGACTCGAATTCAAATTTTGAGATCAGTTCAAAATATTCGAAGATCGGCTGAACTTCTCTGACGCCCCTACAATGATTTCTGATGATGAGAAGTTGTAATTTGGATATAAACGGATGTCTTCTGACCTCATACAATGCGAGCCGACTCGAATTCAAATTTTGAGATCAGTTCAAAATATTCGAAGATCGGCTGAACTTCTGTGACGCCCCTACAATGATTTCTGTTGATGAGAAGTTGTAATTTGGACGTAAACGGATGTTTTCTGACCCCATTCAATGCGAACCGACTCGAATTCAATTTTTGGGATCAGTTCAAAATATTCGAAGATCGGCTGAACTTCTCTGATGCCCCTACAATGACTTCTGATGATGAGAAGTTGTAATTTGGACATAAACGGATGGCTTCTGACCTCATACAATGCAAGCCGACTCGAATTCAAATTTTGAGATCATTTCAAAATATTCGAAGATCGAGTGAACTTCTCTGACGCCCCTACAAGAATTCTGATGATGAGAAGTTGTAATTTGGACATAAACAGATGTCTTCTGACCACATACAATGCGAGCCGACTCGAATTCAATTTTTGAGATCAGTTCAAAATATTCGAAGATAGGCAGAACTTCTCTGACGCCCCTACAATGATTTCTGATGATGAGATACTGTAATTTGGATATAAACGGATGTCTTCTGAACTCATACAATGCGAGCCGACTCGAATTGAAATTTTGAGATCCGTTCAAAATATTCGAAGATCGGCTGAACTTCTCTGATGCCCCTACAATGACTTCTGATGATGAGAAGTTGTAATTTGGACATAAACGAATGTCTTCTGACCTCATACAATGCGACCCGATTCGAATTCAATTATTGAGATCAGTTCAAAATATTCGAAGATCGGCTGAACTTCTCTGACGCCGCTACAATAACTTCTCATGATGAGAAGTTGTAGTTTGGACATGAACAGATGTCTTCTGACCGCATACAATGCGAGCCGACTCGAATTCAATTTTTGAGATCAGTTCAAAATATTCGAAGATCGGCTGAACTTCTCTGACGCCCCTACAATGACTTCTGATGATGCGAAGTTGTAATTTGGACATAAACAAATGTCTTCTGACCTCATAAAATGCGAGCCGAGTTGAATTCAATTTTTGAGATCAGTTCAAGATGTTCGAAGATCGGCTGAACTTGTCTGACGCCCCTACAATGACTTCTGATGATGAGAAGTTGTTATTTGGACATGAACGGAAGTCTTCTGACCTCATACAATGCAAGCCGACTCGAATTCAAATTTTGAGATCAGTTCAAAATATTCGAAGATCGGCTGAACTTCTCTGACGCCCCTACAATGATTTCTGATGATGAGAAGTTGTAATTTGGATATAAACGGATGTCTTCTGACCTCATACAATGCGAGCCGACTCGAATTCAAATTTTGAGATCAGTTCAAAATATTCGAAGATCGGCTGAACTTCTGTGACGCCCCTACAATGATTTCTGTTGATGAGAAGTTGTAATTTGGACGTAAACGGATGTTTTCTGACCCCATTCAATGCGAACCGACTCGAATTCAATTTTTGAGATCAGTTCAAAATATTCGAAGATCGGCTGAACTTCTCTGATGCCCCTACAATGACTTCTGATGATGAGAAGTTGTAATTTGGACATAAACGGATGGCTTCTGACCTCATACAATGCAAGCCGACTCGAATTCAAATTTTGAGAACATTTCAAAATATTCGAAGATCGAGTGAACTTCTCTGACGCCCCTACAAGAATTCTGATGATGAGAAGTTGTAATTTGGACATAAACAGATGTCTTCTGACCGCATACAATGCGAGCCGACTCGAATTCAATTTTTGAGATCAGTTCAAAATATTCGAAGATAGGCAGAACTTCTCTGACGCCCCTACAATGATTTCTGATGATGAGATACTGTAATTTGGATATAAACGGATGTCTTCTGAACTCATACAATGCGAGCCGACTCGAATTGAAATTTTGAGATCCGTTCAAAATATTCGAAGATCGGCTGAACTTCTCTGATGCCCCTACAATGACTTCTGATGATGAGAAGTTGTAATTCGGACATGAACGGATGTCTTCTGACCTCATACAATGCAAGCCGACTCCAATTCAAATTTTGAGATCATTTCAAAATATTCGAAGATCGAGTGAACTTCTCTGACGCCCCTACAAGACTTCTGATGATGAGAAGTTGTAATTTGGACATAAACAGATGTCTTCTGGCCTCATACAATGCGAGCCGACTCGAATTCAATTTTTGAGATCAGTTCAAAATATTCGAAGATCGGCAGAACTTCTCTGACGCCCCTACAATGACTTCTGATGATGAGAAGTTGTAATTTGGACATAAACAAATGTCTTCTGACCTAATAAAATGCGAGCCGACTTGAATTCAATTTTTGAGATCAGTTCAAGATGTTCGAAGATCGGCTGAACTTGTCTGACGCCCCTACAATGACTTCTGATGATGAGAAGTTGTTATTTGGACATGAACGGAAGTCTTCTGACCTCATACAATGCAAGCCGACTCGAATTCAAATTTTGAGATCAGTTCAAAATATTCGAAGATCGGCTGAACTTCTCTGACGCCGCTACAATAACTTCTCATGATGAGAAGTTGTAGTTTGGACATGAACAGATGTCTTCTGACCGCATACAATGCGAGCCGACTCGAATTCAATTTTTGAGATCAGTTCAAAATATTCGAAGATCGGCTGAACTTCTCTGACGCCCCTACAATGACTTCTGATGATGAGAAGTTGTAATTTGGACAGGAATGAATGTCTCCTGACCTCATACAATGCGAGCCGACTCGAATTCAATTTTTGAGATCAGTTCAAAATATTCGAAGATCGGCTGAACTTCTCTGACGCCCCCAAAATGACTTCTGATGATGAGAAGTTTCAATTTGGACATAAACGGATGGCTTCTGACCTCATACAATGCGAGCCGACTCGAATTCAATTTTTGAGATCAGTTCAAATTATTCGAAGATCGGCTGAACTTTTCTGATGCCCCTACAATGACTACTGATGATAAGAAGTTGTAATTTTGACAGAAATGAATGTCTTCTGACCTTATACAATGCGAGCCGACTCGAATTCAAATTTTGAGATCAGTTCAAAATATTCGAAGATCGGCTGAACTTCTCTGACGCCCCTACAATGATTTCTGATGATGAGAAGTTGTAATTTGGACATAAACGAATGTCTTCTGACCTCATACAATGCAAGCCGACTCGAATTCAAATTTTGAGATCAGTTCAAAATATTCGAAGATCGGCTGAACTTCTCTGACGCCCCTACAATGATTTCTGATGATGAGTAGTTGTAATTTGGATGTAAACGGATGTCTTCTGACCTCATACAATGCGAGCCGACTCGAATTCAAATTTTGAGATCAGTTCAAAATATTCGAAGATCGGCTGAACTTCTCTGACGCCCCTACAATGATTTCTGATGATGAGAAGTTGTAATTTATACATAAACAGATGTGTTCTGACCGCATCCAACGCGAGCCGACTCGAATTTGATTTTTGAGATCAGTTCAGAATATTCGAAGATTGGCTGAACTTCTCTGACGCCCCCAAAATGACTTCTGATGATGAGAAGTTTCAATTTGGACATAAACGGATGGCTTCTGACCTCATACAATGCGAGCCGAGCCGACTCGAATTAAATTTTTGAGATCAGTTCAAATTATTCGAAGATCGGCTGAACTTCTCTGATGCCCCTACAATGACTTCTGATGATGAGAAGTTGTAATTTTGACAGAAATGAATGTCTTCTGACCTTATACAATGCGAGCCGACTCGAATTTAAATTTTGAAACCAGTTTAAAATATTCGAAGATCGGCTGAACTTCTCTGACGCCCCTACAATGATTTCTGATGATGAGAAGTTGTAATTTGGACATAAACGGATGTCTTCTGACCTCATACAATGCAAGCCGACTCGAATTCAAATTTTGAGATTAGTTCAAAATATTCGAAGATCGGCTGAACTTCTCTGACGCCCCTACAATGATTTCTGATGATGAGAAGTTGTAATTTGGACATAAACGAATGGCTTCTGTTCTCATACAATGCAAGCCGACTCGAATTCAAATTTTGAGATTAGTTCAAAATATTCGAAGATCGGCTGAATTTCTCTGACGCCCCTACAATGATTTCTGATGATGAGAAGTTGTAATTTGGACATAAACGGATGTCTTCTGACCTCATACAATGCAAGCCGACTCGAATTCAAATTTTGAGATTAGTTCAAAATATTCGAAGATCGGCTGAACTTCTCTGACGCCCCTACAATGATTTCTGATGATGAGAAGTTGTAATTTGGACATAAACGGATGTCTTCTGACCTCATACAATGCAAGCCGACTCGAATTCAAATTTTGAGATTAGTTCAAAATATTCGAAGATCGGCTGAACTTCTCTGACGCCCCTACAATGATTTCTGATGATGAGAAGTTGTAATTTGGACATAAACGGATGTCTTCTGACCTCATACAATGCAAGCCGACTCGAATTCAAATTTTGAGATTAGTTCAAAATATTCGAAGATCGGCTGAACTTCTCTGACGCCCCTACAATGATTTCTGATGATGAGAAGTTGTAATTTGGACATAAACGAATGGCTTCTGTTCTCATACAATGCAAGCCGACTCGAATTCAAATTTTGAGATTAGTTCAAAATATTCGAAGATCGGCTGAATTTCTCTGACGCCCCTACAATGATTTCTGATGATGAGAAGTTGTAATTTGGACATAAACGGATGTCTTCTGACCTCATACAATGCAAGCCGACTCGAATTCAAATTTTGAGATTAGTTCAAAATATTCGAAGATCGGCTGAACTTCTCTGACGCCCCTACAATGATTTCTGATGATGAGAAGTTGTAATTTGGACATAAACGGATGTCTTCTGACCTCATACAATGCAAGCCGACTCGAATTCAAATTTTGAGATTAGTTCAAAATATTCGAAGATCGGCTGAACTTCTCTGACGCCCCTACAATGATTTCTGATGATGAGAAGTTGTAATTTGGACATAAACGGATGTCTTCTGACCTCATACAATGCAAGCCGACTCGAATTCAATTTTTGAGATCAGTTCAAAATATTCGAAGATCGGCTGAACTTCTCTGACGCCCCCAAAATGACTTCTGATGATGAGAAGTTTCAATTTGGACATAAACGGATGGCTTCTGACCTCATACAATGCGAGCCGACTCGAATTCAATTTTTGAGATCAGTTCAAATTATTCGAAGATCGGCTGAACTTTTCTGATGCCCCTACAATGACTACTGATGATAAGAAGTTGTAATTTTGACAGAAATGAATGTCTTCTGACCTTATACAATGCGAGCCGACTCGAATTCAAATTTTGAGATCAGTTCAAAATATTCGAAGATCGGCTGAACTTCTCTGACGCCCCTACAATGATTTCTGATGATGAGAAGTTGTAATTTGGACATAAACGAATGTCTTCTGACCTCATACAATGCAAGCCGACTCGAATTCAAATTTTGAGATCAGTTCAAAATATTCGAAGATCGGCTGAACTTCTCTGACGCCCCTACAATGATTTCTGATGATGAGTAGTTGTAATTTGGATGTAAACGGATGTCTTCTGACCTCATACAATGCGAGCCGACTCGAATTCAAATTTTGAGATCAGTTCAAAATATTCGAAGATCGGCTGAACTTCTCTGACGCCCCTACAATGATTTCTGATGATGAGAAGTTGTAATTTGGACGTAAACGGATGTTTTCTGACCCCATTCAATGCGAACCGACTCGAATTCAATTTTTGGGATCAGTTCAAAATATTCGAAGATCGGCTGAACTTCTCTGATGCCCCTACAATGACTTCTGATGATGAGAAGTTGTAATTTGGACATAAACGGATGGCTTCTGACCTCATACAATGCAAGCCGACTCGAATTCAAATTTTGAGATCATTTCAAAATATTCGAAGATCGAGTGAACTTCTCTGACGCCCCTACAAGAATTCTGATGATGAGAAGTTGTAATTTGGACATAAACAGATGTCTTCTGACCACATACAATGCGAGCCGACTCGAATTCAATTTTTGAGATCAGTTCAAAATATTCGAAGATAGGCAGAACTTCTCTGACGCCCCTACAATGATTTCTGATGATGAGATACTGTAATTTGGATATAAACGGATGTCTTCTGAACTCATACAATGCGAGCCGACTCGAATTGAAATTTTGAGATCCGTTCAAAATATTCGAAGATCGGCTGAACTTCTCTGATGCCCCTACAATGACTTCTGATGATGAGAAGTTGTAATTTGGACATAAACGAATGTCTTCTGACCTCATACAATGCGACCCGATTCGAATTCAATTATTGAGATCAGTTCAAAATATTCGAAGATCGGCTGAACTTCTCTGACGCCGCTACAATAACTTCTCATGATGAGAAGTTGTAGTTTGGACATGAACAGATGTCTTCTGACCGCATACAATGCGAGCCGACTCGAATTCAATTTTTGAGATCAGTTCAAAATATTCGAAGATCGGCTGAACTTCTCTGACGCCCCTACAATGACTTCTGATGATGCGAAGTTGTAATTTGGACATAAACAAATGTCTTCTGACCTCATAAAATGCGAGCCGAGTTGAATTCAATTTTTGAGATCAGTTCAAGATGTTCGAAGATCGGCTGAACTTGTCTGACGCCCCTACAATGACTTCTGATGATGAGAAGTTGTTATTTGGACATGAACGGAAGTCTTCTGACCTCATACAATGCAAGCCGACTCGAATTCAAATTTTGAGATCAGTTCAAAATATTCGAAGATCGGCTGAACTTCTCTGACGCCCCTACAATGATTTCTGATGATGAGAAGTTGTAATTTGGATATAAACGGATGTCTTCTGACCTCATACAATGCGAGCCGACTCGAATTCAAATTTTGAGATCAGTTCAAAATATTCGAAGATCGGCTGAACTTCTGTGACGCCCCTACAATGATTTCTGTTGATGAGAAGTTGTAATTTGGACGTAAACGGATGTTTTCTGACCCCATTCAATGCGAACCGACTCGAATTCAATTTTTGAGATCAGTTCAAAATATTCGAAGATCGGCTGAACTTCTCTGATGCCCCTACAATGACTTCTGATGATGAGAAGTTGTAATTTGGACATAAACGGATGGCTTCTGACCTCATACAATGCAAGCCGACTCGAATTCAAATTTTGAGAACATTTCAAAATATTCGAAGATCGAGTGAACTTCTCTGACGCCCCTACAAGAATTCTGATGATGAGAAGTTGTAATTTGGACATAAACAGATGTCTTCTGACCGCATACAATGCGAGCCGACTCGAATTCAATTTTTGAGATCAGTTCAAAATATTCGAAGATAGGCAGAACTTCTCTGACGCCCCTACAATGATTTCTGATGATGAGATACTGTAATTTGGATATAAACGGATGTCTTCTGAACTCATACAATGCGAGCCGACTCGAATTGAAATTTTGAGATCCGTTCAAAATATTCGAAGATCGGCTGAACTTCTCTGATGCCCCTACAATGACTTCTGATGATGAGAAGTTGTAATTCGGACATGAACGGATGTCTTCTGACCTCATACAATGCAAGCCGACTCCAATTCAAATTTTGAGATCATTTCAAAATATTCGAAGATCGAGTGAACTTCTCTGACGCCCCTACAAGACTTCTGATGATGAGAAGTTGTAATTTGGACATAAACAGATGTCTTCTGGCCTCATACAATGCGAGCCGACTCGAATTCAATTTTTGAGATCAGTTCAAAATATTCGAAGATCGGCAGAACTTCTCTGACGCCCCTACAATGACTTCTGATGATGAGAAGTTGTAATTTGGACATAAACAAATGTCTTCTGACCTAATAAAATGCGAGCCGACTTGAATTCAATTTTTGAGATCAGTTCAAGATGTTCGAAGATCGGCTGAACTTGTCTGACGCCCCTACAATGACTTCTGATGATGAGAAGTTGTTATTTGGACATGAACGGAAGTCTTCTGACCTCATACAATGCAAGCCGACTCGAATTCAAATTTTGAGATCAGTTCAAAATATTCGAAGATCGGCTGAACTTCTCTGACGCCGCTACAATAACTTCTCATGATGAGAAGTTGTAGTTTGGACATGAACAGATGTCTTCTGACCGCATACAATGCGAGCCGACTCGAATTCAATTTTTGAGATCAGTTCAAAATATTCGAAGATCGGCTGAACTTCTCTGACGCCCCTACAATGACTTCTGATGATGAGAAGTTGTAATTTGGACAGGAATGAATGTCTCCTGACCTCATACAATGCGAGCCGACTCGAATTCAATTTTTGAGATCAGTTCAAAATATTCGAAGATCGGCTGAACTTCTCTGACGCCCCCAAAATGACTTCTGATGATGAGAAGTTTCAATTTGGACATAAACGGATGGCTTCTGACCTCATACAATGCGAGCCGACTCGAATTCAATTTTTGAGATCAGTTCAAATTATTCGAAGATCGGCTGAACATTTCTGATGCCCCTACAATGACTACTGATGATAAGAAGTTGTAATTTTGACAGAAATGAATGTCTTCTGACCTTATACAATGCGAGCCGACTCGAATTCAAATTTTGAGATCAGTTCAAAATATTCGAAGATCGGCTGAACTTCTCTGACGCCCCTACAATGATTTCTGATGATGAGAAGTTGTAATTTGGACATAAACGAATGTCTTCTGACCTCATACAATGCAAGCCGACTCGAATTCAAATTTTGAGATCAGTTCAAAATATTCGAAGATCGGCTGAACTTCTCTGACGCCCCTACAATGATTTCTGATGATGAGTAGTTGTAATTTGGATGTAAACGGATGTCTTCTGACCTCATACAATGCGAGCCGACTCGAATTCAAATTTTGAGATCAGTTCAAAATATTCGAAGATCGGCTGAACTTCTCTGACGCCCCTACAATGATTTCTGATGATGAGAAGTTGTAATTTATACATAAACAGATGTGTTCTGACCGCATCCAACGCGAGCCGACTCGAATTTGATTTTTGAGATCAGTTCAGAATATTCGAAGATTGGCTGAACTTCTCTGACGCCCCCAAAATGACTTCTGATGATGAGAAGTTTCAATTTGGACATAAACGGATGGCTTCTGACCTCATACAATGCGAGCCGAGCCGACTCGAATTAAATTTTTGAGATCAGTTCAAATTATTCGAAGATCGGCTGAACTTCTCTGATGCCCCTACAATGACTTCTGATGATGAGAAGTTGTAATTTTGACAGAAATGAATGTCTTCTGACCTTATACAATGCGAGCCGACTCGAATTTAAATTTTGAAACCAGTTTAAAATATTCGAAGATCGGCTGAACTTCTCTGACGCCCCTACAATGATTTCTGATGATGAGAAGTTGTAATTTGGACATAAACGGATGTCTTCTGACCTCATACAATGCAAGCCGACTCGAATTCAAATTTTGAGATTAGTTCAAAATATTCGAAGATCGGCTGAACTTCTCTGACGCCCCTACAATGATTTCTGATGATGAGAAGTTGTAATTTGGACATAAACGAATGGCTTCTGTTCTCATACAATGCAAGCCGACTCGAATTCAAATTTTGAGATTAGTTCAAAATATTCGAAGATCGGCTGAATTTCTCTGACGCCCCTACAATGATTTCTGATGATGAGAAGTTGTAATTTGGACATAAACGGATGTCTTCTGACCTCATACAATGCAAGCCGACTCGAATTCAAATTTTGAGATTAGTTCAAAATATTCGAAGATCGGCTGAACTTCTCTGACGCCCCTACAATGATTTCTGATGATGAGAAGTTGTAATTTGGACATAAACGGATGTCTTCTGACCTCATACAATGCAAGCCGACTCGAATTCAAATTTTGAGATTAGTTCAAAATATTCGAAGATCGGCTGAACTTCTCTGACGCCCCTACAATGATTTCTGATGATGAGAAGTTGTAATTTGGACATAAACGGATGTCTTCTGACCTCATACAATGCAAGCCGACTCGAATTCAAATTTTGAGATTAGTTCAAAATATTCGAAGATCGGCTGAACTTCTCTGACGCCCCTACAATGATTTCTGATGATGAGAAGTTGTAATTTGGACATAAACGAATGGCTTCTGTTCTCATACAATGCAAGCCGACTCGAATTCAAATTTTGAGATTAGTTCAAAATATTCGAAGATCGGCTGAATTTCTCTGACGCCCCTACAATGATTTCTGATGATGAGAAGTTGTAATTTGGACATAAACGGATGTCTTCTGACCTCATACAATGCAAGCCGACTCGAATTCAAATTTTGAGATTAGTTCAAAATATTCGAAGATCGGCTGAACTTCTCTGACGCCCCTACAATGATTTCTGATGATGAGAAGTTGTAATTTGGACATAAACGGATGTCTTCTGACCTCATACAATGCAAGCCGACTCGAATTCAAATTTTGAGATTAGTTCAAAATATTCGAAGATCGGCTGAACTTCTCTGACGCCCCTACAATGATTTCTGATGATGAGAAGTTGTAATTTGGACATAAACGGATGTCTTCTGACCTCATACAATGCAAGCCGACTCGAATTCAATTTTTGAGATCAGTTCAAAATATTCGAAGATCGGCTGAACTTCTCTGACGCCCCCAAAATGACTTCTGATGATGAGAAGTTTCAATTTGGACATAAACGGATGGCTTCTGACCTCATACAATGCGAGCCGACTCGAATTCAATTTTTGAGATCAGTTCAAATTATTCGAAGATCGGCTGAACTTTTCTGATGCCCCTACAATGACTACTGATGATAAGAAGTTGTAATTTTGACAGAAATGAATGTCTTCTGACCTTATACAATGCGAGCCGACTCGAATTCAAATTTTGAGATCAGTTCAAAATATTCGAAGATCGGCTGAACTTCTCTGACGCCCCTACAATGATTTCTGATGATGAGAAGTTGTAATTTGGACATAAACGAATGTCTTCTGACCTCATACAATGCAAGCCGACTCGAATTCAAATTTTGAGATCAGTTCAAAATATTCGAAGATCGGCTGAACTTCTCTGACGCCCCTACAATGATTTCTGATGATGAGTAGTTGTAATTTGGATGTAAACGGATGTCTTCTGACCTCATACAATGCGAGCCGACTCGAATTCAAATTTTGAGATCAGTTCAAAATATTCGAAGATCGGCTGAACTTCTCTGACGCCCCTACAATGATTTCTGATGATGAGAAGTTGTAATTTATACATAAACAGATGTGTTCTGACCGCATCCAACGCGAGCCGACTCGAATTTGATTTTTGAGATCAGTTCAGAATATTCGAAGATTGGCTGAACTTCTCTGACGCCCCCAAAATGACTTCTGATGATGAGAAGTTTCAATTTGGACATAAACGGATGGCTTCTGACCTCATACAATGCGAGCCGAGCCGACTCGAATTAAATTTTTGAGATCAGTTCAAATTATTCGAAGATCGGCTGAACTTCTCTGATGCCCCTACAATGACTTCTGATGATGAGAAGTTGTAATTTTGACAGAAATGAATGTCTTCTGACCTTATACAATGCGAGCCGACTCGAATTTAAATTTTGAAACCAGTTTAAAATATTCGAAGATCGGCTGAACTTCTCTGACGCCCCTACAATGATTTCTGATGATGAGAAGTTGTAATTTGGACATAAACGGATGTCTTCTGACCTCATACAATGCAAGCCGACTCGAATTCAAATTTTGAGATTAGTTCAAAATATTCGAAGATCGGCTGAACTTCTCAGACGCCCCTACAATGATTTCTGATGATGAGAAGTTGTAATTTGGACATAAACGAATGGCTTCTGTTCTCATACAATGCAAGCCGACTCGAATTCAAATTTTGAGATTAGTTCAAAATATTCGAAGATCGGCTGAATTTCTCTGACGCCCCTACAATGATTTCTGATGATGAGAAGTTGTAATTTGGACATAAACGGATGTCTTCTGACCTCATACAATGCAAGCCGACTCGAATTCAAATTTTGAGATTAGTTCAAAATATTCGAAGATCGGCTGAACTTCTCTGACGCCCCTACAATGATTTCTGATGATGAGAAGTTGTAATTTGGACATAAACGGATGTCTTCTGACCTCATACAATGCAAGCCGACTCGAATTCAAATTTTGAGATTAGTTCAAAATATTCGAAGATCGGCTGAACTTCTCTGACGCCCCTACAATGATTTCTGATGATGAGAAGTTGTAATTTGGACATAAACGGATGTCTTCTGACCTCATACAATGCAAGCCGACTCGAATTCAAATTTTGAGATTAGTTCAAAATATTCGAAGATCGGCTGAACTTCTCTGACGCCCCTACAATGATTTCTGATGATGAGAAGTTGTAATTTGGACATAAACGAATGGCTTCTGTTCTCATACAATGCAAGCCGACTCGAATTCAAATTTTGAGATTAGTTCAAAATATTCGAAGATCGGCTGAATTTCTCTGACGCCCCTACAATGATTTCTGATGATGAGAAGTTGTAATTTGGACATAAACGGATGTCTTCTGACCTCATACAATGCAAGCCGACTCGAATTCAAATTTTGAGATTAGTTCAAAATATTCGAAGATCGGCTGAACTTCTCTGACGCCCCTACAATGATTTCTGATGATGAGAAGTTGTAATTTGGACATAAACGGATGTCTTCTGACCTCATACAATGCAAGCCGACTCGAATTCAAATTTTGAGATTAGTTCAAAATATTCGAAGATCGGCTGAACTTCTCTGACGCCCCTACAATGATTTCTGATGATGAGAAGTTGTAATTTGGACATAAACGGATGTCTTCTGACCTCATACAATGCAAGCCGACTCGAATTCAAATTTTGAGATTAGTTCAAAATATTCGAAGATCGGCTGAACTTCTCTGACGCCCCTACAATGATTTCTGATGATGAGAAGTTGTAATTTGGACATAAACGAATGGCTTCTGTTCTCATACAATGCAAGCCGACTCGAATTCAAATTTTGAGATCAGTTCAAAATATTCGAAGATCGGCTGAACTTCTCTGACGCCCCTACAATGATTTCTGATGATGAGAAGTTGTAATTT
>OY293420.1:1409093-1474755 GCA_958502065.1 Chrysolina americana | reverse complement strand
TGCATATGGAGATAGAAAAACAAAATAATTTACGATTGTTTTTTCTAACCGTCACCTCGTATTGTCAACATTCATAATGTCGATTCTAGTTCTGAGATTTCTCAAAAGTTCTCTGAGAGTGAAGAAATACTTGGAAATCCACATTCTTGCTATCTGCCACTCAATACCCTAAGGGTTGCAACATTTTAATTACACATCGAAGCATCCCTTTTCTGGTGAGGATTTACCTTCTCTTTAATTTACGTGGTATCTGGAGAGTTTCGACCCATTATCTTCCTACTTTCGCTCGTGAAATCATAGACGTGTTTTGGAAACTTCTTCAAGGGTCAGACTCAATATGCATACGTATTTTTTTTATATTTTCTGCTTTCCAAGAAAAGGAAAATTTTGTTATGTTCGGAGAATATAGCGAGAGCATAGTGTTCTTCTTGAATTTCTACAGACTGTATGCCTCAGGGGACACTTTCAGAGACAGTGAGTTCCAAACCTTTGCCGTTCGTTAAAAGGACTAGCCCTGAGACAGACTTTTAAACTAATTAAACAGAGCCAGATCGCCAACTTTTCTGCAGTGTTCCAGAGAAGTGAGCGAGGTTGTATGCGAGAGGAATGGGGTCTTTTTAGAACAGAGCGTTTTTTAAGAGGCCGCACTCCTTAGAAAGTATTCAATTGGCTTGAAGTGAAATAGCTCTTAGCACGAAACAGAAAACCAAGTTTTTGAGAGGCACTTTATGCAATGTACCTCACATGGCTTTTCTAAATTGTACTGCTGATTGTATTACCGAACATCGAAATGGAGGACTTTATTGATATGACACTCCTGACATAATTACGTTGGCCATTGTGAGATCGGCCTTTCTAGAAAAAAAGACATGCTTGTGTTTTGTTCGCGTTGAATTGGATCTCCATTCTGAATTTTTGCTAACTCCATATTTTAATCGTTCACGGCTACTAGTCCATGATCATCACGATGTTTTTTAGTGAACAAATGAGTAAAGACAAATGATAATAGCTACAATATCTTGAATCGTTTGTAGTCACCTTATAGAATGAGACCCGTTGAAAACTCTCGGTGCACGTTCATGATATGCATTAACTTTTCCCGCTCTTTCAAAAAAGTCGGCAAATGCCTTCTTATAAACCTAAAATTGGAACTTTACAGGCGGTGGTAAACAACTATCAATAAAGTGAATGAGATAATGGAAAATATCGAAATTCAGTCTTATTGTGTGTAGTGAACAGCACAAGAAAGTGTTATAAATCATAAGAAGGCACTTTTATTCATTTCAGAAGAATTAAGATCATTGGTTGATGATTCGAACAATTAACAGTAATGTGTTATGAATATTCTGATTGGGATTTGATAAAATAATAAAAAAAAATGTCAGGTAAAAGGATATGAATGAAATTGAATGAGACCACCAGCTACCAGTACCGCAGCACCCAATCCTCAGCTACTATGAAAGACCAGGTTCTCCAGTTCCCGCAGTAAGTTCCTTTGATTTTCCTCTTCGTGAAAAGCCTGGTAGGGTATGATTTCTATCAACATTCTGGCAAAACTGAAGTCAGATTAGTCTATTTCAAGTCAAAATTCTGACTGGCACAAAGTCGTAAATCTGTCATAAAATCGGCTGATTGAGATACTTTGTCAGAGTTATCTCGTTTCCACGTATCTAGTGAGAATTCCGACTTGGTGAATCAGTATCAGGTAATTTCGAGACAGTATAAGGTAATTTCGAGTCGGTATAAGGTAATATTGATCTAGTATCAGTTAATTTCGAGCTAGTATTAGGTAATTTCGGGCCAGGAATTTTGCTCAGAGACTCAGTAGGGATTTTGTTCAAGTGTATCATCTCAACTGATGTAATACTGATTCAATGAAAGCTGAGTGAAATTCTAACAGTATCGCAGCACCTAATCTGAAGCTTTTCCTCAACTCCTACCGTAGACCAAGTTTCCGAGTTCCTGCAGCGAGTTCCTTCGATTGGCCTCCTCGTGAAAACACTGGTAGAGCTGGTTCTCAACCGGTTAGTGGTGCCTCAGACACTCTTGGAGCCGTTATATGGCAGTATTGTAGTAATATTTCATCAACAGTTGTCGATGATTCATGTCAAGGGGCAAATTATCAAAGGGTTCTGATATTATTTTTGTACTTTTCAGGGCTTACGTTACAACCTTTATTGATTCCAGCTGATTTGCATATTTAAGGCTGACATTTTTGGTAATTTATTCCATAAGTGACTTTAGTTATTCCAAAATATATCGTGTTTAGTTTGTACTGCACCAACATATATAGATGATTTTCTTAAAGCAACCTCTGCAAACAACAATTATTGAGAAGTAGAAAATGTGTGCAAACTGAACTGCGAGTCTCCAGTGAAACGGGTTGGGTTGACTGAATGCGTCGGGTTAATCTTAATGAAATACAAAATATGTCACGGAACTTCGTTTACTTCTCATAATGTTTTTCTCTGAGCTGAAGATGAGAAAATTTCAGATTTTCTTCGGCAGATCCGACTAATATTCCGAATGGAATTCATTGAGAGTCCGCTCGAATCCCGTCTCGCCGTCTTCCCATTCACGTCAAATCACCCCATTAAGCGCGTTACACAGAAACTTGAGACGTAAAATGAAGGAAACCATAAAGCCCAGAATTCCTCTAACGTATGTGGTCTCCCGACAGGAAACGGCAGAGGTACGTTTTGTACTGAATGTGCTCGCTACTCCTTATTCAATTCTCGGAACAGGTTGAAGACAGTTTTTATGTACAAGTGCTTTTCTGCCTCGATGCCTTTGACTTCTCATACCACCCCAGAACGCCCTTCAAGATACCGAAAACCTCACAAATAGAGTACACAAACTTTCATCCGAACGTATAAAGAGATTGATTCGAGATTAAAGGCAGTTTAGCGCCATTTTACGAAGGAATGTTTCTTGTAAGATTCATTCACATAAAAGACTTTGTGGGAATGGGAAATAGACATCGTCACACCAGCTTTTACTTGAGTGCCCTAATTTGTTCTTGAATGCCGGCCTGAGGAATTTTTCCGGGAATCAGCATTTTGAATTTCTTCCGATCTGTGAGAAAGAATTATTAGGGCGTTATACAGGGATAGTGAAAAAATACAAAATTCTCAATATTGAATGTCGATTCAATCGGAACTTCAAACAGGATACGGCATAACTGTTGACCTTGGTCATTACGTAAGACTTCTCCTTTCAAGTGCCTCCTACCCTTGGGACTCCGGAGGCACTAAAGTCGAAACGACTCATCGTGCTTCCCGTGATAATTATTTAATTGCCACCAACTTTTTATCTCAAGGAGGACACTATTTGCAAGTACTGACTGTAATAAATCCATTGATTATTATGCTTCATTTTGTTGGAAGTGACCTTGACGACCATTGCACAAATGGATGACAGATGTAATTCAATGTCCGTAGCAGATATTTTCATCATTTTTCCACTTTGTGGAAATGTGTGGAGAGAAAGGTATTTTCGACCGTAGTCGGAATAATTTTTTTGGATTTCGTCTATATAATTTGGTCATGATGTCATCTGTGTTTGACGCAATAAACAAAATAATTAAAAAAAATCACACCTGGATGTTTTATGACCGTCTATTTTTATATCATATCGTTTATTGCGAATAGAAAGTGAATCTGAGTGATGTCAATGAAAATACACAGGTACACTTGCCCATATTCATTTGTTACTCACAGTCGGGATACAATCGATCAAATTTGGTTACATCTAATTGATTCATCGTACAATCGGTAACGGTGGATGCTTCGATATAAATTTTCAAGTATACTACTGCATTGAGTGTTCAAAGCTCTGTCCATTCATTGAATCAAACATAGTTCAAAGGTGTGAATATTATTGATTATTGAATCCAAGAAAAACAGTGGTCCAAGGTACGATCCCTGCGGAACTATAAGGGTTTCTGATTTTAAACTATCTGCCGTAAAAACATCAGTTTTATTGAATAATATAATAATATATAATAATATAAAGTGAGTTTTCACTCTACCTAAACCATACACAGAAATATTCACTAGTTTTGAATAGCTAGCAATGATCCACTCGGTATCAAATTTGTACAGCACTAGAAACACCAAAATATTGCACCTCTTTCAAACTGGACATACTGACGTATCATAGTACTCCGTGGAAGTGACAATGACTCTTCTAGACCAGGAGCTGGTGACAGGTGACGTTCTCCCATTTTACACTGCATGCATGCATGCCTTTTTAGGACTTGATAATTAATTAACCCTAAAATATAAAAAATAGACGGGTTTCTGGCTGCCACACGTGTGCACTTCCTAAGGAAAAACGCTCTTCTTTTGGAGAATTTTCGTGTTTTTCGCGATATTATCGCGACATTATACTGCATGCCGTTGTAATATACGGAAGTTCAAACAAATCGAAACGCTACTAATTGATGGCATGCAATTCGCAGCGGCTGAAAGGGCTCAAAGGGTTACGAAAATCTGGAAAAAATTAAAGGGGAGTTCCGTGTTTTCAAATTGCATGCCTATGTGAATAATAGAAGTTTTAGTAATGAAAACACTCTGAAAAAACTGGCATGCGCCCCTCGTCTGACCAACGGTGGAAAATTGCGGGTAAAAATTTAAGGTTTTACGTGATTCCAAACTGCATGCCATCAGAAACATACGTTATTTGTATAATTAATAGTAGATAATTTGGCATACATACCAGGATTTCGCAAAACAAAGTAACATAAATTTTCACAGTGTTTTCTGCAACTTTCGTCATGCATGCTTCTATTTTACGAAATCCTGGTGTGCATGCCAAATTACCTACTATTGATAATTAATTATACAATTGACGTATCTTTCTAATGGCATGCAGTTTGAAATCACGTAAAACCTGTTTCAAATCTTCACAGGGTTTTCCCGCAATTTTCCACCGTTGAACCTGTTTTAAATCTTCACAGGGTTTTCCCGCAATTTTCCACCGTTGGTCAGACGAGGGGCGCATACCAATTTTTCCAGAGTGTTTTCGTTACTAAAACTTCAATCATTCACATCGGCATGCAATTAGAAAAAACGGACGTCCCCTTTAATTTTTTTCAGTTTTTCGTAACCCTTTGAGCCCTTTCGGCCGCTGCGGAATACATGCCATTAATTAGTGGCGTTTCAATTTGTTTGAACTTCCGTAAATTACAACGGCAGGCAGTATAATATCGCGAAAAATCACAAAAATTCTCCACAAAAAGAAATGTGCGGCGACCAGAAACCCGTTTTTTTAAATATTTTAGGGTTGATTATCAAGCCTTCAAAATACATGCAGTGTAAAATGGGAGAACGTCATCTGTCACCAGCTCCTGGTCTATTCAAGTACTTCCGTAGTAGGTACTGAGGATTTTCAAAAATAATTGACGAGCCTTCGACGTACAGTAACGCATATATTTCGATGAACTCCGTGGATTCCGAGAAGACATCAATAACCGTTTTATGGTAGTCGAAGGCATATGCAATTCGGATGCGATAATGAAGTGAATCAGTCAAAGATATTCACTCAAATTGGCGCCGACGATCTTTTTTGTATTACTAAGTTTTATTACCGAGAAAAGATTATCCCATACACCAAACATCTGCTCAAACATTTCATTCCTAACTAAATAATCAACTTAAGAAGTGCTAAATATTTTATAACATGATTCACATGCTTCCATAATTGTTTGTGGATGGATGGAAGAAAAACTGAAATTGTATCCCCATCTAGAAGTATTGCATTTCGTTAATACTCTTTTAATTTCTCTGCAGACATGGAATGTGACGGCCATCATAAGAAACGCAGTTTTTTCCTAATACAAATGTGGCAAGAACATTCAGTACGCTTCTTTGAGCTCCTGAGGATGGCAAATTTGTTTGCGAAACGCGCGTCGAGTGTAGTTATGGTGTTAAGGGTAATTTCTATTATTTGAGTTTTATTCAAACCAAAGATTCCAAATATTCATTCATTTAATAAGAAGGCAGACTAAGATATCCGTCCTTATTGATGCTCTAAAAGCTAGTATCATTGTTGAAATCTGTGCCCTCACATCTTTCAGAAAAGCAGCTTATTTCGAATACAAATGCGGCAGGCACATTCAGCATCGATAATTTCTAGAGATTATTAAAGTTTCTTCTAACTGTGGAACCGGATTGTGACATTCATATACGTATTTGCAAAGTACGATAGCGATTTAATGATCAATTTCACCTGAGAAATCTACTTTTTTGTACTTCAAGCCATTTCATTACCTCACATTCCAACCAGAGTCGCACGAGTCTAGACTATCTTGATTCCCAAATCTGTTATTTCAAATTTTTCTGTATATAATGATAATCTTTCTCATGAGTATACCCAAAGGTATGTATGTCCTGTGCTAGGGGAGACTGGTGATCACTTTTATTGTCCGTAGCGCTCTGGACGACCTAATAATTTTAAATATGAAATTTTCTGTATCCACGGATGCTAAGTAAGCTGCTGAAGAGTTTCTTTCCACCAAAAAAATAAAACAAGAGGGTTCTAGCCTGGAGAACGTACAGATCGAACAATGGGTTCTTCTGTTTCTTTCTCTCTACCGATTTTCGAACCGCTTGGTATATATTATAAAATATCGATGAATTGAATAGTGCGTAAGTACCGAGAAGAGGGGGTATTAATTAGCTAGACCTGATTCAACAAAATTGTTGAATTTTACAAGATATCATCAGTGAATCCGCGAGTTTGTCCAATTCATTTGAAAACATAATTTAATCAGAAAAAATCTCAACGACATTGAACTTCCTCATTCATAATTTCCTAATAAAATTTGAACGAACTGAATTATTAATGTCAGTCATGCAATCTTTTATCAGTACACTTGGGACTTGACATTCGTTTGTTCGATGGTTTCAATACAAACCGTTATTTTTAGTAAATATTCGTTATTTCTTCATATTCAACACGATAATGTTAGATAACGATACCGCTACAGTTTATCTGTGGCGGGAAATGAATCCATCCTAGCCATGTTGAAATATCAGTGAAGAGTAAACCACATTGCGAAAATAAAAACAATTCGTCAGTCCTCTGCTAACACTTAGCGAGAATCCTAAATAGAGTGTTCTAGAAGTATCAGGGTGTACAAAAAACAGAATTAAATGTTTCAAAACTGAAATGAGCTAGGTAAGAATACTGGTATTGTCAGTACAAAAAAATCAAGTGACATTCATATCGCAACAGAAAAATACGACTGAAAAAATTTGAGATAAAAAATATTTGAAAACAAGTATTCATTCAAATACACTGGGAAGGAAAAAATCATTGCTATAGATGTAAGACGTAGGTTATTTTGAAATAACAGATTCAAAAGCTTGTCGCGCAAGGGTACATGTAATCGATGTTTTCTGGTAAAACAGCCGATTTTGGACGACCTTCACGAGATTCGTTCTTTAGCGAAGTGCGACCACCATTGGATTCGGAAAACCAGAAAAAACCTGGTGACTCAAAATATTGCTTCATCCCTAAAAGTCGAAGCGAGTTGATCGGCACACGGCTGCTGGTTTAGGCACGATTTAATTGAATTTTTTGACCAAGATGCATGTTTTAAGTAACTATAATAAACAACACAAATAGCACACGTATGGCAAAAGACTTTTTTTGATTCTGAACAGTATAGAAAACAGTCTGATTAGATGCTCTGCAATAATTGTAAAGAAGAGTACCTGAATTATTAATGATTTCGTATAACAATGTCACACAATAAGACATTCGATGCAGGAAATAAAACGGGTTTTTATTAACAAAATCTGTAGGTATAGCACAATCCTTCAAAGTTTCAGAAAATACATTATTCCACATCCCCAGAACCATGTCCAACTTCATCTTAGACTTGATAGAACTCTATAATCGAGAGCGGACAAAATGGCAGGACACCAGAAACCCCCGACACAGAGTACAGATGCTGTGTCTGGGAAGGGATGAAGCCTGGAAGAGGAAACTCAAAAATCTCAACGCGGAAGACAATTCCCTGTGAAAGATGAACATGCGCCTACAAAAAAGGCGAATAGACATCCCTGCCATGGGGAATGGTCGAACGCAGGCGATGACCGAACAGGGGAAGGCCAATATCAGGGAATATTTCCAGAGCGCCTTCCAGGTCAGTGCAGACAAAATTAAAGAAAACTGGAGAGTCATTAGGAAAGTCTCAGAGTTTAAGCCCCGAATGTTAATTTGGACAGTTGCACCTACAAGAAGTTGATTACCAACCATTGAGGAGGTGACAGATGCGATAAGGAGACTTCCCAGGAACAAAGCAGCGGGATGGACAAAATAGACGCAGTTTTCCTCAGGAACCTTCCAAGGACGTTCCTGGTCCAGCTAATCCACATCAGATATGCAATTATAAAGTGGCAGCTCAAGCCCCAATTCCTTTAGGAATTTAAGGATTTTGAGGGGGTCTATTCGTGGTATTTCTCCCACAGTCAGCTGGTGTGATCTCAGTATATTCAATCTCTTGTGATGTACAGCATAACACTCCATCAATATATGGTGTGGTGTTTCTGGATGCTCCCTACAGAATCTGCAGGTCCTCCTCTAAGCCTAGCTTCCTTAGGTGTTCTTTGAGTCTACAGTGCCCCGTCAGAAATCCCCTGATTGTCTTTAGACTAGTTTTGCTGAGGTTAATCATTGTCTTCGATCTTGCTCGGTTGAAGTTGCCGAGGAAATCTTTGGCCTGTCTTAGCCCTGGAAGTCTTTGCCAGTATGTTGCTGTCATTGCTTCTTCCATTTTATTGAGTTCTTCTTGAAAGTAAGATTTTTTAAGTCCACAGAATGGTTCTGGCCCGATCAGTGGCGTTGATGCCCCTTTTCGTGCCAGGGTATTTGCTTGTTCATTGCCCTCCAATCCGACGTGCCCCGGCACCCAGAGAAGGACTACTTTGTTGTTCCTGCCTAGATCATTAAGTTTGTCTAGGTATTCCCAGACCATCTTTGAGTTGATGTTATATGAGCTCAACGCTTTGATGGCTGCTTGACTATCGGAGAGGATTGCGATTTCCTTGTTTCGGTGTTTCCTGTCGAGGTTGAATTGAATGCACCTTTCTATGGCGTGAATTTCCGCTTGAAAAATACTAGGGAACAGGCCCATGGGTTCGGAGTATTTGGTGCGAGGCCCAAAGACTCCTGCTCCAGTTCCGTCGTGAGTTTTGGGCCCGTCCATGTACCATGTTATGGTATTCTTTCCCAGTGCTCGAATGGATTCTATGCTCCATCCACTCTTGGTATTTAATTCCTGGTAATTTCGTCAGTTGGGCGATCGGCAAGGTGTGCACTATCGGTGGGGGTTGAGCCCCTTACGTTGTGTGCTGTCCCTTTGAGTTTGACTTTAGCCAACCTCCCCAAGCAGTTCTCCTCACCATGATATGGAGAGGAGTGAGGTCCAGAATTACCTCTATTGCTGCTGTTGGAGTAGACCTCATTGCTCCTGTTATACAAAGACATGCTAGTCTTTGCACTTTCTTCAGGACTTTCTTTGTTATGGCAAGTTCGTTTCTGCCGTGCTTTCAAGGCTAGAATCAATTGTACCAGTTCGGCAATGAGGCCGGTCGAAGCGGGTGTGCCGCAGGGATCCTGCCTCTCACCACATTTGTACTCGTTATATACGCATGACTTTCCAATGTCGGAACACACGAGCACGGCGGTATACGCCGATGATAGGGCAATTTTCGCCCAGGCGGGCGAGAGCAATATTGCTGCCGCCCAGATGGCAACACACCTGGATGGGCAGGTCGGGCCGTATCTGGCGAGTAACAAAATAGTGGTTGATCCCGGAAAACCCTTGGAAGCCCTCTGACCAGGAGCATCACCAAAATCCGAAGCTATCATGTGCCTCGAGAAAGCATCAGGAGCTTATATATCAGGCACTGGAACTGTCTCATGAGCGGCTAGAAGATGACTAGGAAATGAGATGTCTAAACCGGTTTTTCTGAGTTTTTCCGCGACTTGAGCAGATAATTCTATCCAGGTAATTCCAGAACTGATGCTAGAAAACAGACCAGGTGACACCCCTGCATAATTTGAAGGAGACAGGAAAACAGCCAAGCTTAGACCAAACCACTTACGCGTCTCCGTACAAATGTGAGGCGACTTTACCCGCCCCTTGAAAACAGGAGGGCAGGATTAAAGTCTCATCCTGAGAGCGGTTATAACCTGAACCTACCCCCACCGTGTGGTTGTGGCTAGTTTTTTAATGTCTCTTATTCATTTATATGTCCGTGAAAGTGTGTGCTGTATCTTATCTATACTTAATATTAATACATTTTTTGGATTTTTTTTGGATTGAAGTATTAATGTTGATGGCAGTGAAGATTTGAGTTAGTCCATATTTGTATCATTGGTTTGCCTCCTCAAAAAATCTACATGATCAAAATTGAGAGAGAATTCTGCCACTCCAGCGTGTCGGCAAACAAAAGAACATGAAACAAAATATGGGCCTTGTTTCAGCATTAGAATCAGGGTAAGTGAATCCTGTCGACTGACCAATCTACGGTTCAAAGAGATCACAGACAGTCGGCGAAGGACCGTTTAAAACAAAACCAAATAAAAAAAAATACAGGTATTCAGCTCTTCCTGACTGACATCCTGCGTCAACGGATTTTACATTTGAATATGGCCCACTGGCTTACAATAAAACACGCTGGTTGCGTTGAATTTAAAGTACTGTACCGCTCTTATCTTAGTACAATGCATCGCCGCTATCTGGAAATTACTTTATGAAAGACGTCAATCAAAGAAGGTGTAGGCCTGTCACACTTTGCTTATTCATCATTATAAGATGTTAGTTCAACTGTAATTGATATCAATTCAAGAATCGCCTTCGACGACGACGACGATGCTTGTTCCGCCAGGATTTGAAGTAGAGTCATCTATTACGCGTGCTTTTCCCGCCGAAGGAGAGGTCTGTACCGGGTGACCTTGGTGTTAATGACATTCCTTGGCGACTTGCCGAAAACATTAGTGTAACTTTGTCAAATAGGTACATTATTTTGTTCTGCGAAATTTATTCCGCTGTGAACTTTGAGAGGTCATTCACGTCTGATGCAGTTTCAAAATACAGGGTCTTTCCCGTTCAGATTATCAAATTAATGAATATTTTAAACATCTAGTGTAAATGAAATTCAAGAAATAGAAACTATCAAAAATACCAAAACAACGTCAATTGCACTCGACGCGCGTTTTGCCAACAAAGCTATCAGGAACAGTTGGGGCCCAATAATATCAATAAAATGATTGTTCACTGTGTTAATTCATCGATAATCATTATAGGGGTTCTTGATGGAATGATAGTCGATATAGTTAACTCTTCCTGGAGTTTGTGCTTTTCGAGGAATGTGTTTCTTTATTTTCCATGCGGATGGCGCTGCGATCAACTTAGTTGTGGGTCGTAGCTTCATCTGTGGGAAAATATTATTTGAACAGTTGAATATTATCCATTTGGCAGGAACAGGACAATTATAATGCAGTCCGACCTACACTGGCACTGATGAAAGGCAAAACCTCGAAACATGCATGTCTGCAGGTGGTTAATCCCAGCCAAATGAAAGATCATCTACTGTTTAATTATAAGATACGCACTTGCAATTGGGTCTCTCTGGAAGAACATTGCACAAATATCTATCAGATGTAGTTCAATGCCCGTCGTGGTATTAGCCAAGGAAGAAGTTGTTGCCCGACAGATGTTTGCCTCATTTTTCCACTAGGTGGCAACGTGTGGAGAGGAAGGGTAATTCTACTTTGTAGATTTTATTTTCGAACATTAAAAACATTAAAAAGCCACTTAACTACTTAGTTTAGTTTAGTATTAGTTAAGCACTAATAATGCATTTTTAGTCAGAATAGCTCCGCTATGATTTGAAAAATAGATTATATTTCACACAAAATGCAAATTTTTCTCAAATTTCAACTAATATGATACCTAAACTTCCCCATGAATTCAATTACGTATAATTCCGGGGATTTAAATCAAGTTTGTGATCGTTCCAAGTTGGTATATCCAGAATAAAAAACAACGTATCAGATACCATACTCTGCGATCTCATAGAAAGGGAGCTAGAGACTATCAGAAGATGGTGCCTTTCGTTGGGGTTGAGAATTAACTCATCAAAAACTACAGTGGTGCCATTCACTAGAAGAACAAAGTTTCAGCACTGTTCGCCTCGACGGAGCAGACATAGAATGGAAGCAAGAGGTGAAGTACCTAGGGCTTACCCTAAACTCAAAACTACTCTGGATCAGACTCGTAGAAAAGATCGTTAACAAGGCAAAATCATCACTGATGGTGTGCAGGAACATTGCAGGAAAAACTTGGGGCTGTAACCCATCAATACTGCGATTGATCTACACCATGATAGTGAAACCTATGATCACCTACGGAGCAGTAGTGTGGCACGGCAGAACCGAACTCGCCATAACAAAGAAAATCCTGGAGAAAGTGCAAGACTAGCATGTCTTTGTATAACAGGAGCAATGAGGTCGACTCCAACAGCAGCAATAGAGGTAATTCTGGACCTCACTCTTCTCCATATAATGTTGAGGAGAACTGCTTGGGGAGCAAACCTCTGGTTGGCTGAAGTCGGACTCAAAGGGACAGCACACAACGTAAGGGGCTCAACCCCTACCGAAAGTGCACACCTTGCCGATCTCCCAACTGACGAAATTACCAGGAGATTCAGTTTCGAGTTTTTTTTTTTAACGGAATCAATTACCAAGAGTGGATGGAGCAAAGAATCCATTCGAGCCCTGGGAAAGAATAGCACAACATGGTACATGGACGGGTCCAAAACTCCAGACGGAGTCTTTGGACCTCGCACCAAATACTTTGAACCTATGGGCCAGTTCCCCAGTATTTCTCTAGCAGAAGTTCAGGCCATAGAAAAGTGCATTCAATTCAACCTCGACAGGAAATACCGGAACAAGGAAATCGCAATCCTCTCCGATAGTCAAGCAGCCATCAAAGCGTTGAGCTCATGTAACATCAACTCAAAGATGGTCTGGGAATGTCTAGGCATTCCCTTTCTTTGGATGCCGGGGCACGTCGGAGTGGAGGGCAATGAACAAGCAGACACCCTGGCACAAACAGGGACATCAACGCCACTGATCGGGCCAGAACCATTCTGCGGACTTGTAAAATCTTACTTTCAAGAAGAACTCAATAAAACTGAAGAAGCAATGAGAGCAACATACTGGCAAAGACTTCCAGGGCTGAGGCAGGCCAAAGATTTCCTCGGCAACTTCAACCGAGCAAGATCGAAGACACTGGTTAACCTCAGCAAAATAAGTCTAAAGACAATCACGGGATTTCTGACGGGGCACTGCAGACTCAAAGAACACCTCAGGAAGCTAGGCTTAGAGGAGGACAGCACCTGCAGATTCTGTGGGGAACATCCAGAAACACCACACCATATATTGATGGAATGTTATGCTGTACATCACAAGAGATTGAATATACTGGGATCACACCAGCTGACTGTGGGAGAAACGCCACGAATAGACCCCCTCAAAACCCTTAAATTCCTCAAGGAATTGGGGCTTGAGGGGCTACAGTAAACGAGAACACCTTGAAATAGCAGAAGAAGATGGGGCACAATAGATTCAATTAGGTCGCAGCGCATCAGTCACCATCCATACCTACCATTACCATTATTACCATGCTCGGCAGGTATCGAGCTCGACAGCAGAAGCTTAACTTAACCGGTACGTCGAATCAGACTAAGTCTCGCCCTGGCGGGACGATTTGCCGCGAAACACCCGACGTCTTTTTTTTGTAGAAGTAGCGCCCCCATGAGTGAGTATCGCCAATGCCATTTTTTGCAATCAGCTAAGACGCGAACAAATTAAATCTCGTACCCATTTGTCGACACAGATGTTCTCGATTCGTTAAAGTCTCCCAAGGACAGCGGAGAAGCGTTTTAAATATGTTCTTCCTGCAACATGCACTTGCTCTTCGACTCGTTCCAGTTCCAGCTACGAGCATTATATTCCAACCGTGACAGAGAGCCCTTATAATTCACTCTCAAGTTGGCCTGCGACGTTGTCAAGTGCCTCGGAATTCGGAATATTTCAATCACACAGGCTTGAAAAAACAAAAAAATTGTATGGTCCTTGAAAATAATGTTGCAGTTTTGATACATCAGCTTTTGATTAAGATTAATATAAAATGTACGACGGAAAGAGCTGCAAAGGCAAAAGTCTGGGACTTGATACCTACATAGGCAGATGCCACAAGTTTTTGTTGATAATCATTAATGATACATCTGAAATATACACAAGAAGTAACAAGGGCCGTAGCACTGAACCGTGAGGAACACCAATCGTACCATAGATTACACCTGTCTCTAAGATGATCAGGTCATGATTAAATCGTTTTGCTGAGACTTGATCGAGAGCTGGCATGATCAAGATATAATCGTATCAAGCTGAATGTTCATCATCAGCTGCTTTCGTCGAATCATTCATATATTCCAAGAGATTTGTCATTGTTAAAAGAATTCGTGTATTCTGTTGCATCAAAGAGAAAAACATATTTGGCTCTTGAAAAAGGAAAATCGGGGATTTATGAAATTTGCTGCAAGGACTGTGAGAAGAAGTATGTGGGTTAAACTAGAAGGGCCATGAAAGTACGGTTCAAAGAGCACATTACTCATATCCGTCTTTCGAAACCAGTAAAATCAAGTGAGGCCCAACATGTTTTGGATCATAACCACCGATTTGACGACACGAGTTTGAAATTAATTAGACAGGTTCATCACAATAGACCTCTCGATGCAATCGAGAGTCTGAAAATGTAGTTTTTCTATTCTGTTGTTTGCGTTTGTTCATAATTGTTTCTACACGTCACGTTGCATAACACCAAGGAGAAAAATAAACAAAAGTAGTTAATTTTCCAACAACCAAGACCAAATTGAATTTTCTTAGTTTTGTTCAAGGTTGTCCCTAGACTCGATGGAATACCCCAAGGTTTGGCAACTGCGCCCTGGTCCGATGTCCGTTGGTCGGAATCTGCTGTCTGCATCTAAAAATAGCGCCTTTCTGCACGTTCACATATCACATATATCACAGATGTTTGATATTTGTTAACTCATTAAGATCGCTTTACTACGTTGTTGTTCAAAACAACCAATTAAGTTACATATTTGAAACTTTGTAACCAATATGTGCCACAGCTTCAGTTCGCCCGTTGTTTATGTTTATGTAACGGGGTCATACTCATAGAGCATGGAATCGTTCAACGAAATACGTTTTTGGAATACGAGCGAATTTATTCACATACACTTGCTAGGATTCACAAATATCTTTAACCTTCATATCGTCTTTCGTTAGAGTAAGAAATCCTTGAATATAATAACTACAGAGATTTGACCTTCCTTCCACCTCTCAGTAGGAGTACAGACACAGATTATCTCTGGTAAATATTCATAGTACCTAATTGTAGCTTCTATATACGAAGTTTACCCCTGAAATGGCTTCCAACTTTCATAAAATATGGAAAGTAAAATATTTTTCTGATATCTCATTGGGGTACGTCAGGGTTCAATCTGCGGCCCCATTATGTTCCTCATTTATACGAAGGGCATTGATAAAGTCGACTTACCGCTCCTTCACAATTTAAGCTAACCACACATTTGTAGTGATCTCGTAAGAATTGACGCATATTGAAATGGAAGAAAGGGTTGCTTTCAATCACCTCTTGGTGTTGATGAAAGTCGGAATGTTGTCAAGGAAGCTTTCACTACGAGTAGCTAATAACTTTCTGTTTGTTATAGAGCTGAAGAGTGACTGAAGAAAATTGCAGGTAGAGGACGGTTATTATTATTATTATTATTTACTGTAGGTGACAAGCAAATATATTTGCCTATATTTGGCCCTGATTTTTAAATAAATACATTTTCTTTCTTTCAAACTTTTTCTGATAGTTTATTTTTTTCTTGAAATCACTGTTGTAAAAATTGATTCTCATGCAGAATAAGTAAAAATATATTTTTCTATTTTAATTTATGTGTAATCAGAAACGAACGATACTTAACAAAATAATTTGTTTATTTCACATGTTTGATTGAACTTTGTAACATACATGCATTAATAAAACAAAAAATGAAAATATTATATTTACTGACTTCATTGAGTTAATTTGGAGAGAGGAAGGAGTCATTACCCTCCATATTTTTTTCTACTTTTATTCGAGAAATTTTCGACGTTGTACTCCTTTTATATGCCGAACGGAATCTGCATGAAATTTTGCGTATATAGTGCGGATTTTGAGTGAATCTGCCGATTTTGTATTTTTCATGAATTTTAGGGGCCTTTGGATTTTTTCAATTTTTCGGATTATCTTTTTTCATCGATTGACTCAAAATTCACAGATTTTACTAATTTGATCATTCTAAATCTATTGGCGTTCGCAGAATTGTTCTATCTTCAACCGTTCGCGAGTCGAAGAGTCCATCCGGAGTAGGAAGGATTTCCCTTTATATTTTTTTCCGGTCCTATTCGTCACAATTTTGACGTTGTTTTCCTTGTATATGCCATACCTTGTATCTAAGGATGAATAAATCATATATTTTCGAAATCGGCATAAAATTTGGCGTATATAGTGCGGATTGCTAGAGAATCTACCGATTTGTATTTTTTTTATATCCATATGACGAAGTTTTCTTTCTCTTGAACATTTTTGGATACAAAAACAGAAAGCTTTGGTAACGGCCGTTAACGAACCCTGCACGAGTACCTATCATATCTGATGCAAAATCCGTCGTGACACCAGCCAGGGAAGTAGTTAATTTTTTCAGATGTGTACTTCACTTCAAGGATTTTATTAGAGAGAAGGACCTTTTGAGACAGTATCGAAATAATTAAGAGATCGTACCTGGTTTTGAATCAAGCGATCATAATAATGAGAACCCATTTTCTGCATGATCGTAGGGAAAATAATCAATGTCTTGCCTTCGAGTGTGATTTACTGCCGAAATCTCCGTTCGTGACAATTTCGGACTTTTCTGCCATTTGCCCTTAATGGTTTGCTTCGGTAAAGGCGAACAAATTCTTGCGTAACAAAAGGAAGAAAGGGCAACCTGCCAGTCGAAGGATATATTCGAGAAATCCTTAAGAACGCCTTTTTTGGGTTATTTGCAGGTTAGAGATCATGGGAATTCCGTTGCGGCACTTGTCTTAACACACAAAACTGCTCCCACAGGTTAGGGGTGGCTTTTATGTGACCATCCACCTGCCTGAGAAATATTTTTTCGAAGTCTTTTTCGACGTAAGAGGGTGGTGGTGGTTTTTATAAGGCGCCGATGGGGTCGATGGTGGATATTTCCGAGACAGGATAAAATATTTGTTTTCACTTTGTATACTGATGAGTGAAACTGATATGCTAGTTGGGGTTGATAGGTTGAGTCACTATTTTCTGTTGAAATAACTTGACCGAACGGTTTCATTCTGATGGGTGCAATATCAAGAACAGGGGCAGGGCCGGCCTAGCGTTTGTGTCACCATAGGCCTACCAAAATTGTCTCCTTCAAGACTTCAAAATTAATTCGAAAATTAGTTAGGACAACAGAACTCAGAAATTTGTTTAATGGGCGAACAAAATTTCGCGTTTTAATTTTTTTTCAGATATCGGCCGGAGAGCTTAGACCTCTTATTCTTTTTCGAAAAAAGTTGTTGTTGGTCCTGGTCCTGAAAAAAAGTTGCAAAAACTCGCGAAGCCAAAGTCGGAAAAATCCGTAAAAATTTAGTATCAAAAAATGTTGCCCTCTGCTCTTGAAGGCTAGAAAGAGATCGCTTAAAAACGGTTTCATACGTAGAAAATTACGACGAAAAGAAATATTGGTCGAGGGGCTCGGACACCCCCCACTTTTAGAAAAAAGTTGCGAAAAGTCGCGAAATTAAAATCATCAAATTTCTTGAAATATCTTATAATTTCGAAATTCACGATGAAGGAAATTTTGGTCGTGGATCTCGCCCTCCTTCACTTTTAGAAAAAAATTGCAAAAAACTCGCATAATTAAAATCGGCAAAATCCGTAAAAATATTTTGTCATATAATTTAATTTAAAAAAATGTTTCTTCCCGCTCCTCCTCAAAGGCTGGGGAGAACGCATAAGAATTCAATTTTTTTTCCAATCGTTCAGGATTTCGAAAATAACGGTGAAAAAAAATATTGGTTGGGGGGCTCATACCCCCTCCGTCTTCAGGAAAAAAGTTGCGAAAAATCACGAAATCAAAGTTCCGTAAAAATCCGTAAAAATAGTGAAAAATACCGAACCGTCCAATAGTAGGTATGAAAAATGTTACCCTCTGCCCCTCCTCGAAGGCTAGACAGGAAACTCGTTGAAATTCCCAACGGTTTCATACGTAGAAACCTACAACGAAAAAAATATTTGTCGGAGAGGGGGGCTCGGACACCCCCCCCACTTTTAGAAAAAAAGTTGAAAAACTCGCGAAATTAAAATTGGAAAAACCCATAAAAATTTCTTTTCGTCATATAATTTAGTTTCTGAAAATATTACTCCCTGTCCTTCCTCAAAGGCTAGGTAGAAAACGCATAAGAATTCGGAAATTTTTTCGATAGTTTAGGAGTTGAAAATCACGATGAAGAAAATATTGGTCGAGGGCTCACACAGAAAAAGTTCGTCATATAATTCATTTTAAAAAAATGTTACCCCCTGTCCTTCCTCAAAGGCTGGATAGAGAATTCAAGAGAAATTGCGATGGTTTAGGACGTCGAAAATCACGGCGAAGAAAATATTGGTCGGGGGGCTCAGACTACCTCCTCCTGCTGGAAAAAAGATGCAGAAACTTACGCAGTAGAAATCGGATGAATCGTTAAAATTATGTAATCTTGGAATAATTTAGTTTCAAAAAATTTTACCTTCCTCCCCTCTTCAAAGTCTGCATAGAGAACGTTTTAAAACGTTGAAAATCACGATGAAAAAAAGTCGGTCAGGGGGCTCAGACCCCCTGCTTCTTTTGGAAAAACGTTGCGAAAACTCGCGAAATCAAAGTCGGAAAAATCCATAAAAATTGTGAAAAATATCTGACCGTCCAATAATTAACTATCAAAAAAGTAACGACAAGAAAAATTTGGTCGGGGGCTCGGACAACCCCCACACCTTCAGAAAAAATGTTGGGAAAACTCACGAAAATAAAATTGGAATAATTGTTAAAAATTGCGAAAAACACGTGCATGTATCCAGTGAGGGGGAGTACGTGTCAAGAAGCTGGGCTTCTATTTGAAAGTGCTAAAGGGAAGAAAATGAATTTTTCAAATTCAATTTATAAAAAATACATAGGTACTTCATGTGACAAGTTTTTATTCGAAACAGAATGGTGGTTTTTGATTTTCTTCAAAGGTAATTTTCATTATTAATTAGCGCATTTAAATGAAAGTTTTTCATTTCAAAGTATTTTCAACGTTTATTTTTCCCACATACGGAAAAATGCTTTTGCCTGAATTGCTCAATATTATCAGTTCTAGTTATTTCAGACATGGGAATAGCAATAACCTCTGATTTGAATGTCAAATATAATGAGTTAGATCTTGAGCGAATGAAAAGCAACTATTTAAAATTTGTGCGTTCTAAGATGTATTAGATACGAAAGTATAGAGCATATGCGTCTACCTACACCTTGAATGGTACACGTTTAGGGCGTTGTCAAATCATCTGGTTCCTATAATGTTCAGCCAAATCTCCGCGGTGTATAAAAAAAAACATCATAAAACGTCATTCAACCAATTTTGTTCGTTGTTCGTCCAAATATTTTCCGAAGTTATTGCCTTTCGGGGAGTCAATAAATATCATCTTTGTTGTTTGAGGTGACATCGAGAAATCTGAACCGTCTTCGGTTATTCTACAAATGATCACCTAAAGAATTCATAGAGGCTGTACAATGGACCGATACGTCTTTGTGCGTGCCCTGCCTAGATCCATTAAAAAAAATCTCCCACGCATCGCAGTAGCGCCCACACACTTTTATAGTTTCTCGAGGACCAACCAGCCACGTCGATGTTTATGATGTACGAGGTAAGACGAAAAGCGATATAATTCCACCGAATTTCGGTCTGATGAAGTAACTTCACTCTCTGGGGAATTGTCCCACTAATATATTTCATACAATTAAATTTCAATGTCTAATCAGCTTAATATTTCATATATATGATTTTAAACTACTATTTGCATTTGAATTTTTTGTTTTCTCTAGATGAAGCAAATTCTGCGAAGTACCTAAAAGTAAATGGGAATCTCCTTTAATTAAACAAATTGATGAACAAACGACCCGTCTAATCCGATCCCTCAGGGATTTTTGTCAATTACAAGACGAGAGATTTGATAACTTTGTTGCTATTTCATCAGGATGGAATTATTAGTTCATCTAGTATTATTTCCCGGAAATAAACAAGCTATTTCTTGGATAGGGACAAAATTTTTATTGAAATTTCATCAATTCGTCATCGAAATTTATTTTTGTGATATAATTCGCAATCACCTCGTCAAGATACATGTGAAGGTGGTTTGCAATTTTTTGAAAAATGGAAAATAAAAGATTTCGAAAATTAGATCGCGCGAGAGAATTTCTGACATTTTATACCATTTTTATGCTAAACCTTGTATTTAAGCATATACATATCACATGTTTTCAGAATCAGCATGAAATTTCGCGTATATAGTGCAAATTTCCAGTGAATCTGATTATTTTGTATTTTTCATGATTTTCCCTTTGGACTTTTTTCGATGAATTTTTTTCCGCCGATCGATCAGAAATTCACAGAATATACTAATTTAATCTTTCTGAACCGATTGGCTTTCACAGAATTGCTCTATCTCCAACCGTTCGCGAGTTGAAAAGTTCTTCTGAAGTAGAAAGGTATTTTCCCGCCAATTTTTATTTCTATTCGAAATCGTTTGAGGAGACCGGGCAGTTTTTGGAAAAATAAATATGAACATTTTCGAAAACTCAGTTTCCTTCAACATTGGATCTTGCATTACTTGAGTTCAATTGTTTGTGAATCGAAAATAAGAAATCAGCTCGTATTTTTAATAGAACGCCATTTCTTGGATAGGTGCATTTCGACTAAAAATCTTTTAAAATTTTTTCAATTCGATATATATACGTATATATTTTCAGAATCAGCATGAAATTTAGCTTTTATAGTGTGAATTTCAAGTGAATCTGATAATTTTGTATTTTTCATGATTTTTAGGGATCTACCCCTTGGGACATATTTCGAGTAATCATTTTGCCGATCGGCTTGAAATTCACAGAGTAGGTACCTATACTAATTCCATCATTCTGAATCAGCAAAAATCAATTTCAAACGGATGTACGCTTTCAGCAACAGTTCATCAATATGCTCAGAGATCCATCTTATAGTAGCGCATTTCTTTTAATTTGCTTTATCAGGAGGAAGAAAAAGAATAATAGAACTGAAATCGATACCTATATAACTGAATTTGACAATAATGTAGACACTTGATAATTAGACTGGTATACGTTGTGAATAGTAACGGCCCGAGACTTGATCCTTGTGGAACTCTGTATTTGGAAGTAATCGTTTCAGATATGTAATCACCTATAAGAGCTCTTTGTTATTTCTTCTAGATGAGTGTGTCAAATATCCTACTAAAGTATGTCAGTATTGGCGCTGTACAATGTAAATACATCATAATTAAATTATCTACGATATGGTAGTAACACAGGGGTTACAACTGAATCCTGACTGTATTAATGTTATGTTATTTTCTCTAAAAATATTTCATCAACCGCATATCTAGAATTTTCTCAAAAATTCGCAATTTCATAGTGGCTTAAAAAATAGTGAAAAAAATACACGTAGATATATAAATTTTCATGCTTTAAAGAAGCATTTGAAAAACATTATAGATTTCGTGAACAAAAACGTTCATCAGGATCATAAAAATGCCAATGGAAGTTTTGCTGGCGATAAAATATTTGGAAAAAGGTTTTAAAGATTTAAGCATACTCAAGACTATACAGCGATCATAAGTCGTGAGGAAATATCATTTCAAGGAGTAGATGAAGAGGCAAAACAAGGAGGACTAGAGCTAATGAATTAGGAACAACAAAATATAAGCACGTCACTAAAAAACCTCATTCATTAAAAAATGACAGTAGACAGAAATAAGTTTGCAAACACGCTGTCTAATCTACACAACCTCGAGAAATAACTGATAAATGCTTCTAGGTAACACCAATAATAAAATCAATTTCCATTTCAATTATATGCATACGTCAATTAAAATTCCTAACCACCACGTGAAAAGTGAAATGAGGGATTTCCTCTGAAACTTGATTCTCCTGACCTTGCTTACAAATTATATAACGGTCGATGTATCCGAAAGATCTCGAGGAAATCCACGTAGTCCAGGAAAATTGGACAAGATACAAAAAATCATTCTTCACTGATATTTCTGGTGAGAGTTTGAGAGTGTGCGGTTGAAGTAGATTGGGTACCTCAGGGCACTGTACTTGGCCCCCTTTTGTCTTTTGTTTCTGAACGATTCACCAAACCAATTCTGTCAAAACCATAATGTGTACGGATGACACAATATAAAAAAAAAATAAAAAATCTGATAGTCTCTGTCAGTGAACATATGAGGTATATGAGTTAATATTCTTCTGCCAATATACATGAGTTTCGGCGATTGAATTGCCATCACCCATCATGGTGGATCATCAAGTTGAACAATTAAATCAAACAAGTCCCTGTATAGATATCTGGAGGCAATATAGCTTTACGTCATGAGCTGTACCGTTTAGGAAAAATAAGTACTCGCTCGATCTTCCACGGTTAACCCTGTGATTCATTTTTCATTGAGAAACAGAGAATTAACAACAACACCCCTCTACATATTAGATCGTTCTCTAAACGTCGAAAACAATTTGTTTATTCTACGCTTTTTTCGAATTCATATTACTGCTCTGCATTATTTCCACACCGTATATTGTCCGACATAATCACTATCGGAGCACCCATAACGTTCCTGTAGCGTTTTTTCAACCGACTTCAAATCCGCCGGCCCAGACTGGAGGCATTTAAATCGCCTTTTAAACTGGGCTGTCAGTGTGCGTTCGTTCACGATTCTGAGAGATGATCCTGCTTTCGTGAAAGAAAAACAACACCAACGGATGTGGATGTGGTGTCTAGGCTAACGGCAGCGGTGCCACTCTCCTGTGAGGTCGACTAACCGTTTCAGGCTCGGAGTGAGCTGCTTCGGCGTCACGTGTTCCACGCGAAAGACAAAGAAACGACAGAAAAGTTTTAGTAGATAATGTAAGAGCCATTTCATAAAATCTCCGATTGTTTCGCTGTCTTTCGAAATTTTGTAACTTTTTTTTCATTTATTTGTACCAATGAAAAGGAAAACTCTGTAATATTCGAAGAACCGAGGAAAAGTAGGGCGGCATTCATTTTCTTCTTGAATTTCTGGAGGCGGTATGCCTCAGGGAATCCCTTCTGAGGCAATGGGAGCTTTGTCTTTCGTTGCAAGAACGAACACTGGGAAAGAAATATTCGACATGTCTGCGAAGTGGAGGCAAGAACATGTGAACACCGAGCTCGACAGGTCAGTCTTGATGAGATCGCTAACGGTGAAACAATTGACGATATTTCAGAATAGCATCGGCCATGAAAATATCTACAAAACCAAAATAGATCGCCAGATTTCCCTCGGTGTTCCACAGAAGTGAGCCAGCCTGTAACGGAAGTATCAGCGACGGGAGAAATAACTTTTTTGACAGAATCTTAAAATTTCAGTGCGTATTAGGGGCTGCACTTGAAATATGGAAACCGGGCCAATAATTAAGCTTGACCCGATGAAACCCCCATTGTAAAAACTCGAGTTCCTTCTTTCCTGATAACAGCAATAACGTGCTCGCTATATTTCTTTCCTCGAATAACTACTGTAATCAATCAAGTCACAGACAGCGACATCTGAGGTTTCTTCAATTTCAACTGCAGAATCCGGATTTCAAATATTTTGAAGTGACCTCAAAAATAGGAATCGAGTTGGCGCGATCTGTATTGAATGAGAATACATTCATTTTCGCCCATATAACAACTTTTCATCATCGAAGGTCATTGTCGGGTGGTCAGAGGATTGCGGTCAGATTTTAAAAATTTTAAAGTGACCTCAAATATAGGATTCGAGTTGGCGCGATCTGTATTGGTTCAGAATAGATTCATTCTCATCCAAATAACAACTTTTCATCATCAGAAGTCATTGTCGGGTCGTCAGAGGATTGCGGTTGGATTTTAAAAAGTTTGAAGTGGCCTCAAAAATAGGGTTCGAGTTGGCGCGATCTGTATTGGGACTGAATACATTCATTTTCGTCCAAATAACTACTTTTCATCATCAAAGGTCATTATCGGGTCGTCAGAGGATTGCGGTCGGATTTTAAATTTTTTTAAGTGACCTCAAAAGTAGGATTCGAGTTGGCGCGATCTGTATTGGGTCAGAAAACATTAATTTTTATCTAATTAACAACTTCTCAACATCAAAGGTCATTGTCGGGTCGTCAGAGGATTGCGGTCGGATTTTAAAAATTTTTAAGTGACCTGAAAAATAGGATTCGAGTTTGCGCGATCTGTATTGGGTCAGAATATAACCATTTTCGTCCAAATAACAATTTTCCATCATCAAAGGTCATTATCGGGTCGTCAGAGGATTGCGGTCGGATTTTAAATATTTTGAATTGATCTCAAAAATAGGATTCGAGTTGACGCGGTCTGTGGTGGGTCAGAATACATTCATTTTCGTCCAAATAATAACTTTTCATCATCAAAGGTCATTGTCGTGTCGTCAGAGGTGTGCGGTAGGATTTTAAAAATTTTTAACTGACCTCAAAAATAGGATTCGAGTTGGCGCGATCTGTATTGGGACAGAATATATCCATTTTCGTCCAAATAACAACTTTTCATCATCAAAGGTAATTATCGGGTCGTCAGAGGATTGCGGTTGGATTTTAAATATTTTGAAGTGATCTCAAAAATAGGATTCGAGTTGGCGCGGTCTGTGGTGGGTCAGAATACACTCATTTTCGTCCAAATAATAACTTTTCATCATCAAAGGTCATTGTCGTGTCGTCAGAGGAGTGCGGAAGGATTTTAAAAATTTTGAGGTGACCTCAAAAATAGGATTCGAGTTGGCGCGATCTGTATTGGGACAGAATATATCCATTTTCGTCCAAATAACAACTTTTCATCATCAAAAGTAATTATCGGGTCGTCAGAGAATTGCGGTTGGATTTTAAATATTTTGAAGTGATCTCAAAAGTAGAATTCGAGTTGGCGCGGTCTGTGGTGGGTTAGAATACATTCATTTTCGTCCAAGTAATAACTTTTCATCATCAAAGGTCATTGTCGTGTCGTCAGAGGAGTGTGGTAGGATTTTAAAAATTTTGAGGTGACCTCAAAAATAGGATTCGAGTTGGGCGCGATCTGTATTGGGACAGAATATATCCATTTTCGTCCAAATAACAACTTTTCATCATCAAAGGTAATTATCGGGTCGTCAGAGGATTGCGGTTGGATTTTAAATATTTTGAAGTGATCTCAAAAATAGGATTCGAGTTGGCGCGGTCTGTGGTGGGTCAGAATACATTCATTTTCGTCCAAATAATAACTTTTCATCATCAAAGGTCATTGTCGTGTCGTCAGAGGAGTGCGGAAGGATTTTAAAAATTTTGAGTTGACCTCAAAAATAGGATTCGAGTTGGCGCGATCTGTATTGGGTCAGAATATATACATTTTCATCCAAATAACAACTTTTCATCATCAAAGGTAATTATCGGGTCGTCAGAGGATTGCGGTTGGATTTTAAATATTTTAAAGGGATCTCAAAAATAGGATTCGAGTTGGCGCGGTCTGTGGTGGGTTAGAATACATTCATTTTCGTCCAAATAATAACTTTTCATCATCAAAGGTCATTGTCGTGTCGTCAGAGGAGTGTGGTAGGATTTTAAAAATTTTGAGGTGACCTCCAAAATAGGATTCGAGTTGGCGCGATCTGTATTGGGACAGAATATATCCATTTTCGTCCAAATAACAACTTTTCATCATCAAAAGTAATTATCGGGTCGTCAGAGGATTGCGGTTGGATTTTAAATATTTTGAAGTGATCTCAAAAATAGGATTCGAGTTGGCGCGGTCTGTGGTGGGTCAGAATACATTCATTTTCGTCCAAATAATAACTTTTCATCATCAAAGGTCATTGTCGTGTCGTCAGAGGAGTGTGGTAGGATTTTAAAAATTTTGAGGTGACCTCAAAAATAGGATTCGAGTTGGCGCGATCTGTACTGGGACAGAATATATCCATTTTCGTCCAAATAACAACTTTTCATCATCAAAGATAATTATCGGGTCGTCAGAGGATTGCGGTTGGATTTTAAATATTTTGAAGTGATCTCAAAAATAGGATTCGAGTTGGCGCGGTCTGTGGTGGGTCAGAATACATTCATTTTCGTCCAAATAACAACTTCTCATCATCAAAGGTCATTATCGGGTCGTCAGAGGATTGCGGTCGGATTTTAAATTTTTTTCAAGTGACCTCAAAAATAGGATTCGAGTTGGCGCGATCTGTATTGGGTCAGAAAACATTAATTTTTATCTAAATAACAACTTCTCAACATCAAAGGTCATTGTCGGGTCGTCAGAGGATTGCGGTCTGATTTTAAAAATTTTTAACTGACTTCAAAAATAGGATTCGAGTTTGAGCGATCTGTATTGGGTCAGAATATATCTATTTTTGTCCAAATAACAACTTTCCATCATCAAAGGTCATTATCGGGTCGTCAGAGGATTGTGGTCGGATTGTAAATATTTTGAATTGATCTCAAAAATATGATTCGAGTTGGCGCGGTCTGTGGTGGGTCAGAATACATTCATTTTCGTCCAAATAATAACTTTTCATCATCATCGGTCATTGTCGGGTCGTCAGAGGATTGCGGTCGGATTTTAAAAATTTTGAAGTGACCTCAAAAACAGGATTCGAGTTTGCGTGATCTGTATTGGGTCAGAATATATCTATTTTCGTCCAAATTACAACTTTTTATCATCAAAGGTCATTATCGGGTCGTCAGAGGCTTGCGGACGGATTTTAAATGTTTTTAAATGACCTCAAAAATAGGATTCGAGTTGGCGCGATCTGTATTGGGTCAGAATACATTAATTTTTATCTGAATAACAACTTCTCAACATGAAAGGTCATTGTTCGGGTCGTCAGAGGATTGCGGTCGGATTTTAAAAATTTTGAAGTGACCCCAAAAATAGGATTCGAGTTGGCGCGATCTGTATTGGGTCAGAATACATTCATTTTCGTCCAAATAACAACTTTTCATCATCATCGGTCATTGTCGTGTCGTCAGAGGAGTGTGGTAGGATTTTAAAAATTTTGAGGTGACCTCAAAAATAGGATTCGAGTTGGCGCGATCTGTATTGGGACAGAATATATCCATTTTCGTCCAAATAACAACTTTTCATCATCAAAGGTAATTATCGGGTCGTCAGAGGATTGCGGTTGGATTTTAAATATTTTGAAGTGATCTCAAAAATAGGATTCGAGTTGGCGCGGTCTGTGGTGGGTCAGAATACATTCATTTTCGTCCAAATAATAACTTTTCATCATCAAAGGTCATTGTCGTGTCGTCAGAGGAGTGCGGAAGGATTTTAAAAATTTTGAGGTGACCTCAAAAATAGGATTCGAGTTGGCGCGATCTGTATTGGGACAGAATATATCCATTTTCGTCCAAATAACAACTTTTCATCATCAAAAGTAATTATCGGGTCGTCAGAGAATTGCGGTTGGATTTTAAATATTTTGAAGTGATCTCAAAAGTAGAATTCGAGTTGGCGCGGTCTGTGGTGGGTTAGAATACATTCATTTTCGTCCAAGTAATAACTTTTCATCATCAAAGGTCATTGTCGTGTCGTCAGAGGAGTGTGGTAGGATTTTAAAAATTTTGAGGTGACCTCAAAAATAGGATTCGAGTTGGGCGCGATCTGTATTGGGACAGAATATATCCATTTTCGTCCAAATAACAACTTTTCATCATCAAAGGTAATTATCGGGTCGTCAGAGGATTGCGGTTGGATTTTAAATATTTTGAAGTGATCTCAAAAATAGGATTCGAGTTGGCGCGGTCTGTGGTGGGTCAGAATACATTCATTTTCGTCCAAATAATAACTTTTCATCATCAAAGGTCATTGTCGTGTCGTCAGAGGAGTGCGGAAGGATTTTAAAAATTTTGAGTTGACCTCAAAAATAGGATTCGAGTTGGCGCGATCTGTATTGGGTCAGAATATATACATTTTCATCCAAATAACAACTTTTCATCATCAAAGGTAATTATCGGGTCGTCAGAGGATTGCGGTTGGATTTTAAATATTTTAAAGGGATCTCAAAAATAGGATTCGAGTTGGCGCGGTCTGTGGTGGGTTAGAATACATTCATTTTCGTCCAAATAATAACTTTTCATCATCAAAGGTCATTGTCGTGTCGTCAGAGGAGTGTGGTAGGATTTTAAAAATTTTGAGGTGACCTCCAAAATAGGATTCGAGTTGGCGCGATCTGTATTGGGACAGAATATATCCATTTTCGTCCAAATAACAACTTTTCATCATCAAAAGTAATTATCGGGTCGTCAGAGGATTGCGGTTGGATTTTAAATATTTTGAAGTGATCTCAAAAATAGGATTCGAGTTGGCGCGGTCTGTGGTGGGTCAGAATACATTCATTTTCGTCCAAATAATAACTTTTCATCATCAAAGGTCATTGTCGTGTCGTCAGAGGAGTGTGGTAGGATTTTAAAAATTTTGAGGTGACCTCAAAAATAGGATTCGAGTTGGCGCGATCTGTACTGGGACAGAATATATCCATTTTCGTCCAAATAACAACTTTTCATCATCAAAGATAATTATCGGGTCGTCAGAGGATTGCGGTTGGATTTTAAATATTTTGAAGTGATCTCAAAAATAGGATTCGAGTTGGCGCGGTCTGTGGTGGGTCAGAATACATTCATTTTCGTCCAAATAACAACTTCTCATCATCAAAGGTCATTATCGGGTCGTCAGAGGATTGCGGTCGGATTTTAAATTTTTTTCAAGTGACCTCAAAAATAGGATTCGAGTTGGCGCGATCTGTATTGGGTCAGAAAACATTAATTTTTATCTAAATAACAACTTCTCAACATCAAAGGTCATTGTCGGGTCGTCAGAGGATTGCGGTCTGATTTTAAAAATTTTTAACTGACTTCAAAAATAGGATTCGAGTTTGAGCGATCTGTATTGGGTCAGAATATATCTATTTTTGTCCAAATAACAACTTTCCATCATCAAAGGTCATTATCGGGTCGTCAGAGGATTGTGGTCGGATTGTAAATATTTTGAATTGATCTCAAAAATATGATTCGAGTTGGCGCGGTCTGTGGTGGGTCAGAATACATTCATTTTCGTCCAAATAATAACTTTTCATCATCATCGGTCATTGTCGGGTCGTCAGAGGATTGCGGTCGGATTTTAAAAATTTTGAAGTGACCTCAAAAACAGGATTCGAGTTTGCGTGATCTGTATTGGGTCAGAATATATCTATTTTCGTCCAAATTACAACTTTTTATCATCAAAGGTCATTATCGGGTCGTCAGAGGCTTGCGGACGGATTTTAAATGTTTTTAAATGACCTCAAAAATAGGATTCGAGTTGGCGCGATCTGTATTGGGTCAGAATACATTAATTTTTATCTGAATAACAACTTCTCAACATGAAAGGTCATTGTTCGGGTCGTCAGAGGATTGCGGTCGGATTTTAAAAATTTTGAAGTGACCCCAAAAATAGGATTCGAGTTGGCGCGATCTGTATTGGGTCAGAATACATTCATTTTCGTCCAAATAACAACTTTTCATCATCATCGGTCATTGTCGTGTCGTCAGAGGAGTGTGGTAGGATTTTAAAAATTTTGAGGTGACCTCAAAAATAGGATTCGAGTTGGCGCGATCTGTATTGGGACAGAATATATCCATTTTCGTCCAAATAACAACTTTTCATCATCAAAGGTAATTATCGGGTCGTCAGAGGATTGCGGTTGCATTTTAAATGTTTTGAAGTGATCTCAAAAATAGAATTCGAGTTGGCGCGGTCTGTGGTGGGTAAGAATACATTCATTTTTGTCCAAATAATAACTTTTCATCATCAAAGGTCATTGTCGTGTCGTCAGAGGAGTGTGGTAGGATTTTAAAAATTTTGAGGTGACCTCCAAAATAGGATTCGAGTTGGCGCGATCTGTATTGGGACAGAATATATCCATTTTCGTCCAAATAACAACTTTTCATCATCAAAAGTAATTATCGGGTCGTCAGAGGATTGCGGTTGGATTTTAAATATTTTAAAGGGATCTCAAAAATAGGATTCGAGTTGGCGCGGTCTGTGGTGGGTTAGAATACATTCATTTTCGTCCAAATAATAACTTTTCATCATCAAAGGTCATTGTCGTGTCGTCAGAGGAGTGTGGTAGGATTTTAAAAATTTTGAGGTGACCTCCAAAATAGGATTCGAGTTGGCGCGATCTGTATTGGGACAGAATATATCCATTTTCGTCCAAATAACAACTTTTCATCATCAAAAGTAATTATCGGGTCGTCAGAGGATTGCGGTTGGATTTTAAATATTTTGAAGTGATCTCAAAAATAGGATTCGAGTTGGCGCGGTCTGTGGTGGGTCAGAATACATTCATTTTCGTCCAAATAATAACTTTTCATCATCAAAGGTCATTGTCGTGTCGTCAGAGGAGTGTGGTAGGATTTTAAAAATTTTGAGGTGACCTCAAAAATAGGATTCGAGTTGGCGCGATCTGTACTGGGACAGAATATATCCATTTTCGTCCAAATAACAACTTTTCATCATCAAAGATAATTATCGGGTCGTCAGAGGATTGCGGTTGGATTTTAAATATTTTGAAGTGATCTCAAAAATAGGATTCGAGTTGGCGCGGTCTGTGGTGGGTCAGAATACATTCATTTTCGTCCAAATAACAACTTCTCATCATCAAAGGTCATTATCGGGTCGTCAGAGGATTGCGGTCGGATTTTAAATTTTTTTCAAGTGACCTCAAAAATAGGATTCGAGTTGGCGCGATCTGTATTGGGTCAGAAAACATTAATTTTTATCTAAATAACAACTTCTCAACATCAAAGGTCATTGTCGGGTCGTCAGAGGATTGCGGTCTGATTTTAAAAATTTTTAACTGACTTCAAAAATAGGATTCGAGTTTGAGCGATCTGTATTGGGTCAGAATATATCTATTTTTGTCCAAATAACAACTTTCCATCATCAAAGGTCATTATCGGGTCGTCAGAGGATTGTGGTCGGATTGTAAATATTTTGAATTGATCTCAAAAATATGATTCGAGTTGGCGCGGTCTGTGGTGGGTCAGAATACATTCATTTTCGTCCAAATAATAACTTTTCATCATCATCGGTCATTGTCGGGTCGTCAGAGGATTGCGGTCGGATTTTAAAAATTTTGAAGTGACCTCAAAAACAGGATTCGAGTTTGCGTGATCTGTATTGGGTCAGAATATATCTATTTTCGTCCAAATTACAACTTTTTATCATCAAAGGTCATTATCGGGTCGTCAGAGGCTTGCGGACGGATTTTAAATGTTTTTAAATGACCTCAAAAATAGGATTCGAGTTGGCGCGATCTGTATTGGGTCAGAATACATTAATTTTTATCTGAATAACAACTTCTCAACATGAAAGGTCATTGTTCGGGTCGTCAGAGGATTGCGGTCGGATTTTAAAAATTTTGAAGTGACCCCAAAAATAGGATTCGAGTTGGCGCGATCTGTATTGGGTCAGAATACATTCATTTTCGTCCAAATAACAACTTTTCATCATCATCGGTCATTGTCGTGTCGTCAGAGGAGTGTGGTAGGATTTTAAAAATTTTGAGGTGACCTCAAAAATAGGATTCGAGTTGGCGCGATCTGTATTGGGACAGAATATATCCATTTTCGTCCAAATAACAACTTTTCATCATCAAAGGTAATTATCGGGTCGTCAGAGGATTGCGGTTGGATTTTAAATATTTTGAAGTGATCTCAAAAATAGGATTCGAGTTGGCGCGGTCTGTGGTGGGTCAGAATACATTCATTTTCGTCCAAATAATAACTTTTCATCATCAAAGGTCATTGTCGTGTCGTCAGAGGAGTGCGGAAGGATTTTAAAAATTTTGAGGTGACCTCAAAAATAGGATTCGAGTTGGCGCGATCTGTATTGGGACAGAATATATCCATTTTCGTCCAAATAACAACTTTTCATCATCAAAAGTAATTATCGGGTCGTCAGAGAATTGCGGTTGGATTTTAAATATTTTGAAGTGATCTCAAAAGTAGAATTCGAGTTGGCGCGGTCTGTGGTGGGTTAGAATACATTCATTTTCGTCCAAGTAATAACTTTTCATCATCAAAGGTCATTGTCGTGTCGTCAGAGGAGTGTGGTAGGATTTTAAAAATTTTGAGGTGACCTCAAAAATAGGATTCGAGTTGGGCGCGATCTGTATTGGGACAGAATATATCCATTTTCGTCCAAATAACAACTTTTCATCATCAAAGGTAATTATCGGGTCGTCAGAGGATTGCGGTTGGATTTTAAATATTTTGAAGTGATCTCAAAAATAGGATTCGAGTTGGCGCGGTCTGTGGTGGGTCAGAATACATTCATTTTCGTCCAAATAATAACTTTTCATCATCAAAGGTCATTGTCGTGTCGTCAGAGGAGTGCGGAAGGATTTTAAAAATTTTGAGTTGACCTCAAAAATAGGATTCGAGTTGGCGCGATCTGTATTGGGTCAGAATATATACATTTTCATCCAAATAACAACTTTTCATCATCAAAGGTAATTATCGGGTCGTCAGAGGATTGCGGTTGGATTTTAAATATTTTAAAGGGATCTCAAAAATAGGATTCGAGTTGGCGCGGTCTGTGGTGGGTTAGAATACATTCATTTTCGTCCAAATAATAACTTTTCATCATCAAAGGTCATTGTCGTGTCGTCAGAGGAGTGTGGTAGGATTTTAAAAATTTTGAGGTGACCTCCAAAATAGGATTCGAGTTGGCGCGATCTGTATTGGGACAGAATATATCCATTTTCGTCCAAATAACAACTTTTCATCATCAAAAGTAATTATCGGGTCGTCAGAGGATTGCGGTTGGATTTTAAATATTTTGAAGTGATCTCAAAAATAGGATTCGAGTTGGCGCGGTCTGTGGTGGGTCAGAATACATTCATTTTCGTCCAAATAATAACTTTTCATCATCAAAGGTCATTGTCGTGTCGTCAGAGGAGTGTGGTAGGATTTTAAAAATTTTGAGGTGACCTCAAAAATAGGATTCGAGTTGGCGCGATCTGTACTGGGACAGAATATATCCATTTTCGTCCAAATAACAACTTTTCATCATCAAAGATAATTATCGGGTCGTCAGAGGATTGCGGTTGGATTTTAAATATTTTGAAGTGATCTCAAAAATAGGATTCGAGTTGGCGCGGTCTGTGGTGGGTCAGAATACATTCATTTTCGTCCAAATAACAACTTCTCATCATCAAAGGTCATTATCGGGTCGTCAGAGGATTGCGGTCGGATTTTAAATTTTTTTCAAGTGACCTCAAAAATAGGATTCGAGTTGGCGCGATCTGTATTGGGTCAGAAAACATTAATTTTTATCTAAATAACAACTTCTCAACATCAAAGGTCATTGTCGGGTCGTCAGAGGATTGCGGTCTGATTTTAAAAATTTTTAACTGACTTCAAAAATAGGATTCGAGTTTGAGCGATCTGTATTGGGTCAGAATATATCTATTTTTGTCCAAATAACAACTTTCCATCATCAAAGGTCATTATCGGGTCGTCAGAGGATTGTGGTCGGATTGTAAATATTTTGAATTGATCTCAAAAATATGATTCGAGTTGGCGCGGTCTGTGGTGGGTCAGAATACATTCATTTTCGTCCAAATAATAACTTTTCATCATCATCGGTCATTGTCGGGTCGTCAGAGGATTGCGGTCGGATTTTAAAAATTTTGAAGTGACCTCAAAAACAGGATTCGAGTTTGCGTGATCTGTATTGGGTCAGAATATATCTATTTTCGTCCAAATTACAACTTTTTATCATCAAAGGTCATTATCGGGTCGTCAGAGGCTTGCGGACGGATTTTAAATGTTTTTAAATGACCTCAAAAATAGGATTCGAGTTGGCGCGATCTGTATTGGGTCAGAATACATTAATTTTTATCTGAATAACAACTTCTCAACATGAAAGGTCATTGTTCGGGTCGTCAGAGGATTGCGGTCGGATTTTAAAAATTTTGAAGTGACCCCAAAAATAGGATTCGAGTTGGCGCGATCTGTATTGGGTCAGAATACATTCATTTTCGTCCAAATAACAACTTTTCATCATCATCGGTCATTGTCGTGTCGTCAGAGGAGTGTGGTAGGATTTTAAAAATTTTGAGGTGACCTCAAAAATAGGATTCGAGTTGGCGCGATCTGTATTGGGACAGAATATATCCATTTTCGTCCAAATAACAACTTTTCATCATCAAAGGTAATTATCGGGTCGTCAGAGGATTGCGGTAGGATTTTAAATATTTTGAAGTGATCTCAAAAATAGGATTCGAGTTGGCGCGGTCTGTGGTGGGTCAGAATACATTCATTTTCGTCCAAATAACAACTTTTCATCATCAAAGGTCATTATCGGATCGGCAGAGGATTGCGGTCGGATTTTAAATTTTTTTTAAGTGACCTCAAAAATAGGATTCGAGTTGGCGCGATCTGTATTGGGTCAGAAAACATTAATTTTTATCTAAATAACAACTTCTCAACATCAAAGGTCATTGTCGGGTCGTCAGAGGATTGCGGTCTGATTTTAAAAATTTTTAACTGACCTCAAAAATAGGATTCGAGATTGCGCGATCTGTATTGGGTCAGAATATATCTATTTTCGTCCAAATAACAACTTTCCATCATCAAAGGTCATTATCGGGTCGTCAGAGGATTGCGGTCGGATTTTAAATATTTTGAATTGATCTCAAAAATAGGATTCGAGTTAGCGCGGTCTGTGGTGGGTCAGAATACATTCATTTTCGTCCAAATAATAACTTTTCATCATCATCGGTCATTGTCGGGTCGTCAGAGGATTGCGGTCGGATTTTAAAAATTTTGAAGTGACCTCAAAAACAGGATTCGAGTTTGCGTGATCTGTATTGGGTCAGAATATATCTATTTTCGTCCAAATTACAACTTTTTATCATCAAAGGTCATTATCGGGTCGTCAGGGGCTTGCGGTCGGATTTAAATTTTTTTTAAATGACCTCAAAAATAGGATTCGAGTTGGCGCGATCTGTATTGGGTCAGAATACATTAATTTTTATCTGAATAACAACTTCTCAACATGAAAGGTCATTGTTCGGATCGTCAGAGGATTGCGGTCGGATTTTAAATTTTTTTAACTGATCTCAAAAATAGGATTCAAGTTGGCGCGGTCTGTGGTGGGTCAGAATTCATTCATATTTGTCCAAATAACAACTTTTCTTCATCATCGGTCATTGTCGGGTCGTCAGAGGATTGCAGTCAGATTTTAATATTTTTGAAAAGACCCCAAAAATAGGATTCGAGTTGGCGCGGTCTGTGGTGGGTCAGAATACATTCATTTTCGTCTAAGTAACAACTTTTCATCATCAAAGGTCATTGTCGTGTCGTCAGAGGAGTGCGGTAGGATATTAAAACTTTTGAGGTGACCTCAAAAATAGGATTCGAGTTGGCGCGATCTGTATTGGGACAGAATATATCCATTTTCGTCCAAATAACAACTTTTCATCATCAAAAGTACTTATCGGGTCGTCAGAGGATTGCGGTTGCATTTTAAATATTTTGAAGTGATCTCAAAAGTAGAATTCGAGTTGGCGCGGTCTGTGGTGGGTTAGAATACATTCATTTTCGTCCAAGTAATAACTTTTCATCATCAAAGGTCATTGTCGTGTCGTCAGAGGAGGGTGGTAGGATTTTAAAAATTTTGAGGTGACCTCAAAAATAGGATTCGAGTTGGCGCGATCTGTATTGGGACAGAATATATCTATTTTCGTCCAAATAACAACTTTTCATCATCAAAGGTAATTATCGGGTCGTCAGAGGATTGCGGTAGGATTTTAAATATTTTGAAGTGATCTCAAAAATAGGATTCGAGTTGGCGCGGTCTGTGGTGGGTCAGAATACATTCATTTTCGTCCAAATAACAACTTTCCATCATCAAAGGTCATTATCGGGTCGTCAGAGGATTGCGGTCGGATTTTAAATTTTTTTTAAGTGACCTCAAAAATAGGATTCGAGTTGGCGCGATCTGTATTGGGTCAGAAAACATTAATTTTTATCTAAATAACAACTTCTCAACATCAAAGGTAATTGTCGGGGGTCGTCAGAGGATTGCGGTCTGATTTTAAAAATTTTTAACTGACCTCAAAAATAGGATTCGAGATTGCGCGATCTGTATTGGGTCAGAATATATCTATTTTCGTCCAAATAACAACTTTCCATCATCAAAGGTCATTATCGGGTCGTCAGAGGATTGCGGTCGGATTTTAAATATTTTGAATTGATCTCAAAAATAGGATTCGAGTTGGCGCGGTCTGTGGTGGGTCAGAATACATTCATTTTCGTCCAAATAATATCTTTTCATCATCATCGGTCATTGTCGGGTCGTCAGAGGATTGCGGTCGGATTTTAAAAATTTTGAAGTGTCCTCAAAAACAGGATTCGAGTTTGCGTGATCTGTATTGGGTCAGAATATATCTATTTTCGTCCAAATTACAACTTTTTATCATCAAAGGTCATTATCGGGTCGTCAGAGGCTTGCGGTCGGATTTTAATTTTTTTTAAATGACCTCAAAAATAGGATTCGAGTTGGCGCGATCTGTATTGGGACAGAATATATCCATTTTCGTCCAAATAACAACTTTTCATCATCAAAGGTAATTATCGGGTCGTCAGAGGATTGCGGTTGGATTTTAAATATTTTGAAGTGATCTCAAAAATAGGATTCGAGTTGGCGCGGTCTGTGGTGGGTCAGAATACACTCATTTTCGTCCAAATAATAACTTTTCATCATCAAAGGTCATTGTCGTGTCGTCAGAGGAGTGCGGAAGGATTTTAAAAATTTTGAGGTGACCTCAAAAATAGGATTCGAGTTGGCGCGATCTGTATTGGGACAGAATATATCCATTTTCGTCCAAATAACAACTTTTCATCATCAAAAGTAATTATCGGGTCGTCAGAGAATTGCGGTTGGATTTTAAATATTTTGAAGTGATCTCAAAAGTAGAATTCGAGTTGGCGCGGTCTGTGGTGGGTTAGAATACATTCATTTTCGTCCAAGTAATAACTTTTCATCATCAAAGGTCATTGTCGTGTCGTCAGAGGAGTGTGGTAGGATTTTAAAAATTTTGAGGTGACCTCAAAAATAGGATTCGAGTTGGGCGCGATCTGTATTGGGACAGAATATATCCATTTTCGTCCAAATAACAACTTTTCATCATCAAAGGTAATTATCGGGTCGTCAGAGGATTGCGGTTGGATTTTAAATATTTTGAAGTGATCTCAAAAATAGGATTCGAGTTGGCGCGGTCTGTGGTGGGTCAGAATACATTCATTTTCGTCCAAATAATAACTTTTCATCATCAAAGGTCATTGTCGTGTCGTCAGAGGAGTGCGGAAGGATTTTAAAAATTTTGAGTTGACCTCAAAAATAGGATTCGAGTTGGCGCGATCTGTATTGGGTCAGAATATATACATTTTCATCCAAATAACAACTTTTCATCATCAAAGGTAATTATCGGGTCGTCAGAGGATTGCGGTTGGATTTTAAATATTTTAAAGGGATCTCAAAAATAGGATTCGAGTTGGCGCGGTCTGTGGTGGGTTAGAATACATTCATTTTCGTCCAAATAATAACTTTTCATCATCAAAGGTCATTGTCGTGTCGTCAGAGGAGTGTGGTAGGATTTTAAAAATTTTGAGGTGACCTCAAAAATAGGATTCGAGTTGGCGCGATCTGTATTGGGACAGAATATATCCATTTTCGTCCAAATAACAACTTTTCATCATCAAAGGTAATTATCGGGTCGTCAGAGGATTGCGGTTGGATTTTAAATATTTTGAAGTGATCTCAAAAATAGGATTCGAGTTGGCGCGGTCTGTGGTGGGTCAGAATACACTCATTTTCGTCCAAATAATAACTTTTCATCATCAAAGGTCATTGTCGTGTCGTCAGAGGAGTGCGGAAGGATTTTAAAAATTTTGAGGTGACCTCAAAAATAGGATTCGAGTTGGCGCGATCTGTATTGGGACAGAATATATCCATTTTCGTCCAAATAACAACTTTTCATCATCAAAAGTAATTATCGGGTCGTCAGAGAATTGCGGTTGGATTTTAAATATTTTGAAGTGATCTCAAAAGTAGAATTCGAGTTGGCGCGGTCTGTGGTGGGTTAGAATACATTCATTTTCGTCCAAGTAATAACTTTTCATCATCAAAGGTCATTGTCGTGTCGTCAGAGGAGTGTGGTAGGATTTTAAAAATTTTGAGGTGACCTCAAAAATAGGATTCGAGTTGGGCGCGATCTGTATTGGGACAGAATATATCCATTTTCGTCCAAATAACAACTTTTCATCATCAAAGGTAATTATCGGGTCGTCAGAGGATTGCGGTTGGATTTTAAATATTTTGAAGTGATCTCAAAAATAGGATTCGAGTTGGCGCGGTCTGTGGTGGGTCAGAATACATTCATTTTCGTCCAAATAATAACTTTTCATCATCAAAGGTCATTGTCGTGTCGTCAGAGGAGTGCGGAAGGATTTTAAAAATTTTGAGTTGACCTCAAAAATAGGATTCGAGTTGGCGCGATCTGTATTGGGTCAGAATATATACATTTTCATCCAAATAACAACTTTTCATCATCAAAGGTAATTATCGGGTCGTCAGAGGATTGCGGTTGGATTTTAAATATTTTAAAGGGATCTCAAAAATAGGATTCGAGTTGGCGCGGTCTGTGGTGGGTTAGAATACATTCATTTTCGTCCAAATAATAACTTTTCATCATCAAAGGTCATTGTCGTGTCGTCAGAGGAGTGTGGTAGGATTTTAAAAATTTTGAGGTGACCTCCAAAATAGGATTCGAGTTGGCGCGATCTGTATTGGGACAGAATATATCCATTTTCGTCCAAATAACAACTTTTCATCATCAAAAGTAATCATCGGGTCGTCAGAGGATTGCGGTTGGATTTTAAATATTTTGAAGTGATCTCAAAAATAGGATTCGAGTTGGCGCGGTCTGTGGTGGGTCAGAATACATTCATTTTCGTCCAAATAATAACTTTTCATCATCAAAGGTCATTGTCGTGTCGTCAGAGGAGTGTGGTAGGATTTTAAAAATTTTGAGGTGACCTCAAAAATAGGATTCGAGTTGGCGCGATCTGTACTGGGACAGAATATATCCATTTCCGTCCAAATAACAACTTTTCATCATCAAAGATAATTATCGGGTCGTCAGAGGATTGCGGTTGGATTTTAAATATTTTGAAGTGATCTCAAAAATAGGATTCGAGTTGGCGCGGTCTGTGGTGGGTCAGAATACATTCATTTTCGTCCAAATAACAACTTCTCATCATCAAAGGTCATTATCGGGTCGTCAGAGGATTGCGGTCGGATTTTAAATTTTTTTCAAGTGACCTCAAAAATAGGATTCGAGTTGGCGCGATCTGTATTGGGTCAGAAAACATTAATTTTTATCTAAATAACAACTTCTCAACATCAAAGGTCATTGTCGGGTCGTCAGAGGATTGCGGTCTGATTTTAAAAATTTTTAACTGACTTCAAAAATAGGATTCGAGTTTGAGCGATCTGTATTGGGTCAGAATATATCTATTTTTGTCCAAATAACAACTTTCCATCATCAAAGGTCATTATCGGGTCGTCAGAGGATTGTGGTCGGATTGTAAATATTTTGAATTGATCTCAAAAATATGATTCGAGTTGGCGCGGTCTGTGGTGGGTCAGAATACATTCATTTTCGTCCAAATAATAACTTTTCATCATCATCGGTCATTGTCGGGTCGTCAGAGGATTGCGGTCGGATTTTAAAAATTTTGAAGTGACCTCAAAAACAGGATTCGAGTTTGCGTGATCTGTATTGGGTCAGAATATATCTATTTTCGTCCAAATTACAACTTTTTATCATCAAAGGTCATTATCGGGTCGTCAGAGGCTTGCGGTCGGATTTTAAATGTTTTTAAATGACCTCAAAAATAGGATTCGAGTTGGCGCGATCTGTATTGGGTCAGAATACATTAATTTTTATCTGAATAACAACTTCTCAACATGAAAGGTCATTGTTCGGGTCGTCAGAGGATTGCGGTCGGATTTTAAATTTTTTTAACTGATCTCAAAAATAGGATTCAAGTTGGCGCGGTCTGTGGTGGGTCAGAATTCATTCATATTTGTCCAAATAACAACTTTTCATTATCATCGGTCATTGTCGGGTCGTCAGAGGATTGCGGTCGGATTTTAAAAATTTTGAAGTGACCCCAAAAATAGGATTCGAGTTGGCGCGATCTGTATTGGGTCAGAATACATTCATTTTCGTCCAAATAACAACTTTTCATCATCATCGGTCATTGTCGTGTCGTCAGAGGAGTGTGGTAGGATTTTAAAAATTTTGAGGTGACCTCAAAAATAGGATTCGAGTTGGCGCGATCTGTATTGGGACAGAATATATCCATTTTCGTCCAAATAACAACTTTTCATCATCAAAGGTAATTATCGGGTCGTCAGAGGATTGCGGTTGGATTTTAAATATTTTGAAGTGATCTCAAAAATAGGATTCGAGTTGGCGCGGTCTGTGGTGGGTCAGAATACATTCATTTTCGTCCAAATAATAACTTTTCATCATCAAAGGTCATTGTCGTGTCGTCAGAGGAGTGCGGTAGGATATTAAAAATTTTGAGGTGACCTCAAAAATAGGATTCGAGTTGGCGCGATCTGTATTGGGACAGAATATATCCATTTTCGTCCAAATAACAACTTTTCATCATCAAAAGTAATTATCGGGTCGTCAGAGGATTGCGGTTGCATTTTAAATGTTTTGAAGTGATCTCAAAAATAGAATTCGAGTTGGCGCGGTCTGTGGTGGGTAAGAATACATTCATTTTCGTCCAAGTAATAACTTTTCATCATCAAAGGTCATTGTCGTGTCGTCAGAGGAGGGTGGTAGGATTTTAAAAATTTTGAGGTGACCTCAAAAATAGGATTCGAGTTGGCGCGATCTGTATTGGGACAGAATATATCCATTTTCGTCCAAATAACAACTTTTCATCATCAAAGGTAATTATCGGGTCGTCAGAGGATTGCGGTAGGATTTTAAATATTTTGAAGTGATCTCAAAAATAGGATTCGAGTTGGCGCGGTCTGTGGTGGGTCAGAATACATTCATTTTCGTCCAAATAACAACTTTTCATCATCAAAGGTCATTATCGGATCGGCAGAGGATTGCGGTCGGATTTTAAATTTTTTTTAAGTGACCTCAAAAATAGGATTCGAGTTGGCGCGATCTGTATTGGGTCAGAAAACATTAATTTTTATCTAAATAACAACTTCTCAACATCAAAGGTCATTGTCGGGTCGTCAGAGGATTGCGGTCTGATTTTAAAAATTTTTAACTGACCTCAAAAATAGGATTCGAGATTGCGCGATCTGTATTGGGTCAGAATATATCTATTTTCGTCCAAATAACAACTTTCCATCATCAAAGGTCATTATCGGGTCGTCAGAGGATTGCGGTCGGATTTTAAATATTTTGAATTGATCTCAAAAATAGGATTCGAGTTGGCGCGGTCTGTGGTGGGTCAGAATACATTCATTTTCGTCCAAATAATAACTTTTCATCATCATCGGTCATTGTCGGGTCGTCAGAGGATTGCGGTCGGATTTTAAAAATTTTGAAGTGACCTCAAAAACAGGATTCGAGTTTGCGTGATCTGTATTGGGTCAGAATATATCTATTTTCGTCCAAATTACAACTTTTTATCATCAAAGGTCATTATCGGGTCGTCAGGGGCTTGCGGTCGGATTTAAATTTTTTTTAAATGACCTCAAAAATAGGATTCGAGTTGGCGCGATCTGTATTGGGTCAGAATACATTAATTTTTATCTGAATAACAACTTCTCAACATGAAAGGTCATTGTTCGGATCGTCAGAGGATTGCGGTCGGATTTTAATTTTTTTTAACTGATCTCAAAAATAGGATTCAAGTTGGCGCGGTCTGTGGTGGGTCAGAATTCATTCATATTTGTCCAAATAACAACTTTTCTTCATCATCGGTCATTGTCGGGTCGTCAGAGGATTGCAGTCAGATTTTAAAATTTTTGAAAAGACCCCAAAAATAGGATTCGAGTTGGCGCGGTCTGTGGTGGGTCAGAATACATTCATTTTCGTCTAAGTAACAACTTTTCATCATCAAAGGTCATTGTCGTGTCGTCAGAGGAGTGCGGTAGGATATTAAAAATTTTGAGGTGACCTCAAAAATAGGATTCGAGTTGGCGCGATCTGTATTGGGACAGAATATATCCATTTTCGTCCAAATAACAACTTTTCATCATCAAAAGTACTTATCGGGTCGTCAGAGGATTGCGGTTGCATTTTAAATATTTTGAAGTGATCTCAAAAGTAGAATTCGAGTTGGCGCGGTCTGTGGTGGGTTAGAATACATTCATTTTCGTCCAAGTAATAACTTTTCATCATCAAAGGTCATTGTCGTGTCGTCAGAGGAGGGTGGTAGGATTTTAAAAATTTTGAGGTGACCTCAAAAATAGGATTCGAGTTGGCGCGATCTGTATTGGGACAGAATATATCCATTTTCGTCCAAATTACAACTTTTTATCATCAAAGGTCATTATCGGGTCGTCAGAGGCTTGCGGTCGGATTTTAATTTTTTTTAAATGACCTCAAAAATAGGATTCGAGTTGGCGCGATCTGTATTGGGACAGAATATATCCATTTTCGTCCAAATAACAACTTTTCATCATCAAAGGTAATTATCGGGTCGTCAGAGAATTGCGGTAGGATTTTAAATATTTTGAAGTGATCTCAAAAATAGGATTCGAGTTGGCGCGGTCTGTGGTGGGTCAGAATACATTCATTTTCGTCCAAATAACAACTTTCCATCATCAAAGGTCATTATCGGGTCGTCAGAGGATTGCGGTCGGATTTTAAATTTTTTTTAAGTGACCTCAAAAATAGGATTCGAGTTGGCGCGATCTGTATTGGGTCAGAAAACATTAGTTTTTATCTAAATAACAACTTCTCAACATCAAAGGTAATTGTCGGGGGTCGTCAGAGGATTGCGGTCTGATTTTAAAAATTTTTAACTGACCCCAAAAATAGGATTCGAGATTGCGCGATCTGTATTGGGTCAGAATATATCTATTTTCGTCCAAATAACAACTTTCCATCATCAAAGGTCATTATCGGGTCGTCAGAGGATTGCGGTCGGATTTTAAATATTTTGAATTGATCTCAAAAATAGGATTCGAGTTGGCGCGGTCTGTGGTGGGTCAGAATACATTCATTTTCGTCCAAATAATATCTTTTCATCATCATCGGTCATTGTCGGGTCGTCAGAGGATTGCGGTCGGATTTTAAAAATTTTGAAGTGTCCTCAAAAACAGGATTCGAGTTTGCGTGATCTGTATTGGGTCAGAATATATCTATTTTCGTCCAAATTACAACTTTTTATCATCAAAGGTCATTATCGGGTCATCAGAGGCTTGCGGTCGGATTTTAATTTTTTTTAAATGACCTCAAAAATAGGATTCTAGTTGGCGCGATCTGTATTGGGTCAGAGTACATTAATTTTTATCTGAATAACAACTTCTCAACATGAAAGGTCATTGTTCGGGTCGTCAGAGGATTACGGTCGGATTTTAAATTTTTTTAACTGATCTCAAAAATAGGATTCAAGTTGGCGCGGTCTGTGGTGGGTCAGAATTCATTCATATTTGTCCAAATAACTACTTTTCTTCATCATCGGTCATTGTCGGGTCGTCAGAGGATTGCGGTCAGATTTTAAAAATTTTGAAGTGACCCCAAAAATAAGATTCGAGTTGGCGCGGTCTGTGGTGGGTCAGAATACATTCATTTTCGTCCAAATAACAACTTTTCATCATCATCGGTCATTGTCGGGTCGTCAGAGGAGTGCGGTAGGATTTTTAAAAATTTGAGGTGACCTCAAAAATAGGATTCGAGTTGGCGCGATCTGTATTGGGTCAGAATACATTCATTTTCGTCCAAATAACAACTTTTCATCATCATCAGTCATTGTCGGGTCGTCAGAGGATTGCGGTCGGATTTTTAAAATTTTGAAGTGACCCCAAAAATAGGATTAGAGTCGGCGCGGTCTGTGGTGGGTCAGAATACATTCATTTTCGTCCAAATAACAACTTTTCATCATCATCGGTCGTTATCGGGTCGTCAGAGGAGTGCGGTCGGATTTTGAAAATTTTTAACTGACCTCAAAAATAGGATTCGAGTTCGCGCGATCTGCATTGGGTCAGAATACATTCATTTTCGTCCAAATAACAACTTTTCATCATCATCGGTCATTGTCTGGTCGTCAGAAGATTGCGGTCGGATTTTAAAAATTTTGAAGTGACCCCAAAAATAGGATTCGAGTTGGCGCGGTCTGTATTGGGTCAGAATGCATTAATTTTCATCAAAATATCAACTTCTCAACATCAAAGGTCATTGTCGGGTCGTCAGAAGATTGCGGTCGGATTTTGAAAATTTTTAACTGACCTCAAAAATTGGATTCGAATTTGCGCGATCTGTATTGGGTCGGAATATAACCATTTTAATCCAAATAACAACTTTCTATCTTCAAAGGTCATTATCGGGTCGTCAGAGGATTGCGGTCGGATTTTAAAAATTTTGAAGTGACCTCAAAAATAGAATTCGAGATAGCGCGATCTGTATTGGGTCAGAATACATTAATTTTCATCCAAATAACAATTTTTCGTCATCAAAGGTCATTGTCGGGTCATCAGAGGAATGCGGTCAGACTTTAAATATTTTGAAGTGACCTCAAAAATAGGATTCGAGTTGACGCGATCTGTATTGGGTCAGAATATATACATTTTCGTCTAAATAACAACTTTTCATCATCAAAGGTCATTGTCGAGTCGTCAGAGGATTGCGGTTGGATTTTAAATATTTTGAAGTGATCTCAAAAATAGGATTCGAGTTGGCGCGGTCTGTGGTGGGTCAGAATACATTCATTTTCGTCCAAATAACAACTTTTCATCATCAAAGGTCATTATCGGGTCGTCAGAGGATTGCGGTCGGATTTTAAATTTTTTTTAAGTGACCTCAAAAATAGGATTCGAGTTGGCGCGATCTGTATTGGGTCAGAAAACATTAATTTTTATCTAAATAACAACTTCTCAACATCAAAGGTCATTGTCGGGTCGTCAGAGGATTGCGGTCTGATTTTAAAAATTTTTAACTGACCTCAAAAATAGGATTCGAGATTGCGCGATCTGTATTGGGTCAGAATATATCTATATTCGTTCAAATAACAACTTTCCATCATCAAAGGTCATTATCGGGTCGTCAGAGGATTGCGGTCGGATTTTAAAAATTTTGAAGTGACCTCAAAAATAGAATTCGAGTTAGCGCGATCTGTATTGGGTCAGAATACATTGATTTTCATCCAAATAACAATTTTTCGTCATCAAAGGTCATTGTCGGGTCATCAGAGGAATGCGGTCAGACTTTAAATATTTTGAAGTGACCTCAAAAATAGGATTCGAGTTGACGCGATCTGTATTGGGTCAGAATATATACATTTTCGTCTAAATAACAACTTTTCATCATCAAAGGTCATTGTCGAGTCGTCAGAGGATTGCGGTTGGATTTTAAATATTTTGAAGTGATCTCAAAAATAGGATTCGAGTTGGCGCGGTCTGTGGTGGGTCAGAATACATTCATTTTCGTCCAAATAACAACTTTTCATCATCAAAGGTCATTATCGGGTCGTCAGAGGATTGCAGTCGGATTTTAAAAATTTTTAACTGACCTCAAAAATAGGATTCTAGATTGCGCGATCTGTATTGGGTCAGAATATATCTATTTTCGTCCAAATAACAACTTTCCATCATCAAAGGTCATTATCGGGTCGTCAGAGGATTGCGGTCGGATTTTAAATATTTTGAATTGATCTCAAAAATAGGATTCGAGTTGGCGCGGTCTGTGGTGGGTCAGAATACATTCATTTTCGTCCAAATAATATCTTTTCATCATCATCGGTCATTGTCGGGTCGTCAGAGGATTGCGGTCGGATTTTAAAAATTTTGAAGTGTCCTCAAAAACAGGATTCGAGTTTGCGTGATCTGTATTGGGTCAGAATATATCTATTTTCGTCCAAATTACAACTTTTTATCATCAAAGGTCATTATCGGGTCGTCAGAGGCTTGCGGTCGGATTTTAATTTTTTTTAAATGACCTCAAAAATAGGATTCGAGTTGGCGCGATCTGTATTGGGTCAGAGTACATTAATTTTTATCTGAATAACAACTTCTCAACATGAAAGGTCATTGTTCGGGTCGTCAGAGGATTACGGTCGGATTTTAAATTTTTTTAACTGATCTCAAAAATAGGATTCAAGTTGGCGCGGTCTGTGGTGGGTCAGAATTCATTCATATTTGTCCAAATAACTACTTTTCTTCATCATCGGTCATTGTCGGGTCGTCAGAGGATTGCGGTCAGATTTTAAAAATTTTGAAGTGACCCCAAAAATAAGATTCGAGTTGGCGCGGTCTGTGGTGGGTCAGAATACATTCATTTTCGTCCAAATAACAACTTTTCATCATCATCGGTCATTGTCGGGTCGTCAGAGGAGTGCGGTAGGATTTTTAAAAATTTGAGGTGACCTCAAAAATAGGATTCGAGTTGGCGCGATCTGTATTGGGTCAGAATACATTCATTTTCGTCCAAATAACAACTTTTCATCATCATCAGTCATTGTCGGGTCGTCAGAGGATTGCGGTCGGATTTTTAAAATTTTGAAGTGACCCCAAAAATAGGATTAGAGTTGGCGCGGTCTGTGGTGGGTCAGAATACATTCATTTTCGTCCAAATAACAACTTTTCATCATCATCGGTCGTTATCGGGTCGTCAGAGGAGTGCGGTCGGATTTTGAAAATTTTTAACTGACCTCAAAAATAGGATTCGAGTTCGCGCGATCTGCATTGGGTCAGAATACATTCATTTTCGTCCAAATAACAACTTTTCATCATCATCGGTCATTGTCTGGTCGTCAGAAGATTGCGGTCGGATTTTAAAAATTTTGGAAGTGACCCCAAAAATAGGATTCGAGTTGGCGCGGTCTGTATTGGGTCAGAATGCATTAATTTTCATCAAAATATCAACTTCTCAACATCAAAGGTCATTGTCGGGTCGTCAGAAGATTGCGGTCGGATTTTGAAAATTTTTAACTGACCTCAAAAATTGGATTCGAATTTGCGCGATCTGTATTGGGTCGGAATATAACCATTTTAATCCAAATAACAACTTTCTATCTTCAAAGGTCATTATCGGGTCGTCAGAGGATTGCGGTCGGATTTTAAAAATTTTGAAGTGACCTCAAAAATAGAATTCGAGATAGCGCGATCTGTATTGGGTCAGAATACATTAATTTTCATCCAAATAACAATTTTTCGTCATCAAAGGTCATTGTCGGGTCATCAGAGGAATGCGGTCAGACTTTAAATATTTTGAAGTGACCTCAAAAATAGGATTCGAGTTGACGCGATCTGTATTGGGTCAGAATATATACATTTTCGTCTAAATAACAACTTTTCATCATCAAAGGTCATTGACGAGTCGTCAGAGGATTGCGGTTGGATTTTAAATATTTTGAAGTGATCTCAAAAATAGGATTCGAGTTGGCGCGGTCTGTGGTGGGTCAGAATACATTCATTTTCGTCCAAATAACAACTTTTCATCATCAAAGGTCATTATCGGGTCGTCAGAGGATTGCGGTCGGATTTTAAAAATTTTGAAGTGACCTCAAAAATAGAATTCGAGTTAGCGCGATCTGTATTGGGTCAGAATACATTGATTTTCATCCAAATAACAATTTTTCGTCATCAAAGGTCATTGTCGGGTCATCAGAGGAATGCGGTCAGACTTTAAATATTTTGAAGTGACCTCAAAAATAGGATTCGAGTTGGCGCGATCTGTATTGGGTCAGAAAACATTAATTTTTATCTAAATAACAACTTCTCAACATCAAAGGTCATTGTCGGGTCGTCAGAGGATTGCGGTCTGATTTTAAAAATTTTTAACTGACCTCAAAAATAGGATTCGAGATTGCGCGATCTGTATTGGGTCAGAATATATCTATATTCGTTCAAATAACAACTTTCCATCATCAAAGGTCATTATCGGGTCGTCAGAGGATTGCGGTCGGATTTTAAAAATTTTGAAGTGACCTCAAAAATAGAATTCGAGTTAGCGCGATCTGTATTGGGTCAGAATACATTAATTTTCATCCAAATAACAATTTTTCGTCATCAAAGGTCATTGTCGGGTCATCAGAGGAATGCGGTCAGACTTTAAATATTTTGAAGTGACCTCAAAAATAGGATTCGATTTGACGCGATCTGTATTGGGTCAGAATATATACATTTTCGTCCAAATAACAACTTTTCATCATCATCGGTCATTGTCTGGTCGTCAGAAGATTGCGGTCGGATTTTAAAAATTTTGAAGTGACCCCAAAAATAGGATTCGAGTTGGCGCGGTCTGTATTGGGTCAGAATGCATTAATTTTCATCAAAATATCAACTTCTCAACATCAAAGGTCATTGTCGGGTCGTCAGAAGATTGCGGTCGGATTTTGAAAATTTTTAACTGACCTCAAAAATTGGATTCGAATTTGCGCGATCTGTATTGGGTCGGAATATAACCATTTTAATCCAAATAACAACTTTCTATCTTCAAAGGTCATTATCGGGTCGTCAGAGGATTGCGGTCGGATTTTAAAAATTTTGAAGTGACCTCAAAAATAGAATTCGAGTTAGCGCGATCTGTATTGGGTCAGAATACATTAATTTTCATCCAAATAACAATTTTTCGTCATCAAAGGTCATTGTCGGGTCATCAGAGGAATGCGGTCAGACTTTAAATATTTTGAAGTGACCTCAAAAATAGGATTCGAGTTGACGCGATCTGTATTGGGTCAGAATATATACATTTTCGTCTAAATAACAACTTTTCATCATCAAAGGTCATTGTCGAGTCGTCAGAGGATTGCGGTTGGATTTTAAATATTTTGAAGTGATCTCAAAAATAGGATTCGAGTTGGCGCGGTCTGTGGTGGGTCAGAATACATTCATTTTCGTCCAAATAACAACTTTTCATCATCAAAGGTCATTGTCGGGTCGTCAGAGGATTGCGGTCTGATTTTAAAAATTTTTAACTGACCTCAAAAATAGGATTCGAGATTGCGCGATCTGTATTGGGTCAGAATATATCTATATTCGTTCAAATAACAACTTTCCATCATCAAAGGTCATTATCGGGTCGTCAGAGGATTGCGGTCGGATTTTAAATATTTTGAATTGATCTCAAAAATAGGATTCGAGTTGGCGCGGTCTGTGGTGGGTCAGAATACATTCATTTTCGTCCAAATAATAACTTTTCATCATCATCGGTCATTGTCGGGTCGTCAGAGGATTGCGGTCGGATTTTAAAAATTTTGAAGTGACCTCAAAAACAGGATTCGAGTTTGCGTGATCTGTATTGGGTCAGAATATATCTATTTTCGTCCAAATTACAACTTTTTATCATCAAAGGTCATTATCGGGTCGTCAGAGGCTTGCGGTCGGATTTTAATTTTTTTTAAATGACTTCAAAAATAGGATTCGAGTTGGCGCGATCTGTATTGGGTCAGAATACATTAATTTTTATCTGAATAACAACTTCTCATCATCATCGGTTATTGTCGGGTCGTCAGAGGATTGCGGTCGGATTTAAAATATTTTGAAGTGACCCAAAAAAAAAGGATTCGAGTTGGCGCGATCTGTATTGGGTCAGAATACATTCATTTTCGTCCAAATAACAACTTTTCATCATCATCGGTTATTGTCGGGTCGTCAGAGGATTGCGGTCGGATTTTAAAAATTTTGAAGTGACCCCAAAAATAGGATTCGAGTTGGCGCGATCTGTATTGGGTCAGAATACATTCATTTTCGTTCAAATAACAACTTTTCATCATCATCGGTCATTGTCGGGTCGTCAGAGGATTGCGGTCGGAGTTTAAAAATTTTGAAGTGACCCCAAAAATAGGATTCGAGTTGGCGCGATCTGTATTGGGACAGAATATATCCATTTTCGTCCAAATAACAATTTTTCATCATCAAAGGTAATTATCGGGTCGTCAGAGGATTGCGGTAGGATTTTAAATATTTTGAAGTGATCTGAAAAATAGGATTCGAGTTGGCGCGGTCTGTGGTGGGTCAGAATACATTCATTTTCGTCCAAATAACAACTTTCCATCATCAAAGGTCATTATCGGGTCGTCAGAGGAGTGCGGTAGGAATTTTAAAAATTTGAGGTGACCTCAAAAATAGGATTCGAGTTGGCGCGATCTGTATTGGGTCAGAATACATTCATTTTCGTCCAAATAACAACTTTTCATCATCATCAGTCATTGTCGGGTCGTCAGAGGATTGCGGTCGGATTTTTAAAATTTTGAAGTGACCCCAAAAATAGGATTCGAGTTGGCGCGGTCTGTGGTGGGTCAGAATACATTCATTTTCGTCCAAATAACAACTTTCCATCATCAAAGGTCATTGTCGGGTCGTCAGCGGAGTGCATTATGGTCTCAGCTACCCTACGACACGCTCTTCATTTAATGTCATGCAGAAGAGAAGAGGGCTGATGGGGAGTCTCCCTGAAACACGCCCAGTCTGAAGATAACCTGCTATGTTTGGACTCTAACTTGAACAGATGTTATGGTGAAGCTAGTCCTCCAGAGTGGCATCAGCTATTCAATGCATGTTGTTTCGAAGGCCCTGCGATAATTGATCGAAAGGTTACGCTTATACTGCACGGATTCCTGCATGATACATGTGTTGATTAGCAGGTTCTTCTTGCAGCCAGCGACCTCCTTCTTTCATCCACTTTGCTCGTATATCTGTTCATACACCAGATCATTGCGGGCAGTATCCGCATGTACAAGATGTGGGTAAACATCTTATAACATGCGTTATATAAAAATAATAATGTCCAAGAACTTGGTAATTGTTCAAATTTCGAGGAAGTGCCGAAAATCATGTTATCACTTTCTAGACCAAAAAATTAAATCGAATGTATCCAAATTATTGAGGTGCAACTCCACTGGTCTTCCATTTTAGAATCATGGCCCATGAATATAATAGAAAATTTCATTCTATCATAATTTAAAAACCCTTTTGTATTGTACGACACGTTATGAATCAAAATCGCTCTGCCAGTCTATGATATTAGATTCTATGAGTCATATTCATTGTATATTCTGTGGTTTACTTCGGACGGGCAATTTCTTATCTTAATTGGAAATTGAATTGATATATTCATGAACAGGAATCATTATGTGCATTCCGAATAAACAATTGATCAATTTCCTGTAACCGATCGAAGTACATGAAGCGCCATTAGTTGGAGATTAAATTAATGTTTCTTTCAATGTTGAAAATTGGTGTTTTTGTTTCTTTCAGTTCACATAAAAAGAAAAATCTAGTCAATAATTTATTAAGAAAAATGGTGTTTTCTAACTTCGACAGACTCACGAATGTAGTAGGGATAAACTCGAAATAATACTCGACATTCAACTACAATGTCATAGCTTGTCTTCCCTCAATCCGAACAACTAATGAATAATCTATCGAATACAACCTTATTCCCTTCTTATCTAACTATATTAGTGAGTCTGAGTCAGCTGCATTTCCATAGGCGGATACTGCACGAACGAGCTGCCCCAAATCAAGTCAGCAGGGGAACCTCACTAGGCACTCCTGAAACAATGGCTGTAGAACCTCCCATGAGCAAAGAGGATCTGCCGCAGGAAGAGGTCGAGCCTACTGAGATGGCTGAGGAATCCGAAGAATGAAACGCTTATGTCCTGCTCATCCAGAAGCCTTGGATATACCATAGGTCCTTTACCGTACCTCTTCACAATATAGAAACGATGCGAAAATAGATATGGCAACGAAGCAATCATTTCCTCGAATGCAGTGTGAGATTGTACCAACGGGATACCGGGAAATTTTTCGCTAGGTTCCTCATAGAAGAGGCTCTAAAAGTGGCCCAATTTGTTGTCAATAATTTTGAAAGAGGAGAATTCCATTTTAATAGTTTTATAAAATTTTTGGGAGTTACAAATAATCATCGTGAAGAATCAATAGAAAAAGTTTGAATATTAAATATTTCGCTACGAATAATGTCTCATTTGTCTTTCAAACTTCCTCTCTTTAATGCTGAAAGTCTGGTTCTTTAATAATTTTGTAAATACTGGAATCCGCACTATATACGCAAAATTTCATGCAGATTCTAAGAATATATGATTTGTGTATGCTCAGACAAGGTTTGGCAGTTTAAAGGAATACAAAGTCAAAAATGTCACGAATAGGTCTGGAAAAAAATACGGAGGGAAATTACTCCTTCCACTCCAGATGAACTTAGGAACGGTTAAAGATAGGGCAATTCTGCGAACGTCAATCGATTCAGAATGATTAAATTAGTATAATCTGTGAATTTCGAGTCAATTGATATAAAACAAAAATTATCGAAAAATCCATGAAAAATACAAAATCGGCAGATTCACTCGCAATCCACACTATATACGCAAAATTTCATGCAGATTCCGAAAATATCAATGATTTCATTTCAATGCTGCATCCTGTATTATAAGAAACGCTCAGAAGAATATATGTTCTACAGATTTCTAGATATTCTCCACAAAGTAAACTATATAAGTGAAAATTACCAGTGAGCACTGCAATTTACGTAGAAACAGTTCCTAGTACCTCGCCAAAAAAAGGTTGAATAAATTAAGTAGGTACTCTGGAAAAAATGTGCGACAAAATTCAGAATTCTATTGCAAAAATTACGGAAACTATGCTGGTGGTTCCATAAGACGTGAAACACACTGTATATGTTGCCTACAAGTATCTTTTATGTTATGTAATGCCATTTCTACTAATGAACAGTGAATGAACATTTACAAACATTTAAAAACACCCCAAAATTATGGCAGAGAACTTTCAATAAGACAAACTAAATCGTTAACATTGTACATGGGGGTAGTTCCCAAGGATTAAACGTTCCTTTTTTACCAAATATTTGAAATATATAATAAGATGTTTGAATTCATGTTCTTTTATTTTTCATAGTTCTAAAGTTATAAAAAAAAGGACAGATGCTGATGTTGAAATTGTAATCAGGGTTGATTATCACTTATCAGCAAATATATTTGCTGGTCACCTACAGTAAATAATAATAATAATAACCATCCTTTACTCGCACAGGGTATGCCATTGGGGAACATTATCATTAATCGGACAGCAATGAGGGCGATATAGCTTGGGGCATTTTCCTTAGTCACTCTTAAGCTCTACAAAAATTTATCGAACCACATTGGTGGAAGAACCACCTAATCCCCTAATTTCCACACTTTTACCATTTCCAATTCAATTTTATTGTCATATGGAAATAGCCAATACTCACATCACTTTTTTATGGATTGAAGGCTACTTGAACACGCATAAATTGGTTGGGAAAAATGAGAGTACCTGGTGGTTTTTCTGAGTGATGATGGAAACCATCTACCACCAATATTTATCCTTTTATTAATAGGCGATAATATTTGGAATGATATCCATTATGAAGACTTATAGCTCCATTTTAAGTATGCCTTGTTATTTTGACTTGAAATGTAATAAAACCTTTGCTTAAACAGCGTTCATATTCATCGAATGAATGAAATGACAAAATCTGCGAGTAAATCTTTAAATTCCTTTCATAAAATAATCAATTTCACCCACATAAACTCCCGACATAAAAAATATATAACGCAACCGGAAAGGAAAGCTTAACGAAATGCTCATTTCCAACTGCCGAGATTTGTATTTCCTGAGATAATCGAACTCAACCGTAATGAACTTCCTTTTGTTCCATTTGGAAAGAAAACAATTTTTTGGCACGCTCAAGCGTACATCCCCTAGATATCCAACACTGCCCACTTGTCGTAGTTGACCGTACAATTTGAGACATCCGCCGTTTCCTGACAGTTCATTCAGTGTCAACTCATTATTATTGTACTTCAAAAACAGCTATATACCAAGTGTCCACACATATGAGTTACAATCGAAGAAATGCTTTCGTATTTCGTGAACAGAATTTATTATCAAACGCCCGGCAAAGAAACACCGATTATGCGATCTGTCTATTGAATAGTTTCATAATGAATGAATCATGAATCGATTATTGTTCGCATTCGTATTTGTAGTGCTAAAAAATTCGAAAAGATGGCGCCACCACCAACTGAATATTTATTGCATTTAAAAAAACAAAAATATTCGAGTTAGATACAATAAGCACCATGAATAGAGGTTAAAATATATTTCAAAACATTTGGAATTGCCACTTTGAAGTGACAATTGTCACTTGCATCTGACAATTGTCACTTTGAATTGGCAATTGTCACTACGAACTGACAATTGTCTCTACGAATTAGCAATTGTCACTTTGAATTTAACTGAAAAACATTATTTTTTCAACTTTTGAACTGACGAAGTGACAATTGTCAGTTCAAAGTGACAACTGTCAGATCAAAGTGAAAATTGTCAGATCCAAGTGAAAATTGTCAGTTCGAAATGACAATTTCCGGTTCAAAATGACAATTGTCAGATACAAGTGACAATTGTCACTTTGAAGTGGCAATTCCAAATGTTTTGAAATATATTTTATTGTTGACCCTTCTACGCCTTCGTAGAAAAGACTCTACTCAATTTAAATTCTGTTTGCGTCCCTCTTCATGCACGAAAAACTTTTGAGTCTTGGGTTGGTCGAAACAACAAAATGTTGCCCTACCTGTCAAAGTTAATCATCTAACTTTGGATTCAACGGCTCGTTTCAAATTAAGTTTCAACTAGTGACAGCAGATGTCACGAGTTACTTTTATAACCTCCGCAAAAAAATACTTCCGACGGTTTTGGAATTTTTTCAATATTTTTCACGTATTCTACGTCATCGATTACACACGATACGATTCGAAAAAATATAAAAAACAAAAAATTCCAAATCGTGCCGTTTGAGAATGCAGACGTTCGTTGGAACGCCTACAGCAACTATGTACGACCAGCGATCGCTTCGAAATTCGGTGAAACTATACAGAAAACATTGAATTTTACGAATATGATAAGGGAAAAATTTTTAAAAATTCGTGGCGGGCGCAGGTCAGCTCCTATCGGCCGATCCGGTATCCTAACACATATAACCTCCGCTAAAAAATACTTCCGACGGTTTTGGAATTTTTTCATTATTTTTCACGTATTCTACGCCATCGATTACACATGATACGTTTTGGAAAAAACAAAAAATGAAAAATTCCAAATGGTGCCGTTTGAGAATGCAGACGTTCGTTGGAACGCCTACAGCAACTATGTACGACCAGCGATCGCTTCGAAATTCGGTGAAACTATACAGAAAACATTGAATTTTACGAGTATGATAAGGGACATTTTTTTAAAAATTCGTGGCGGGCGCAGGTCAGCTCCTATCGGCCGATCCGGTATCCTAACACATATAACCTCCGCTAAAAAATACTTCCGACGGTTTTGGAATTTTTTCATTATTTTTCACGTATTCTACGCCATCGATTACACATGATACGTTTTGGAAAAAACAAAAAATGAAAAATTCCAAATGGTGCCGTTTGAGAATGCAGACGTTCGTTGGAACGCCTACAGCAACTATGTACGACCAGCGATCGCTTCGAAATTCGGTGAAACTATACAGAAAACATTGAATTTTACGAGTATGATAAGGGAAAAATTTTTAAAAATTCGTGGCGGACGCAGGTCAGCTCCTATCGGCCGATCCGATATCCTAACACATATAACCTCCGCAAAAAATACTTCCGACGGTTTTGGAATTTTTTCATTATTTTTCACGTATTCTACGCCATCGATTACACATGATACGTTTTGGAAAAACAAAAAATGAAAAATTCCAAATGGTGCCGTTTGAGAATGCAGACGTTCGTTGGAACGCCTACAGCAACTATGTACGACCAGCGATCGCTTCGAAATTCGGTAAAACTATACAGAAAACATTGAATTTTACGAATATGATGAGGGAATAAATTTTAAAAATTCGTGGCGGGCGCAGGTCAGCTCCTATCGGCCGATCCGGTATCCTAACACATATAACTCCGCAAAAAATACTTCCGACGGTTTAATAAAATCCCTGAACTTGAGACCCAGCAAAATGCGTTTAATAGTTCGTTGGCGAAAAATAATCTCAGGCATATGTTTGTCAACAGGAATGATTGGGGTTGTTTTTCCAATAAATCCAGTCTAGATGTTCCTGGGCGTTGTTCGTTGCTAGTGTTTCATCTTTCTTGGTTGGGGTAAGAAACAGGGTGAACATTTTTTTAGAAGATTGACGATGATTTTGGTGTTAACCCCGCAAAACCCGCCAATGTGATATTCATTCAGCTTCATATGTAGTAAAGGCCATTTGAATCGTATTCTGGCCGAACACAGAGAGCCATAAACAGGATATTTGATTTAGTACCTATACTCAGACCACGAGGAAATGAGACAATATCCGGGGTACTGAAATGATCACCAACCAATCGGTGAAAATGCCACTGCCATACTTGGTACTTAAACTTAAAGTTCAATGATGCCTGTTTCTTGCACTTGTTGGTCACGTTCAAGATTGTAACTAAGATTCGTTTATGGATGAGTCGTGCCTTGGATTCAACATCTCGATTAAATTCCAATATTGCCATTCGTTCATTCAACTGAGAGAAATAACTCAAATCGTCAATACCATAAATATAAGGTATGACATTCATAGTTGTTCTGGCGCCGACATCGATTCTTTCAGCTTAATGGCATCGAGTTGTATTGGCCAAATATCAATCAAGAAGTCACACAACATTGAGTGAAGTTCATCTTGCATGCATTATGGTGGTACCATGCGTGCACCCGCACCCGCACCTCTGGAAGTACTGTACGATAAACCACCCTTCAACCTTCCAGGGAAGGAAAAATAAACCTGCACTATTGATGTTAGCACCAAGTGATCTCTGCAAAGGGGTCTTCGAATTTACTTTTCACAGATGACTCCAGGAAAGATGGAAGTCATAAACTCAGAGAGATTATTTTAGAATTGAAAATAGTCGGTAAATTGGCCAACTGTAACGTTGTGTACATTGAAAAAATTCAGATAACGAAAGTTCGAAACACAAATAATCAATTGGATGATGATAATTGAAAAGGAACCAAGTGCCAAATTGCAAAAACTGGGAGAACGGTTCCAACAGACGGTTTGACATTCATTTATTATGTGTAGAAGTATTAAGCACTTTCTAGAATTCTGGCGACATCGATTTACTAATGATCCAAGCGACTTTGTAGGAAGACGCAGTTTCCTATTATACAAAAATATCCAACATTACGATACCGTTCATAGAATATCCAGATTATATATTATATATATATATATATTACATATTATAATATAGATTATCATCATCCAATTTACATCATCATCTGAAGCTTTCAAACAAACGTTTGCGGTTTGTAATATACATCGCTATCTCATTGATTTCAACGTGTAGTGTTGCACGAAAACACAGTCATCGCCTTCTAACGAATACAGATTTTTCCTATATGGACGATTATTGGCCCCAAAGCTGGGCCCTGCGGAACAACAATTTCCTTGATGATTTCCGCATAAATTCTCCTGATAGATTATGGCAGCACAATATTGGGTTTCATTATCACTAATCTTGCCCAAATTATATACATTGAGGTGGGACGAAATCGAATCTATAAGTTTGTAAAAAGGGTAATGAGAATAAGAACGAATGATAGAGGGCTCTCATTCATCCAACTGGAGACGGTTTGAGCAAAACATGTGCACTTGACCTCATTTCCAGTCAATCTCTCCCAAGTGAATCAATTTCGGAAAAAGGAGGCACTTGATACGGTTTTATAGTGTAATTATATAAAATTAAAATTTACTCGCTCTTTAATAATCACCAAATAACACATTTTACGGCGATAAATTTAAATACCGAAATATACAATTTGTCTGAATGAAAAAGGAAACTTGAAATTAAACAAATTTGTTTTGGTGTACCTGATACTGGTAATACGGCCACCTGAGATCCACATTCTTCCTATACTTAGACTTGAACCTCTCTTTTTACGTTGTCGAGAGATGGAATGTGGAAATACAGGGTATCCCATAATGGAGGAGAATGAGATGGTAGCCTTCAATTGCTTCTTCCGTGAATATATTCGACAGGGCGATTCCTTTATAAGTTCTATCAAAATTACAAGATAGTGTTTTGGTTGCACTTGAACTGATTTGAGAAAACAAGGGAGATAAAGAGTGGAAACGTCAGACGAGTACTAAGATGAAAAGTAATTTGCTCAAAAGTCGCATAATTTAAAAAGAATTAGTTTCATGGTGGAAAACTTCCATAAAGAACCAATTTTTTGAACGTGTATTACATTATCAGATCATATATTATCGATAATTCCTGGATTGATAATATTTCGTTCATGAGGAGTTTCAATGGAATCTAGGAAAAAAAACGGAAAAAATACCCCCGAAAAAAAAAAACTGGAAAAAAAACAGAAAAAAATACCCAACGAAAAAAAAAAAACAAAAAAAAAAGAAAAAAAAAACGGAAAAAATTACCCCTATATGCGATAACAATGGCCAGTACACAAAAAGTAATGAAAATAGAGAATATTTGACTCATTTTACAATACCAATAAAAGTTTTAACCTATCCTGTGGAATGTTCATCGTCGACGACCAAAAAAGACGATTTTTATATTTTTATGACTCGATTGTTCCTGAACGAACTAACCTGGTGACAGATTCGCCTTTTTGCAAGGCTGGAAAATCTGTTGTTCTACCCCTATGTATTGTAAAATTAATGAAATATGGTCTAGTTTCTTTATTACTTTTTGTGTACTGGCCATTGTTATCGCATATAGGGGAATTTTTTCCGTTTTTTTTCCAGGAGGTTTTTTTCCATGCTTTTTTTTTCCGGGGGGTATTTTTTTCGTTTTTTGTTTTTTTTTTAACGTTTTTTTTTCGGGGGTATTTTTTCCGGGGTTTTTTTCGTTTACCGTTTCAATGTGGGTACGGTATACATACACCCGACAAAATACGCTGGACACTCTGAGAGATCGACCTTTCCAGACAAAGTGGTTGTGGTGTTAGAGCGTTTGCTTCTCGCCCATGCGTCATGGGTTCTATCCCCACCGCCAACCAATCAACAAATTTCCAACTAGTCATTGATGTGATGAAAACACAGTGTTGGTGCTAGAACGTATCCCTGCGGCACACCAGAATTTATAGATAGATGAAACTCCGTCAACCTTTACGAGGAGTGATCTGTCTGAGATAAATCTAGAAGCCAACACAGTTGGGTGGACAAGCCATAAGATGAAAGGTTTCCGAGGAGCCCCTGGTGCCAAACACCTTGGAGACACCATATTTTTCAATATATTGCTGCCATATATGTGAGGCATACGCAAGCAGGTCACTAGTTGATCTCTGATGATACGACGAAAATCTTATTGACGATCATTCACAATCGCTGAGCGTTCTAGATATTTAGTGTGTTCGATGTTGATAGCTTTTTTAATGACCTTCGAGATAACAAATAGAAGTGCGGTAGATCTGTGTTTTGCTAATTAGGGTGTTTTTTCCTATTTAAGGTGATTGGTTTTACTCCTACAATATTCCAGTAGGACGAAAATACCCACAAATCATAAGAGAGGTAGAATGATTTGCAAAGAATTGCTGTTACCTTGGGTACCCCAGCAAAATGCGTCTAATATTTCGTTGGCAGAACTGACAGGCGCACTGCCAATTAGGCAGCTATTTTGGGTGGAATTTGCAGAAAACATTTTGGCAAAATAATTGGGAAAATGATCTAGTATATGAGTTCCTCCAGGGTGAATATTCCGGTTTTGTTTTAGAGTTGATATTGTTTTGAGAATTCTTCAAAATAATTTTCGGCAGGGGTACTCTCTATATCCACTTAGTTCCATCTTGAGAACTCTTTTTGAGTCTCTCAAATCCATGTTATATTCAATGAGGGACGATTTATAATCATCCCACGCTTCTGTTTCTTTGCAAAGTGTGAAATTTGCTCCGTAGTTGTTGACCATTTGTCGCCAGAGCCTCTATGGATGGTGACTCAGGATCATCATAAAAAAAAGGAACCTGAAGCCAGAACAAACTCCTCCGGCCCTTTCTAACAGGATGTCCCTATTTTCACTACCGCTAGATCAAAAATAAGCAAGAAATTTTCAAGGATCTGTGTTGAATTCCTATTCCTCTATCCATTTCGTTCTGTACGTTATATTCCTTCTCATTGAATGATCAAGGGGCTTGTAGTAGCAGGCAGTCTTATTCGATCTCGTTCGATGAAAAGTCGAGCCACTTGAAAATGATTGAATCCACGGCGAACGTGCACTCTCACACTGCCTACAAGTCACGATATGTAATTATATCTATACCGGGATCGAAACCAAAAATTCAACTCCTACTACTTCCCATGCACCGCATCCACTCCAACGCATCGCAACGTCAATCTTATCACGTCCGATTCTCCTTTGTCCCTTATTATTTTCATTTGCGAGTAAATCTTAGTCTCGACCACATCCTCGATCGAAAGAGAAAAAAATTTAAGGTCATTATAAGTCTTCAACCAACGCTGAGAGCCACGAAGGTAAATCATTCTGGATTGTCGACAGCGTTGCCTACCCCAAATATATCAATATTTTTCGTTTCATAATAGAAATCCCCAATATTCCCAACAACATTCCTGAATCCCTGAAAATACGCTTGCGCAGTGTTGAGTACAGTCATTAGACCATAATTATATCATTCTCTTAGTCGTTTCAAGAATATCTGCTATAACTGATGTAAAACTATGACATATTCAAATGAAATTTGGAAGAAACAAAAATTATATACAGATCCCGCAAAGAAGTATTCTTGACCCACTTTTCTTTTTATATATGCCAACGACACTTAATTGTCTTTAGAGGATATCAATTATCTACCTCTCAATCTCAATCATCCTCTACCAAAACGTACAGGGTTGCTTCCTATTTCCACAGGGCTGACATTTTCTTAAATTCAGATTTTTTCTCTAGGAATAAATAAGCATACTAAATAAAATTCCATAATTGTTTTTTAACTCCCTCAACATTTTTCATCTATAGGTAATTTTGTGCAGTACTCTAAGAAAATAAACAATTAAGGCAATTATAAAAAATTAACACATATAAACAAATATGGAAAACTCTTTGAGATATTTTTTGACAGGAAACACTGAGTTTTTCCAGATAGAGGACCTCCAAAATAGTGATTTAGGTATGTGATTTCATTGCTATATCGTTGAAATTCTTTCGACTTTCATTAGGTACTCCAAGCCCTTCCAAACAGTACTGGTCGACCCTTTCTTAGGTTGGCAACTCTGGACTGCAGTCCCAGATTTCCCATACATCGGGAAATTCCTCAACATATGGCAACGCTGATCGCGGATGGTCCCATATCCATTTGCGGTCCTCTTTGAGATAGAACGTTATGTAAAAAACATAATCGGGTACTACTGCGTTGACCCGCATGCTCGGTGTTCACTTGTTCTCTTCGACAAACCACGTCTCTGGTGCGCCCGCCGACTTGAAATGAATGTACACGAAAAAACGTACCAACTCACTGATCAATGGGTGTTCATACCGACACTAAAGGCCCGTTCATACTGCCACGCATAACTGTTTCGCGATCGTACCGTATCCGTGCGATGATGCACGTCCGTGCGATGACGGGAACAGAATAGATAGAGATGCGGAAGATGCAGCAATATGTTCATCATCATCGGTTGATCAGTTACATCAGCAGAGATGGCTAAAGTCAATTTTTCTTTCGAATAAAATGGCTGCTGACATAGTTCTTCATGACATGGGTATAACATTGAAGATAATTTCCTTCCGCAGCAGAAACTTTGAGGTTATTCATGTAAAATAAATGGATGACCTCATGTCACCGGTTGCTAGGGGTGCCACAGTTGTACCTCGATTTTTCCCGAGTACAACGAACAATTTCAATAGTAATGTGCTAAAAAGAAGATGCTCTTTAAAACATAACCTTTTCTTTTTCGACCCTGACTGGACCAGAATAGATCTAGTGGTGAAGCGAGTCCTCCAAAGCGGCATCAGTTGATTTCACTTCCAATTTGTGAATGCGTCACTCATATATTTCAATCAAAGGAGGTATTATTCCGCTTCTCTCTAGAGTTTATTTCATAAACAGCATGAAATCATTGATATACTCTTTGTGACATTTTCTGGGATCAGCTTATATGTTAACAAGCTCTCAATCATTCACTATCACTATTTTGATTCGTGTTTGAAGGCCGTCGTTCAAGCCTCTATACAAAGTCTTTGGTAAGACATGGGGTCTGAAACCAAAAACGATTTATTGGGTCATACCAAACAATCATTAAACCCGTGGTCACTGGTATGGTGATCGAAAATTCAACAAATTTCGGTACAAGTCAAGCTGCAGAAAGTGCAGCGGCTAGCCTGTCTGGAAATCACAGGGGCAATATTTATGTGCCCTACTGCAGCCTTAAGTAAGTTTTCATGCATCCGAATTTTCGGTTTTTCGTAGGAAATTTGAAAGATATGTTACTTTTTCGTACGAATGATATTTTGAGCGGTTTTCATTTGTGCGAAATGCCTTCACGGAATAAATGAAATATTCAACGTCAACCCCCTAATTTACCGTCCATTTTCTCAAATAAATTCCTCAGCTCGTTAATTAAGCTGTGGTAATTTCAAAATCAGTAAAATATAAAATATTACGGCTGTTTCTTATCCTTATATTATAAATCATGAGATTGCTGTCCATATTCAACATTACAATTTTTCATATGCCTGGAAACAAACATACATAACCACGCACTGATCATTGTTTCCCTTTAAAATTTCGGACAAGTTGACCTTATTTCAAACTTCTTGAATTTATTCGTACCATCAGTTAAAATTTGCCGCCACGAAATATATTTGAACGGCTTTTGACAGATTTCGTACGAAAAAGGAATAATTCGTGTACATGAAAACTTAGCTTTAGAGGCAATACTAAACCTTCCGCCATTGCACCTATGTGTAATGAAAGAAGCAGCAAACGCCTTAAGACTGAGCCAGACGAAAAGCTTGAAAGCAGGAGATCTGATCGGACATCTGAAGATTTTGGAACAAATCTCCCTTGAAGCCATGTCTGAACCGACAGATAGCATGCCGATCAGGTACGACTTTGAGTGCAGTTTGAAGTGGTCATAAACAACCACCAGGTTTTGCACAGAGAACGGACTTCAATTGGCAGCGAATGCCTCAGTGTGGTACATAGATGGATCCAAGACTTGAAATTGGTGACGGGACTACTTACTGGGCATTGCCCTCTGGGGTATCACCTCATAAAGATGGGCAAGTCAGAGAGTGATAGTTGCCGCTACTGCGAGAACTTCGCGGAAACTGCAGGACCTGCTTTGCGAATGCCTAGCGATCTTTTGCAAGAGGCTTAAATTCCTGGAAGGGGCATTCTTAACGCCCCTCCGATATCAGGAACTTAGCTCCCAAAAAACTGATAAACTTCGCACGAAGTCTCAGAATCCCGGACCTCGAATAGACAATAGGGTCGAGGTGCTTGTGAGGCTTAATTAGTTCGTCCATGACCCATGCAATCAAACAAAATAGCGGATCGTATTTGTATGTTTACCTGAATTTCCGATTATATTACGTCTAATGTGACATCAATCATGAAATTTTGGGTAAACAATATACTCGTTGAAATATTATGGCTAAAAATTCTCAAAATAGATACCAGCATAGGTCATTCTCGGTTAGTTCAATAATAGAGATAAACATTTTCACGAATTTTATTATTTGCTTCGAGAATCGTAAACGCTAACTCACTCATAAAACAGGAACTAACAACAAAAAGCAACAAGCCAAATCCCAAAGCAAGCAAAGGTCAAAATAGTTTGCGTTACGACGTTTATCTATTTACACGATGGCGATGGTTAAAAAGTTGCTTTCATCTCGTACCTGGGCTGTTTAACTATTCTTTAAACAAATGCTCGGAATGTTGTAATTTCCTGTCGTTGACAATTGTTCATTTTGTTGAATGGTAATGTGTTTAGCATAAGGCAATTACTAATACCAGGAAGCAACGGTCGGGAAACACCCTGTATACTGGGTGATTGGTTGTTTCAATCAATATTTTTTTGTATACATGGAAAACTACTTTCCCCGAACATTTTTGCTTCTGAAACTACATCTTGTTCTTGCTACTGAAACGAAAATAACTCATGTTTGAAATTGGGTCGATATTGTTTTGGTTTGAATGAAATTGTTTTAATTTTCCATGGCCCAAATGAGAGAAAAATTAATTATCGTTCCCAAAAGAAACTAAGCATCCGTAAAGTTTTTTTATCTCATTGTCCATCGGATTGGTTGTATCGTTTCAATTTTCCAATTCTTAAATTCATACCTCTGCAAGATCAAATCTCATCTTGGATCTCTAGAAACCATGGCTTGTCTAAGAAATACGTTGACACCCTGTCTATGACCATTAATACAGTTACTCTCAGAAAAAGACGCTTACAATACCGTTATTCCTTTCATCACGTTCTTTTCAAAAAAATCACTTCACTTTCAAAGTAATCTGCGGAATCTAAACAAGTTCATTCATAAAATAGACTAAACACAATAATCGTGAAGTACCTGCCTAAGTAGTGGTACCACACAGCGCCTTCTTTTCAATAGCATGGTGCATATTTTGAACCTTTCATTATTATGCTCGAATAAAAGACAAATTCTTGTCAGGTTTACTTCATCTTCGAAGACTAGTAACTGGAATGAGAAGATGAATAATTGTTAATGGATAATTAATTACACATATTTTCTTCAAATTATTTTACAATATACAATATAAATTGACTCCCCAAAAAATTGAGGAAAACCCTAGGGGGTCCGTGGTCGTATCCACTTCCGGTTTTCATGTTGGAAATCTCGCATATGTGAAAAAACGAGATAGAATAACAGTAGAAGAAATCATAAATTGTGTATACGCCGACTTTGACATGTGTCAAAATCAACGATCAGCCTACGGAAAATAA